>JAXQQM020081084.1:0-169090 GCA_034641835.2 Pinus albicaulis
ACTCCCTTGTTTTCATGATTTCTTTTCCTCCCTTCATGAAAATCATCTTTACAAGGTTAAAAACTCACTTTTTAACCTTACCGAAACCATCAAAATCCATTTAAAACCTTGAAATTTTTCATAAAAAACAAGTTTTATTACTATGGACCTAAGCCCCTTGGGCTAAGTCCTAACCACTTCCCCCCACATGCCCATGCATCAAAACCAAACGCCAAAGCCTTTCGGCGCTAATCGCATCGCACAGATTCAAAGTGCGCAAGTCTTTTGCCATCATTCAAAAGTTTTGATGCGATAGCCTTTTTGTGTTTAAAATCCCAAATTGCATCGCAAAAACTCAGCGCACCGTTTGTCTTGATGTCCTCCGAAGTTCCGATTGCGATTAAACCCTATCCTCCGATCACATTATTATTTTATACATATCCTGTGGGCCCGCCTTGGCGCTTAAAACCTTATAATATTTCTTCCCCGATCACCCTTTTCCTTTGTAAAGTCGGAAAACCCACTTTTTCAAAGTTTTAACTTAAAAACTCTAAGTCACATGTTGAAATATTTCAATGGGTTGATTAAAAAGACCCGATCGCGCAATCGCAATCGGAGAATTCACAATGGGTTGATCGGAGAGACCCGCATCCAAAGTTCCGATGCGATTGGGTCTTATGTATTATAAACCCCGCCCCTTTTGTTTTATTTCCATATAACTTTTCCCCGGGACCAAGTGTTAAGGATCCCGGGTGCTAATCGCATCGCAAATATTTCAAATGGGTTGATTGAAAGACCCGGTCCGAACTCCGATTGCGATTGGCCCTTGTTTCAAATACGCCCCGGGCATATTATCCTCCATATAATTAAAGGCCCCGTAGTCGGGCGCCTATTCATTCTATGCACTTTTTCCGCCCCCGAAGCCGAAAAAACCTTTGTTTTGGTTCAAACCTTTGTTTTTTCATATATTACAAAGGTTTGCTCCCCGTTCATCTCTGCCGTTGATCGACAGCCGATCAAACGGCCAACGCAACATCGCATCGCAAAGTTTAATCGCATGCGTTTTGTTTGCCCCTCCGATTGCGACTCCCCGATGCATTCTCCACCGTTGATCTGATCCTCAGATCCAACGGTCATCGTCTAATCGCTTTTGCCCTCCCGATCACGCAATCGCATCGGAGATTTCTCATCGCACCCTTTTCCACCTCCTGCCGATTGCGATTCCTCGATTAGATCTGGACCGTACACGTGTCCCGGTCCAACGGCTACGCTCCTCTCCCGCCTTCTGAAGCAGTTTAACCTATTTTCGCAAGATTTCTTAACTATTTTTGTGTTTTGAAGGTGTTTTTATGATTTCCCACTGTTTAACGAAGAAGGGCCGAAGGTCGGGAAAGACGTTTTCCACACCTTTGAACTATTAAAGGGAACCATTCCGTCGGGCTCAATTTTCATTGTTCGTCGATGCTCTATGGGGCATTGATGCCTTTAAAAGCCCTGCACGGCTCTGCACATTGACAAGACACTGCATTTTAAACGCAATTTAAAAGAGTATCAGTTTTGAAGACACAACACAGAAGAACAGAAGATTGAAGATAGATATGGGAATTACGGCTAAGAATTCTTATCAAAAGCCTAATTCCCAGAGTTAAAACACAGTCAGGAGAAATTATAAGTGTTTGACAGGCAGAAAGGACCTCCACCGCTGCATTCTGAGGCGAATTGATTCCTCAGCTACCACAGAGCCACCTGTTGCCTTAAACCTTTCAAACAGAGGCCGAAGTTATTGCTTAAAGAAATATCTGCCTCCAGCACTGCCAAGAAGTTAATTCTGCCACACGAAACTAATGCAACAAATATCTGTAGAATTACTCCACATTATGCAGAGCCTCAAAGTCAACAAAGCTCCCATTGAACTTTGATATTAATTGTAAAACAGTTAATACAGAGAAACACCTGTAAAATTCTTCATCGAGCCCCTCAAAAGGCCAAGAAGTCCTGAATCTGTATTAATTACCTTAGGAGATCTTTTATCAAATCTCACCTCCTCATCCTTCTATAAATACTTCTGTAGAAGATGAGAAGTTGTTGGTTGGTTGGTTGGTTATTGTTTGATTACAAGCTGTAATATTGAAACTCTCTGAAATAAATACATAGTCCTTTGAAGTTGAAGAAAAAATTGAAGTCTTGGAGGTCTTGATGATGTTGTTGCATGCTTGTTCTTGAGAAGGCTCTATCATTGGATCCATGAGCTTGGCTGTTGGTGAAGTATTCTGAACTGTTTTATGTTTTTCCCCTGTTTTCATTATGTTCCATAATTTCTTACTACAGTAGGCTGAAAGTTTTAGGCTAAGAAATGACTCTTGGAAGTACCTTAGACCTGTTCACCCTTCACTGTTTAATGTTTTCTGCTGCTGAAGTATTTTAGAGGCTTTAATCTTTCTCTTTAGTCTTCATGCTTGTTTATTTCCTTAATAGTTTAAACAGTTGGTTTCAACATGATTATGGTTTGCCCTGCTTGTCTGCCACCACTTAAAAGCTGTTATTGAAGTCTCCCTTTTGAAGTTCTTTGCTTATAGTGAATCAAAGAGGTCTGTTTTGATCTTGCCCTTTGTCCTCACTTAAAAAGTTGGCTTAAAGGTCGTTATAATTATGATCATAGATGTTTTTAGGTGTTCCCTCTTCTATGACTGCAATTATCAGTGAATCTTTTATGTTTTCTAAGTCATTTGAGATAAAATCTTTGAGGAAATAGGGTGTTCCCCGAATCTTAGATTTCATTTTAAAAGTTGTTTTGAAATCATTATTTGCTTAAAGGTGTGATTTGAAGATTTCATGGTTAGCCTTGTCTATTAAAAAGCTCTTTATTTTTCAAATTATGCTTTCGAATCCTCTTTGTTGAGAATTAAACTTCCTTTCCAAATCATTAATGTTCATCTCATTCCAAAAACAAAAGGATCCTGTGGCCAAGTTAGATTTTCCCTTTGATATCCCATATCCATTGATGAGTTTGTTATGACCTTTTCTTGACTCCATTGCCCAATGAAACAAATATTTTGCTGTCTTATATATCTTTCCTAGGCCCTTCATGTTCTGCTGTATCATTCCAACCAAACAATCAAACAAATAAACACCTGCACTTAATAACTAGTCTAAAATCAATACTCAAAGCACACAAGATAAACTTTTGCAAACAAACATTTACTCATAGTATTTCATTGAGATTGTGTTAGGTATATGTTATTAACCTATGCTTGTGTCCTATTTAAATGGATACTATATTGATAGTCCAAAAATGAGGCATTTTGGATTGTCTATAGTTTGTACTAGTTCTGAAAAACAACTAGCAACAATTAATCTCTTTGGCTGCAAAAAGTATTCTACTTGTTGTGTTGGGGAGTTTCTCTTAGGAAATTTATGGATAACCAGACATATTTTTTATATACGTACTGTGCAGAACCTTTATAAATCTACCTTTCAAATCAGTGTCAACCCAATGCAACAACATTTTCCCCACAAAAAGCACAAGATCAAGCCAACATGTGTGTTGTGTGCATTTAAAGAGATGGATAGGTAGGTTTACCCTTACGAGAACATGGCACCTTAAAATCCGACCACAATTGGTGAGTGCAAGCATTTGCGAAATGGCATCATGAGTGGAGCCTTTTCCAAAAGAGATTATTCATTTACATTACAATATATACAACATGTAGTTAGTGTTCCATCCATGTTAGCACACACACCTGATGGTATCAGTCCTTAAACTGGTACAAAAAAAATGATTTTATATATTCACATACGGGGCAGTCACAAGATGTCAACAAACCACATACTTATCAAAATCCTCAACTAGGAATATGCTACATTACTTCTTAATGTGCTTACAACTAGGTTGGCATCAAAGACAATCATTGCAATGGGTTAAGGGGATCTAAGAGAGAATTATGTAAGGAGTTCCTTCTAGGTAAAGGACATTGGTATTACTATTGTTAAAGGGGGTGGCCTACAAGGATACATTGGTAGCTATTGATGCAAGAGCATAATTTTAACAATTTATTTCAAAATTTGCATTTTTCCTCCATAAGGTCTTAGATATTTATAGAAGAGGAAGTTGGTTTCCTTGTTGCCCTATAATTTTGTAGAATTTCTAATTTCCTATTTGGGATAGGAAATTTTGGTAATTTTAGGCATAATTTAAGATGTTGTTTGATTTTTAAGGCCTCCTGGTCATTAGGAAAGTTGAGTCTTATGATTAGGATTACTTGTGGCATCCTATGTATTTTTCAAACTCCAATACACCAAGGCAAATATGTGGAGGACATTTGGGGGAAGTGTGATTGTCCATAAAATGTAGATCGGATTTGGGGAACTTGTAGCTCTTTTCCTTGGACCCTACTAGTTCTTAGAGGTTGTATTTGGAGCAGTTAGCAGGAAAAAGCATAATATTCCCAAGAATATTAGTGTTGGAGCACCTGTGGTTTGGGAGAAAGGATAAGGGGTTCTAGGATTTAAGGGGTTTAAGGGTTTAGGAGCAAGGGGTTAAGGGTAAAGGGTAAAGGGTTAGGGCTTATGAGATTTAGAGGTTAGGGGGTTGAGGTATAGGGGGTTTAAGGGTTATAGGTTAATGACTTAGTGGTTACGAGATTCAGGGGTTAAAGATTAACCATCAAGGGCTTACATGTCAGGGGATTTAGGGGTTAAGTGCCTAAGGGTTATGGTATTTAGGTGTCAGCGAGTTAAGGGGTTAGGGGTTAATGATTTTAGGGGTTAGGGGTTATGGGTTAAGGGTCAAGGTTTAAGAGGATATGGGATTAGGGTTTATGGGGTTCAAGGATTCTAAGTTAGGGGTTAGGGGTTAAGGGGTTAGTGGCTTTGGGTTTAAGGGATCAAGGGGTTAATTTTTTATGAGTTATGGGTGTAGGGGTTAAGGGATTGTGGCTTTGGGGTTAAAGGGATAGGTATTTTAGTGGTTATGGGTTAAGTGTGTATGGGTTGTGATAATGTGGCCCCTAATCCCCTTGTCAAAACTATTGGGGTTTCCCCTATCAATTTCTCTCATTGCCTTACCTATAGGTCCCCTAGCCCCTATGCCATAAGGCCCTAAGGCTCCTTCTCATTCTCTAATGTTAGGATTATAGATCTCAGTAAACCATGCTCGAACCTCTCACTTCTACCCATCCATGCTACCCTTATGTCCCCTTTCCCCGTTCAATACACCAAAATATCCCCCTCCCCAAAATTCATGATAATTGAACATTTGGAGGCGATAATTTAACAACAAATTCACAACTAGTCCATTTATAATGGTGTCCTGGAGCTATTAGATGTCATTTCATTGAGCTACAGTGATAGGTGAGAGCTATGCATAGCTCACTAAAGGTGTATCAAGAGGCTATTAGTCTAATGGCTATAGAATTTTACTCTTTTTATTTTTTACTTAGCGAAATGGAAAATATGTGGAGATAATCTCCATTCTTCTTCTTTCACCGGGCCATGTAAAATAAATGAAGCAAATAGTCTCAACCCCTTGGATAAGGAAAGTTGAGAACAATAATTAGCATGAACAAACAAAAAATCCAATGAGTTAAGTTTAGAGGCATCTCCCTTTGTAAACAAGCATCCATAAGCTTGTTAGAGTTAGTATGAATCTTTACTAGAGGTTGAGTAGTCTTCACATCACCAACCACATCCAATTGAAAGGTACCAACCCCTACAATAAAAATGATGTCTCCAAATAAGGTGTAGTTAATACCAATAATATCACCTTATAAATATATTACAATATAATTTGGAAAGTACATTTCCATACATGTGTGAAAGAAACAATCCATTTAGTTATCAAAATGAAGTATTTTTGAAGACCTTAGGAAAACCCCTTCAAGGAGATAAGAAGGGTTTGAAACCATATAATACAAGTCGATCTATGAACCCTATTTCTGATGTGTTCTGTGCATGTGTTTGTTAACTTAGTTTGACATATGATAGACAATATATGCAGCCTTTTTTTCCAAGTATCATCTTCATTAGATATCATGCTGCTAAGAATGAAGTGTCTGGATTAGAGTTAAAGTTCCTATTTTAGTTTGTTGTCTTTTTTTGTCTTTTAGAGTACGAATATTTCTGGTCTATTGTGCTAAGGCAGTTTGGCTTTAAAATATTCAAGGAATATGTGAGCTAATATAAGACCATCTTGTAATATTTGAAATAATATGATGAACTATTTAGCACAATTTATGGTGTTGGATTGATTAAGATGTTTATTTTTGGATGGATGGATGTACATCTCTTTAGCCAATAGACAAAACTCATTAAGCATTCTTGCAAGTATGTTATTGACATGTTTAAGTGCCATTGAGACTTAGAGGTAGAATATTTAGACTTGTATGTTGTCACCTATCCGAGTGTGATGATACCTTGTGGAGGTAGGAAAAATTTCCATTTTTTAACTCTTGGATATATTCTATACGCTCTTGAGAGAAAAATGAACCTTTTAAATAAAATTACAAACAAATGTACATTCATGCAATAATTACTAATTGATTTGGGGGTGACTCAAAAAATTGTAGCATGTTGGCTTGTTGAATTTGTTAGTAAGTTAGGGCTTGATAAATTTGTAAGCTTCAGTAGGATTTATTGCGGTTGTATGTGTTTTAGAGAAGCGAGTTTGGAGAGGCGGTTGTGCTTCCTTTATTGAATTTGATTTCTTTGGTTCTTCTTCTTGTGCATGCCCACTATGGTATCTTATCCTTTGCAAAGATTTTCCTATTATGTACAAAAAAAGTTCTTGTTGCATCCTTGAAAAAGTTGCACAATTGTCATGATTTATCTCTGTTATACCTTGAGTTGTCTCGCTTCTTTCAATTGGGCTGGAATTTTCCACCTCAAGAGGGTTGTTAGTTGTTTTCTAACTAAATTGTTAAAACATTTTTTCTTGTTTTATTTATTTATTTTTTCTTCAAGGAGGTGTTTCCTTTAAACTCTAGAAGAAGCATTGCAAGTCGCCTAATTATAGATGTCATCATAAGTTTTTTGTCATCATGGGTAAGGCAACCCTCAGAGGGTGAAAATTGGGTATGTTATACCTATGGAAAACTTTGGCTAACATCCAATTAGATATGTTATACATAGTTCACAATTAGGAGATCACAGACCATACAGTTGCACATAAAAATGCACTGCTCCTCAAATATTAGGGTAAGTGCAAGATTATTTATTGAATATAGTTTAGTCACATGATACAACTATCCCACAACTCTATAGTAGAGAGACCAACATGGAACAAAAAACTTAAAATTGATCGATGCACTCACTTTCATGGGAATTTCATGAATATATTTATTTTCTTATATAATGCACTTTTACACACATCTTGAGATCACACAAAAATGGTATTCATAATAAAGTTTTTTGGGTGAAGTAATTCATTTTTCCTGCAAGATCAAGTTACGTAGCTATAATGTCTCGTGTTTTTTCGTACATCTGACCAGAAACATACCTGGCAGGAATTTTGAAGGAAATCCCACTCAAATTATTAGAGAATCTCCAAGTGATCTCATTAAAAAAGTATGTTTCTCCTTATATGTTGATTATTCTTTCTCTTCACTGTGTTTTGTATATAAATTCATTTCAATTCATTCATATAAGATATACTCTGATGCCTGGTTACAATTTAAAGGTCGAGTTATCAACATTGTTTTTTGTTCTTTATTTGAAAAGTTCTTGTGGTTTGAAGAGGTTGCAAGAGACAGAAATCTCAAATAGTTGTTGACCGGGCTAATGCAATTTTTATAAGTAGAATGTGTGGCTTCAATCCCTGATGTCTAAAATTTGGTCACGCATTCAAGAGCTAGAATGGTCATCCTTCACCCACATTTATCATGAGCTCAATCAACTAGCAGATAAGCTCTCTAAGGAGGCATTCAATTAGTAGCTAGCTGATGAATTATCAACAAGATCAAGGTTGTGGTCCACCCAAAAAAAAGGAAACTCGCAAAATTTAAGCTAACAACAACCCCTACTCATGAAACTGACAACTTGTTGCCCTCAAGGACCACTACCTTCTCCTTCATCAGGCAATACTTCCTCAACAAGTTACTCAACTGCATCATTTCTATACCCCCAACAATGATCTGGATTTATGCAGGAACGCAACAAAATACAGAAATAACCATGAACATAGAGATGCAGCGGAAATAATGCTTCATTTCATTAATATCAAATAACAGAAATATGCTTACAAACATAATGGAAATAAAATAGCTAGGGTTCTGGTAGCGAATCTCTAAGAAGAGATGTGGCGGCTACAGACCTCTGAACTGTATTACAATGAGGCTCTAGGGCCTATTTATTATTGAGAAACAATGGAGAACTCTGAACGTCTAAAAACCTAACCCTAGGAGATCAAGCGTCAAAACTATGGGCCCCGTTTGGGTAAATTGGTGTTTCAACTTCTCGAGGACATAACTTCGGCATACAATCTCTATTTGACGCGTATGATACATCGCTAGAAAGATCTATCCGAGGACTACAACTATTGCGACGAATATCAATTCTATAATGGAATCATATTCTCTAAATAAATGATGCCCAAAAAACATTGTTTAGGGCCTCAAAACGACTCTGGAAGTTCAGGACCCGAAAAATTGCTAAAAATAGTAAGTTGTGCTGCAACTTAAAAACTAAAAGAATTGATGGTGGGGGTTCAAATGGAATATGTAGGTGGCCACCAATATCCACCTAGATCATTAAGACCCCAAAACGGCTCCAGGAGTGGAGGACCCGAAAACCTACTAAAAATAATAAGTTGTAATGAATGTGAAAAGCTGCAAGAATTGATGGTGTTGGTCCAAATGGAATAGGTGGGTGGCCACCGATATCCACCTGGATAAAACAATCTATTTATGTTATTGTACCCATAACATTTTTCGAATAATCTGATGTTTCATAGGTGAATGTCAAATGCCAATTTACTATTTGAAAACCAAATTTTCATCCCTTGTACCTAATGAGCCTTCTTCATTAAATATTTTTTTGAATGGTGTTTTTCTTACTGATTTTTATCATTCAATGATTTCTTATATGTCAAGATTATTCTCTATTTCATGCCTTGCAATGTTTCTTTTGCAACATCTGGTGCAATTGCTAGTTTAAATTTTTTCACATATTTAAAAAAATAAACAATTTTAGTTCATGGAATGTAACTCAATTGACAATCACCTTGCTATGAAGTATTATGTTAAAACATGAGATTCAAAGTTCAAATCCCCTTGAGTGGCCAACCAAAAAATAATATTTTTTATCTATTTATTTATTATATTTTTATAATGTGGTTTAATGAAAAAAGAAAAATATAATATAAAAGAAATAAATATGACATGATCAAATTTCATGTGGTTTGAATATCTATTTTAAAAATAAAAAATATAATTATCCACTATGATTTTGTCTTAATTGCTAACTATCTTAAATGGGTTTCGTCTTAATTGTCATTGTCTTAAGTCGCCATTCTCTTAAATATAAAGTTTTGTCTTAAATATTTTTGTCTCAAAGTGTTTTTGTCTTAAATAAAAAAAATTGTCTTAAAAAAATTGTCTCAAATTGTTTTTGTCTTAAAATATTTTTGTCTCAAACTACTTTTGTCTTAAATATAAAGTTTTGTCTTAAAATGTTTGTCTCAAACTGTTTTTGTCTTAAATATAAAGCTTTGTCTTAAATTTTTTTGTCTTAATTTTTTTTTGTCTCAAATTGTTTTTGTTTTAAATATTTTTGTCTTAAATATAAAGTTTTGTCTCAAACTAGTTTTGTCTTAAACTATTTTTGTCTTAAATTTTATCTTTAAGACAATTCAATTGATATTAAATTTAATATAAAATAACTAAAATAAAAAGTAACTTTTTAAAACAAAAGATTTCTTTTGTCTTAAAAAAATGTCTTAAAAATGCCCTTAGTGTAGTAGTGTTAGATCTAAGACTTTTGTGATCCATAATGTAGATAAAAGTGCTTTAGGATTAATCATATCGTTAGGATTAGGTCGACGTTTCGAACGAGCTAATGTGGTTCATCCTCACTACAAGGTGGAGAGACTAGCTATTAAGAACTAGCCCTTAAGACTAGCTGTTAAGAACTAGCCATTAAAAAGTTTATTAGTTAGTTAGTTAGTTAGTTAAAAATTAATTAATTAATTAAATAAAATTTTATTAATTAAAGAAATAAAATTTATTAAAAACGGGTTTATAAATTATTATGTAATTACAATATAATAGGTAATAGGAAGAGATAAAGTTTTTAAATTAATAAATAAAATAAGATAAAATTAATTAATTAATTATTTAGATAAAAATAAAATAAATCAATAAGTTAATTAAATAATGTATAACTAAACAATAAAAACAAAAACAGAGTTACTTAGAAGTAACTAAAAAGAAAAATTATTCATAAATAAATAAATAAAATAAAGAAAAAATAAAATTTTATTAAAAATGGAATTTATAAATTATTATGTAATTAAAATAAATATAATAGGAAATAGGGGATAAAAAAATATTTAAATTTAATAAATAAATAAAATAAAATAAAATTAACTAATTAAATAGATAAAATAAATCAATAAATTAATTAAATAATATATAATTAAATAACAAATAATAAGAAGGAGAAAAACTTAGTAAATAAATAAATAAATAAAATTAATTAATTAATTAATTTAAAAAATTAAAATTAAAATAAATCAATAAATTAATTAAAAATAGAGTAAAAAATTTTAAACATAAACTACCTGGTGAGGGTCGGAGTCCAATTCTTACTTAATTTCCAACCATCATCATGGTTGAGATTCTTAGCATGTTCAATTTCGATCGCCTCCCTTAATTTCCTATGGTGGAAGTGATCTACCCTCGCAATGACTTTAGAGTCTTCAAGACAAACATGGTGGGAGGATTTTTCCACATGTTCAGCAAGAGCTGACGTACGGGACCAATTATGTCTAATATCCGCAGCATGCTCCCGGATTCTCTGCCTAATGGATCGACATGTTTCTCCTATATAGGGAGTTCCACAAGAACAAGGAATCATGTAAACCCCTTTCATATCCTTAGGATCGATATGGTCTTGAAGAAACCCAAGAAAATTTCTAATAGTTCAAAAAGGTTTGAAAGAAATAGCTTCTTAGGTATCCTTGTTTATTTATTTTTTATTATTTTTATTTAGTTATATATTATTTAATTAATTTATTAATTTATTTTATATAAATAATAAATTATTTTATTTTATTTTATTTATTAAATTTAAATATTTTTTACCTCCTCTTATATTTATTTTAATTACATAATAAGATATAAACCATTTTTTTAATAAAATTTTTATTTTTATTTATTTATGAATAATTTTGGCTCTCTTTAATTCCTTGGTAATTCTATTTATTTTTATTTATTATTTTTATTGTTTAGTTATACATTATTTAATTAACTTATTGATTTATTTTATTTTTATCTAAATAACTAGTTAATTAATTAACTAATTTTATCTTATTTTATTTATTAATTTAAAAATTTTACCCCTCTCTGTTACCTATTATATTGTAATTACATAATAATTTATAAACCCCTTTTTAATAAATTGTATTTATTTAATTAATAAAATTTTATTTAATTAATTATTTTTATTTTTATTTATTTATTTTTAACTAACAAACTTTCTAATGGCTAGTTCTTAACAGCTAGTCTTAACGGCTAGTTCTTAACAGCTAGTTTTCAACGGCTATTTACAAGCAATGATGCATTTCCTCTATTTATTCATTGAGATCGATTAGTCTCTCCACCTTGTCCTGAGGATGAACCGCATTTGCTGGTTCGAAACGTTGACCTAATCCTAACGATGTGATTAATCCGAAAACACTTTTATCTAATTAGATATAAATAGAATTGCATATAATTGATAATTGAACACAATTATATATGATTTAACATTAAAATATAAAAAATATTATGTATTTTAAAAGTATAATGTAAGATAAATCTATATGAGTATCTATCATTTATTTAATAAAATTTTGAAGGTATACTATATGGCATTAACATGTTTTTTTTTAAGTTTAATTATATTTTAATATTTCTTCAAATTATTATAAATTTTAAAATTATAATATAAAATAGATTTATATTATTTATATATCATTTATGTTTAAATATTTGATAATGTTTATGATATTTAGCATTAATATGACTTTTGGGTACAAGAACATGAAGAACTAACTTGCATTGAGGAAGAGCTTTGGAACAAACCAAATTGTGTACCTCTAGTGAATTTAATTATTCCAAAGATTATTGATATTTCCACATCTTGAACATGAAGAATTGTCTTACAATGAAGAGCAGCTTGCAACAAACCAAATCATGCACCTCCGGTTAATCCAACCATTCCAGGAACAAAGTAAAACTTATCTCTTCTATCAATAAAAAAATGAGTTTGAAATTATTGATGGCACAACTACGACGCAATTTCAAGTTTAGAGAACATAATGGGCCAGAGACTATTTTTCCATGAAATTAAACTATTGAAGTTGAAATTTTGACTGGGTGGTTAAGAATGAACTCCCAAAATGAGTGATAGGTTCCATAACATTCCCTTTTAGATGGTACATGAGAAACAACTTACATGGAAATACTTATTTCATTGGATGTAAAACTTTTTGAATAACAAAATCTCATTGATGTAGAAATATACCAGAAGCTTCTTACTCTGTCGATTTTACTTAGCCAGTAGTCAGGTACAATA
Organism: Pinus albicaulis; assembly: GCA_034641835.2. Classification (NCBI taxonomy): domain Eukaryota; kingdom Viridiplantae; phylum Streptophyta; class Pinopsida; order Pinales; family Pinaceae; genus Pinus; species Pinus albicaulis. Next base: position 12,748 of record JAXQQM020081084.1, read on the forward strand.
CTAACTAATCTTACAAATATGATAGCCTTGGAATCTGTTGGATTTAACAGGTGTTCTTTACACTCTGCTATGTAACTAATATCAAACCCTAGCCTTCACTGAATAGTTTTCATTGTAGCTACAAAATTTCGATAGTCCAAATTTTAGTAGTAGATACTTCTCTTTCTTAGTGTTTGTGAAACATACATCGTTGTTCAAGATGGTTAGTTATATGTTGACGAATAAGATTTTTCGGGCCTTATTGTAGGTCATCCTTAGTTTATTGCAAAGTATCATTGGTTCCATGAAGATAGAGAGTAGTTCAGATTAAAACCACATGGAAGACGACTTCCATGGCTTCAATTTTTTATATTTAAAAATTATGACACATTAATTTCTAATTTTTTTCAACATCACCAAAAAAAACCTCGTCAAAGAGTGGCCTAACAAGACGACGGACAACCCCCTCGACATCTCTACTAGCGCCTAATTTGTCATCTTGAGAGACCATGTTCCACTTCATCCTAAACCTTACATGATTTCATTGTCATCTCTACTAGTGCCTAATTTGTCATCTTGAGAAACCTTTTTCCTCTTCCTCCTAAAACCTATATGTTGTCATTGTCACCCAATAGTTGTTAAAGCCATTGAACAAGATCGAGAAAAACATCAGATTCCTAGAGTGAGTTAAGGGATATTAATGAGTCAAGCCTTAGATGAACTATTTACTCATTTAAGCATATTCTTAAGACTTTTGCACTACATAATTTTGAGGTCATCGTTCCATTCAGTACAAAACTTATGTCTTATCTACATTGATTTTACATAGGTTGCTGCAGCACAACAACTCTAGGAGAACTTAATGCTATTGATATGAGCATGTTTGCATTTGCATTGATTTGTTTAACTTATTCCATTGTCCAAACAATTCTCCAAACCTAAAATTTCTTTTTAAATAAAATAATTCATATTTATAATTTAAATATTCAATTAAATTGCACAACCTAACACATCTTCTTTCATCAATGTTCCTCTTCCCTATATCACATCTTCTTTCATCAATGTTACTCTTCCCTATGGTACAGGCTTATGGTGTTTCCTTTACAACATGTGGTACAATTGCTAATTATTAATTATTAATAACTAAATCAACATAGATCCATATTAAATCTGGCTCCGAGAGGGATCAAATCTCTCGAGGTGTAAACATTTCCTCAATTTTTCACTAAGAAAGAGGTTTGGACCTTGACAAATTTGATCTCTCTGGGTGATTATAGATATCCAGATTTAATATGGATATGGGCTAGTGTAATGTAATGTAAACATTTTAACTTGGTAAAAACAAATTAAAAATAAAAATAAAACAAGGCCAGTATGGTAGAGATGTTGTAATGTAATGTAATGTAAACATTTTAACTCAATCAAAATAAAATAACCAACCTAGATCCATCTTAACTGTGGATCTACTAGGTTTGCATGTCAAGAGATTTGATCCCTCTGAGTGCTTGGTAGATCTGTTAAGATGGATCTAGGCTAATTTAATTTCCCCCTTTAAATAAGCTATATTCCACATGAATACCATAGGTTAGCTTTATTTTTATAGGGTTATTTTTATTTTGTTACTTTTATTTTTATTTCAACTAGGTTAAAATGTTCACATTACATTACATTACAACATCTCTACGATCGAAGAGCTACTCTTGGCAAAAAAATAAAAATAACAAAATAATAATAATAATAAAATAAATAATATTAAAATAATAATAATTACCTATGGTATGCATGTGGAATTTAGCATATTTAAAGGGGAAATTAAACCAGCTTAGATCCATCTTAACTCTGGATATATCAAGGGTTGGTAGGGATCAAATCTCTTGAGATGCAAACCTCTTTTAGAGTGAAAAGAGATTTGATCCCTTTAGGTGCTTGGTAGATCTGGAATCAATATGGATCTAGGTTGGTTATATATATAATCAACCATTAGAACCACTGAATATACATATAATATTTTCTTAAATATTATTTTAAATTTGTTATATAAATATTCAAAAATATGATTTTTAAAATGTTAATTTTTATTTTTATAATTATTTAAAGTTTTTATAATTTTTAAAATAAAAATATAGTGTGGTTTAATTTATAGACATTTTACCCCGGATGTGGGTGCCTGGCACGCTTGATACAGGTTGCCACCTGGCCATTCAACGCAGGGGCACCTGGCTGAACCCCATGGCGGCACATTCCTCCCATGTGTAGACCATAAATAAGCATGACAAGGGAGGACGTCGACACTCCGCGACATTCACTCCCCCTCCCTTGTCCTTCACTCATGCTAGCTAGCCAATAATGGTTGATGGCTCTCGGAATTTTCATATCAGTCTTCATATTTCCTTCACTGCATAACTCCTTTGTCACGCCTCCTCTGCCAATCACTTTTCTCTTCACCTGCCTCCCTCTGTGCATTTGACCTCTACCCAACAGACTCTCCTCCACGCTGAGACCATGCCTCGACGCCACAGAATGTGATGTTGTCGTGGAGGTGGTAGAGGTACCCCCTGCCGCGCTCCGACCCCTGGCTTGTCTGCGCGCACTCTGGCCCTCTTTGTCGCTCTTGAAGACCCGGAGGCTCTCGACCCTTTCTCTAACCCCAAAACGCTCTCTGCCCAGCTTCTGGTTCGCCTCCCGAAAGAGCAGCATCTCAACATTGGATTGAAAGCCAGGAAAAGGCCTCGCAAGTCAACAATCTCACACTCCTCTTCCCCTCTGCCTTGAAAATCCGTTGGACTCCCTGTCAAAACTCGGAGGACAACTCAAACGGCAGCTGGAGCTGCCCTTCGGATGGCACTCGGAAAAGAGAAGTAGTTTCGGACAACGTGGCTCACACAACTATGGTGTCATCTTTGACTCCGAAGCCAGGTCCCCAGCTCACAAAGGACAACATAGAAACCATGTCTGAATATGGTTGCTTCATAATTGAGGAAAATCCACAACAGGTGGGAAATGATGCCCAGAATCGGTAGCTACAACTCCTTGGCCCTCTTTTATTTCAGTCTACGTAGGCTCATTTATGGTTTTTATGCCTATTTTTACTTCTTCCTGTAAACTTTGTTACTCTTGAACAGGTTAATGGCTGGTCTCCCCTTGAAGGGCAGCCCAATTTTTTATTTTTTGAACAATCCTTATAGAACAAGGGTTGGCTAGTCCAGCAACGCCCTGTCCTGAAGCATGAATTGTATCTTTGTACATTTTAATAGAAACTAGCTTAATTTAGAATAACAAAAAATTATAAGCATTTTAGCTATTTTCAAGTACCTTTTTCTGATCAATTTTTCCTGAAATTAAACAATATTTTTTTTTAGAATTGTTAGAATTGTAAATTTGAGTTGTGTAATTTGTAAATTCTTAGTGCCCAACAAATTTTTAAATAACAATTATAACCATGTCCAAAAATTTTTAATCAAGTTTAGAGAAAAGTGTCCAAACATCTATTAAATTACCCCTAAAAACATTATAAGATAGGCTCGCCTCTTATTTAAAGATAAATAAATAAACACACATCACTTTTCTACAACAAGGATGATGCACATAATGGTCAAACATGTGATAAATTTTACTATAGCGTGATGCACTCCTAGTTTTAAATAAATTACTTAAATGACCTTTAACATTAAAGTTGTGAAGTATTTCAATTCTTTTAATCCTTTTACAATTAGGTTGTGAGTTTTTTTTGTTTGCTAAGTTGTGTGAGCCTTGATATGACTACATGTTTAACTTTTGGCTTGGGAAAAGGCTACCCAAGGGCATCTAAGTATCTAAGCCATCAAAATCATTGGGCTTGGGCCACACCAACCCTTATGATAAGATAACAAATTGGAAACAAATCAACAAAATATTAATGAATGTCTCACAATAATGGTGTACAATAATGGCCTACAATAATGTACATATAAATACATCAAAAAACTAATTAGTTGTTTAACAATATCGTTGGAATTTTTCCCACCAATCGAACCACTGACCTTCACATCACTAAATGCCATATGATATTTTTTTACTAATCATTTTCTATTTTCTATTTACATACTATAAATAATATTAATTATATTTATATTAAAAAAAAATATTATTGATTATTTTTTTAATATTATTTCAATTATTATCAAACTTAATAAAAGGATACCATTTGAATTATTTTTAGGAGGTTTAATGGTTTACTTTGCATAAAGACACCTGTAGTACGTAGATATAGTGAGATTAGAGTTCACCTAAGTAACCTTGTCATAACCGCATAGCCTCGTAGACATTCAAATTTTTTTCTTTCATACTCTTGGGTTAAGTGAAATGGAGTTTCATTAAAATTATTAATTAACCAATGACTTAGGCTCTACTACATTGGCCAATAATGAGTGGAAATATGACATGACATATAAAAAAATCACATTCTAACTGTAGTTGATGTGTGTCGAATTCAAAGAAAGTTGTTGATGTTCAGTAGCTGTCTCGGTAAGAAGCGCTTTTGCCACGTTACCGTGTTTGATTGGCTGACAATAAAATGCAAAAGAATGGGACATCATTTATTGGACTTTGGGACGAAATTTGACCCGCCCATGGAAGCCACATGTTTCTTTCCTTTGCCTCCATGGAATTCGCCAGACAATTCGGTAATACCGGGGACGCTAACCTGCTACCTACTGTCTTTCGTTCTTGCCCACCGTTTAATTTAGCCTCCACCAAAACCCACTGTTTCCACGGCCACTATTACCAGCTGGGCAGGCACTCAGATTTCAAGAATACTCCCAATTTATTACTTTCCACCCATACTAGAGTTACCATACATTATATAATATCCGCACCCCTATCGTGTTTAGTCCACGCCAAATGCCCACTGCTTTTACTTTCTATACTGATACCTCACGCCCTATCGGTTCCTACAAATTTTCAGTTGAAAATTATTCGATTTCATCATCAAATACCCATTTAGCTCATTCATACAGCACTCTGTTTTTCAGTTTTCCCCCATCCCGAATATCTGGTTCTTTTATCACAGATTGGCCCTTTTCTGTTTTTGTGATAACCTCCAGCAGCCGCATCCTGCAGGTTTTCCTATGGATCTGGCTATGGATGTTTATATTCCAGAAGATTATGTGAGAATGCGCTGCAAGCCAAATATATCGATGGAGAAACGAAATGGCCGTCTTTCTTTCAACGATATGGAGGCTGCGGGCGAGAAGAAGTTCCAGCTGCTGGGCAATAAGAATATGATGATCTCTGCTTCTATTAGTCATAGCAATAGCAGCAGCTTCAAGGAGGACATAATTTTTAATTATTTCAATCCATAAACCCTGCCCCTACCATTTCCATAGTTCCTTGGTCTGCGGCTCCTAATAGCAGATAAGTGCAATGTCTTCTCTTTGAATCGAAAAAAATGTAAACTTATTTTTCTGAGCGTTTATTCATTTTTCCCCAATTATTCTTATGCATTTCTGCTTGTGTGCTCGAATGTTGAACTATCTGCTTTTCTTTCGGCTTCATTGCTTTTTGAAAATTTATCAAACAATATTTGATTTAACTGGTATTTCTAATAAAATTCAAGTTTATCCATGTATCGAAATTACTTGTATCTAGTCCAATCCAAGCTTGTTGCAGTATATTTTTTTTTTACAAGAACTGATATGAGTTTGTATTAAAAAGTGGCCAACTGCCTTCATTGGTTACAATATGTCGGGCCTAGCCCGTAGTCTTTCTTCCATGGTCTGCTCATAGGCCCCAAGTTTTGAGAATCCACAGTTTTTACACGAGACTAGAGAGTCTATCTTTGTTATTTTTCCTAGCTTATATAAACACACAAACTGATGCAGAATGATGCAGAAAAACATTGCAGAATTATGGAATAGAATCCCACTCCTCAGTTTCATCTACCAGAAGAGAGCCTTCCGGAAGGGACACTGCCCTGTTGGCTTCCAGATCTGCATCTTTATTGTTTTCTCGTAAAACATGGAGGAAGCTTGCAGTTCGAAAAGATTTCACCATGTTTCTAATTCTTAAAACTGCTCTAGCCAATCTAAGATCTGCCAGAGAGGAATCCTCCACTAAAATTTTAATGATAGACTGAGAATCTCCTATAACACTTAATTCTGAAGTGCCGATGGCCTTTGCCTGCTTAAGCCCCTGCAGCAGTGCCAAGGCTTCAGCAGGCAAAGGCCATCGGCACTTCAGCCTGCTTAAGCCCCTGCAGCAGTGCCAAGGCTTCAGCTTGGATGCTGGTGGAATGTCCAAGACCCCAGGCATACTTGGTCACAGTTATGCCCTCCTTGTTCTTTATAATTCCTCCTGCTCCAGCCAAACCGGGGTTGCCTTTCGCTGCCCCATCGAAGAATAAACAATATCTGGCTTGTTTGGTGAGCAGGTATGATAGTTCATGTTCCTTCCCTCTGAATTGCCACTCTTTTATATTCTTGTGTTGCCTTGCTTCACCAGAGAAGTGTAGGCCCAACGAGCCACCCCAATCTAGATCAGTTTGTGATAAGTTCACCCAAATTTTCTTTCCAGAGGCTTTTGACTTTGATGGAGATGCATTGAGGATTTAATTTTTCATCCCTAAACACTCTTCTGTTGCGCTCAAGCCAGATTTGCCAGCATATGAATTTTGGCAAAGTGAACCATGCTGCTTTAAAATTTTCGTTTTTTGGAAGAGTTCCTGGATAGCAAGTCTGCCAGTTAGCAAATATGTCAGAAATGTGCACAGGAAGAGAGAACTCTGTTTTCCAATAGTTCAAGAGGGTCTGCCAGATTTCTCTTGCAAATTTACAATCCAGGATGATGTGCTGAGCACTCTCTTCGTTTTCGCAGCATAAATGGCATCTAGATGGGCCTTGAAAGCCTTTTTTCTTCAGTTTATCCTCTGTTAAGATTCCTCTGTGACAGAGTAACCAACAGAACATATCTACCTTAGGCATCGACTTGTATTTCCACAGCCCCTTCCAAACTGCTGGGTCGAGGGCGACATAGGGACGATCCTGCAGGCATTTGTACCCTTGCGCGACTGAATACTTACCTGGGGCGGCTCCCCATCCCCGTGCATCTTTTTGCCTGCGCGTAGGGGCGCTTTGCCATTAAGCAATGATAACAGGAGTCGACTGGCCTGCGTTAAGTCTGGAGGCACGGGGGGAAGGTTCCAATGCTGCCAACAGCTGTTTATCCACGATGAAATATCCCACAGTGTAACACACCCTGCGTTATCCAACCACTGTCGCAGCGCGTGGAGGGAGCTGTGTGATGCTATGGGAGGATGCAGCATGATGCTGTCATCCCAGATTTTTATTTCCTTACCATTGCCCGGTATCCAGAAAGCTCGATCTTTGATAAGGGAGACTGCCTTATGACAGTGTTTGACCAGGTGCGATCCAGTCATGGGAAGAGAAGAATCCAGTGATCTGATCCTTTTTCCCGTGAGGTATTTCCTCCAAAGGGCTCTTTGCGCCCAGCCTGGATGCGGAGCTATGATTCGCCATAAGAGTTTGGCCCCCATGGCAATATTTTGGAAGCCAAAATCTTTGAAGTTAAGGCCTCCTTCCATCAAAGGCTTGCAAATTTTCTCCCAGCTGACCAACGGGATTTTTCTGTCATTGAGATTGCCCCCTTTCCAAAAAAACTTACGGATGAAGGCTTCCAATTTTTTTATAACGCTAGAGGGTGCTAGGAGCACAGAAAATTGAAAGATGGGGAGACTGCTGAGCACTGATTTGATTAGGATGGTTTTGCCTACAAGGTTTAACCAAGAGAAACCCCAAGCCTGAATTTTTGCCTTAAATTTGTCCAATAGAGGAGCCCAGTCTCTACTGCAAACTAGATTTCGAAAGATGGGAAGGCCAAGGTAGATGAAGGAGGACCAGCTGAGAGTGGCATTAAAGCCCAGAATTCTGGAGATGGCAGCAAGAGAGGGAACAGAAATGTTCCAACATAAAGCTTTACATTTACCTTTGTTTAAGCTGCTTCCTGTAGCTTCACTAAAATCATCTAACACCTCCTTAAACCTTAAAGCAGACCTTGCTGAGGCAGCCCCTAGAAGGAGGGTGTCATCTACAAATAGAGTATGGTTTACATTTTTCACCCCTCTGGCTATATTAAGTCCCAAGATCTCCTGGTCTGCCAATTTCTGATCTAGGAAGAAGCTTAGAGCAGAAACTTGGAGAACGAAAAGCAGTGGAGAGAGGGGGCAGCCTTGCCTGAGCCCTCTTGAGGCTTTGAAGAAGCCAGCTGCCCTCCCATTCACCAAGGGGGAAATCCAAGGGTCAGCTATGCAAGCTCGAATCCAATTTACAAACCCCAGTCCAAAGCCAAACTTTTTCAAGGCTTCCCATAGGAACCTTTGCCTGACACGATCGAAGGCATTTTCCAGGTCTAATTTGATCACCATACCCTTCTCTTTACGAAGTTGGCTTGAATGTATCGCCTCTTGCACCAGAATGTAGTTGTCGACAATCTGTCTCCCCTGAACAAATCCACCTTGATTCTCAGGTATGATTGCTGGAAGGATGCCTTTTAACCTATTTGCAATTACCTTTGTAATTAGTTTGTATCCAATGTTGCAAAGGGAGATTGGGTGAAACCGGTTGAATTCTTTTGCACCCTTTTCCTTGGGAATAAGGGCAAGAAAGGCAGAGTTGGTGCTGCCCCCAATTTTTTGACAATTTTGTGATTTCAGGATCATCTTGTAAAGATCTTTCTCCACTATCTGCCAGCAAGTTTGAAGAAATCTGGCCGTGAAGCCATCCGAGCCTGGTGCTTTGTCAGGCTCCATACTGTCTAGAGCCTCTTTCATTTCTTGGATGGAAATCTTTACTTCGAGCTGCTGATTAATAAAAGGGGAGATCCTTGAAGGTATCGCCTCCAAAAATTTGGAATTTGGATCAGACTCTCCCTCTTCTTTGTAGATATTTTGGAAGTGGTTGAAAGTTGCCTTCTTTATGCTCTCATTGTCCTTGTGAATCAAATTGCCATCTTTGATTTCTACTATAGAATTAAAACTTTTCCTTGCTTGAGCTTGTTTATGGAAGAAGGCAGAATTTCTATCACCCGCTTTGAGCCATAGACTCCTGGATTTTTGTCTCCAGTGCTCTTCCTCTGTGAGGCAGGCTTTGTGGTAGATTTGTTGAAGCACCGCCTCCTTGTCTAAAACTTCAGCGGTGATTTCTACATCCTCATTTTGGGCTTGATGCTGAATAAGATTGTCTTGGGCCTGCTTTCTCTCTTGAGCAGGGGTGGGAAGAGCTTTGGCCCATGTTTTGAGGGCAGCTTTCAATCTTCTAAGCTTTTCTTCCCAAATGAAGAAGGGAGAACCCTTCACTGGCATTTTCCAGCTGTCCTGAACCAAATTCAAAAACTCAGGCTCCTTAACCCATAGAGCGTTGAACCTGAATGGGATGGGACCCAGATCCTTGTGGCCTGACATCTCTAACAAAATGGGCTTATGATCTAAGACACTGCATGGAAGGATGTGCAATCTGGATTCTAATCCAAGCAAAAGAAAAGAACGCTGCACCAAACATCTATCAAGTCTAGCAGCAATATGACCAGGGCCTATTCTTTTATTGGTCCAGGTGTACTTACCGTTATCTGGAGGGATATCGAGCAGATCCCAGTCCTGCATGAGGTCTTCCACCCACTCCCTTGCTGGGTCCCTTACTATTGTGCCTCCTCGCTTTTCAACCGAGCGTAGAGTAATGTTTAGGTCACCTGCAATAATGAGGTTTCCCAGGTTCTCAGTCTCCGCCAGTTGTCTAATGGAGTCCCAGCACTCCCTTTTCTCCCCTATATTATTAGGTACGTAGACATTGAACAGGCAGATAGCCTCCCTTGTTTCTACAGAGTGTAGCTTCAAGAATAGCCAATGGCTATTGTGCACCTCCGTGACCAGTCTGTACTTGAGGGGGTTCCAGAGAGAGCCCAATCCCCCAGAGGCTCCCCTTGATGATACTGCTAGTCCGCTGCTTCCCTTCCAAAACTTTTTGTTGGTTTGGAGGAACTCCTTGTCCTCCATTTTAGTCTCCTGGATCAGAAGAATGTCCGGGGTTTCTCTTCTTATTAGACTTCTCACTGCTTCTTCTTTTACTTTACTCCCCATTCCTCTGCAGTTCCAGGAGATGGTCTTCATCATTTATTTCTTTGATGAGAGGCTCCCCTGGAGCCATGAGCTTGATTTTTAACCGTCTTCGTATTCTTGTTGAGGAGTTTTTCCAGCGTGGGCTGACTACCCTGGAGCTTGTCTTTGTAGGTTTCCTGATCTCTCTTTTCTCTTGCAGATTTTTGGCCCCTTGCAGATATTCTGACCGAAGTCTGCGTGTCTCCGATTTCTCCATCTTCCTCGGACTCCTCTGAGTCATGTTCCTCCTCGGAGGCTTCTGTTTGCTTTTCTTTGTCCCTTGCCATGATGCTCTCTTCGGGTCTTATTCCTGCTGAGGTCGATTTTTCTGCTGGTTTGACGGGCCTCTCCTCTTCCCTGGGAGCTTCTTCCGCAGAGCTTAGGATCTCGTACCTATTTTCTTGACTTCTTGACGAGGATACATTTTGGGCAGCAGCAGGTTGAGATCCTTGTGCCCCGGATTTCTTGTAGTTTGTCTTTGGCCTCTTGACTTGGTTCCATCCTTCCTCCTTTCCTTTTTCTGCTTCGCTTTTATTCGGGCATCCTCTAGCAAAATGGCCGTAAATGTGACATTTGCGACATTTGAAAGGGAGCTGTTCGTAGTCCAGAACTTGAACATGCGTCCAGCTTCCAACCTTTAGTTTGATGGCCTCCGGAAGACCCACCTCCAGATCTACCTCGACACAGATCCGGGCGCAATCATATTGATCGTTGTTGTTGGCTCTGTCTATGAACTTGCCCAATGTGTTGCCAATATGTTTGAGGGAGTCCCAATTCCAACAGTGTACCGGAAGATTAGGAAGCCTAACCCAAACGGGGACTGCCGACGGAACATCCACAGCTGGATCAAAGTCTGGGGTCCATTTGTTGAGGTAGAGACCCTGAGGTCCCATGAAATAGGGTCCATTCCTGAAGATCAGGTCTTTATCCTCCTTAGTATTGAATTCGAACAGGAATTAGCCTCTTCCAAGAAAGTACGAAGTGACTTTATTCTTGATCAGCGGGATCCAATTCTTGATGACCCAGTTTTCGGTTGATTTAGGTGAGGGCCAGAGACCCGTAAATTGACCCACCAGGGCACGATCTGCTAGAGACAAGGCAACCTGGATCGGTCCCTCAGGAGGTAGGATTACCTCCGGTACATCATCGAGCTTCTTAACGAACTTTGAGGCGTCAGGCTTCTTCTTCTTAGGCAACGAAGCAATCAAGGAAGAGAAAGCGGCAGAGTCATCCGGAGGAGAAGACTGAGAGGGCCCGAGAGGCGAGCCTTGGGTCTCCATAGTCCAGATCAGAAGCACACCTTTCCTGCTCCAGACAAGAGAGGCATCGCCGAGACCGAGCAGAGTCAGAACCAAGGCGCAGCAAAGGATCTGGGCAGCAGATCCGAGCAAAGGACGAGCCACAGATCAGGATAGAGGGGGCGCAGCTCTGGAGGGGCCAGAGGCGAGATCGGGAGCCTAGAGGGCGGATCCAATCAGATCCAGGATGGATCGAGAGCTCCTGAGGCCGTGAGGGCCGAGGCTGCAGCACGGAGGGCCGTGGGGGCAGCGCCCATGCACTGGCTGCGCAGGGCAACGGAGTAGGCGCAGAGAGCTGTTTCAATAGTTGGACCTAGCTTGTTGCAGTATGTTAATGAGTAATTATTATACGCATATTGTGATTAGGGTTTTAAGGGTTTGTTCAGACATAAGTATCATACATGTTCTGCGATTAGAGTTCCAAGGGTTGGCTCTAACAATATAATTTTTCCTCCAAAGTATGTTGTTCATCTGATAAATTGTAACTTTAGATATCATCAAGTCTTCTTAAAATATTCACCACTAATTGTTTCTGTAATAGCTGGCCATGAAGCCGCCATCTATCTAATGGTTATTTTATGGAGTTCGAAAAAATCCTCAAATTTTCGCTTCCAAAAGAAACATCAAAGTTTTCGGGGAAGGTTTTTTGGTGAACAGAATATTGTAAGCCTCTCTTGGGAATTAATTCCATTTCATTTGATTGGATTCTGATTCTGCTCTGAATTTCGCATGATCAAGCGGGGTGAATTCATAAATTGACTACTGGCTCTGCCCTGCATACAACGATCAATTTGAGAAAATATTCATATCAACAATAGTTGCCCAATTTCTCTCTATTAGCAGATCACCATATTAACAGAGGGGATTATTGGGAGAAATGCATGCTCTAACATGCTGAGAGATATGAATGCCACTTTTCTGAATGCTTTCCATTTTAAATGTTACTCTATTCGGACCCGGGTTAAGGAATGTGACGGTCCTGGTTAAGGTACTTAATATTGTCCCACTAGAAAACAAAAAATTAATCCCACAACAAATCCTAAAATATATAGCTATACACATACATATCATTACCTACATTACCTACCTAAATTCCAATCTTCGTACTTTCACAAAGATGGTACATTAAGCCATATTACATAGAGGAGCTGACCAAGAGGAGCTGACCAATTATTGGACTTTTTAATTTTCCCCCAAATTTTGATCATAGAATTTGGATTTTTTGGTTTTTCCTCAAAATTTATTCATAATTTTTCATATGTCAATTTTCTTTATAAAATATTTTTGAGATTATGAATTTTTTTAATTAAAAATTTAGACTATAATGTATACAATTATATTGCATATTTTATTTTAATTTTAAACAAAAACTAATAAAAAATTATCAAAAACACAAAATTATAATGTATATAATTACATTGCAAATTTTATTCTAATTTTAAAACAAATTAATAAAAATAATATCAAAAACACAAAATAATTAGACTATAATAAAGCTTTGGCTGGGTAGCTGTGAGAGGCGAGTTATGTCATTTTCATATCATGTATGTTTGTCAGCGTGGTCGAAACAAGATAGAACGGCGGAGGGTAACGATTATTTTAAATGGCTTTCTTTAGGGCCAAGTTTAGTTTTAATTCTATTAAAAAGTTTGATATTTGACATAATTTAATGCCTTTGGGGTAAATTTTCATGTTAGAAATTTTAAATGGTTATGAGACGGAAAAATGAATATTCAATGTTAGTTTGTTATATATAAATGTGTTGTATGACAGTTTAATCTCTATTCGGTTTTCAAAAAGTTAAAAAACAAACAAAATTATATTTATGGTTGGAAACAACTGCATCAATATGTGTTTTAGAGATTTAACCATGAATTTTTGCTCCTAATAATAACATAAAAGTTGTTTAGGGCGATAACAATGATATAATGCAGCCTTTATAAATTTATTGTGTTGTAAATTTATAGTTTTGTAAAAAGTTCATTAAAATATTGATTACATAAGTTATATGGTTAGAATGTTGATAGGTTTAGGATAGTGATGCAAGTAACAAAGATAATTGCAATAAAAGCTGATAAGAATTTAAATATTCAATAAAAAATTTATTATTTGGCAAATAATAAAAAAATAATTTTCATTTGTAAGTTTTACTAGCACAACTGGTTGAGGAAGGGGCTTGTGGGCAGTGGTTGTAACTTTTGCAAAAAATCCAATCAACTAAGGGTTGGTGTGGCCCAAGCTGGGTGTGATCCCCAGGTGGATGCCCTTGGGTCGCGACTCCTCAAGCCACAGGTAGTGTCACAGACAACTATAATGACCAAGAATAAGCACGTCTATCAACATAAAATATTAATTAATTGATTATTAAAATACTTTTTTAATAATAATTAAGAGATCAGATTACGTTAAAAAATTGTTGAGCACAATTCGAGTACAAAAGGTTACATTTTCAATGTCCTTAGAGGAAGTCTCACACCTTTACAATCTTATTTGTTGCATTTTGATTCTCTTTAAAATAGTACAACTCATTCTGCTTGTATAAAATCTAATGAAGGAGCAACCCAAAATTTTTGTCTTAACCTGCATTCTTTTTGCTAAGATTAATTATCGATAACAATTATCTTTGGGTCATCTGCGACCTGATTCAAACTCAGGATTCTTAAGGAGATCAAGTTTTTTGATGATATGTGAATTGATTAACTTTGATCTTGGTGTACATTTAGAAAAGTAGAAAATTGGCTTTGAAGCCTATTGGCATCTTGCCTAAGCTCAACAATTTTTGCACCATTTGCATGCATCATTTTGAGTTACATGTTTAACTTGTTAGATAGTTCAGTAATCATTTGAATGAGAGTGCAAAAATCCATCCTTAAAGAAGGAATCGCAAGGTATGTATTTTCTAAGAGATAGAACCAATCTCTAAAACAACCACTATGGTTGAAATTCCCCTCAATCTACCCAAGATATTTATGTGTTTTCCAAAAAGCAAGTCCCAAACTCAAGTCAACAGTAGCATCATTCAAGACGATTTTGAAATTTGATATAAAAACCACTAAAAGGAGCTACGACATCTTTAAGGATCGTGCCCTTGTTCAATTGGACCCACTACCTTATAAGTAGCAATAAGACCTCTTGCAAGCTCTTCTAGCATCAAATACACAAGTCTTCTTCCATCCATCCATTTTGGAAAACAATTTCTTAGACCATTTACCCCTAAGAGTAGCCTCAGATATTGTTGATAAGCTTGTGTCTGAGAGAGCTAGACAGATCAAACAATTTCAAAGTAGAAACCAAAATCCCCTACAAACCTTCCAAGGTGGCCACCACCCAAAGCTCCACCACAACAGCATCTGAGACAAAAGCTAGATTTGGAATTGCATGAAGTACCTACCCCATTCGGCCTAATCAAACAACCATGCTCCAAAAGGATTCTCATGCTTGGGTTGTCCCACATCGCCATTAGTCCAATATTTCTTCATGATAACAGACTTCAAAGCTTAAACTCACCATGGATGATAAACATAATTCAGAGACTAGAGTACAGAGGCTATCATTCTCCTTGAGTTCACATATATGTGCTTGATATAGGGAGATGGGAGCATGTATAAGGGAGGTCTTACCCAAGTAAATACACTGATTTCCATTTGGGTTCAACATGATTTGAAGGGGAGGCCATGTGCCTACCCCTTAAAAAATTGATTTAAAATTATAATTTTGATTATGCTTGTTACAAGACAAATGACCTCCTCATAAGCTCAGAGGAGAAGGAAACATGGAAGGAATAAAATGACCTAGACAAAGACCCATTTTTCCAAGGTAACGCACCCCAGAGACAGCTAGGCTGAGTTATAACACATCCCAGCCATGCAAAGGGAGCGTTAGTGCCTAGGTTAATGCTCCATCTTTCCTAAGGGAGAGCGTTATCTGTGTTTTCATGAGAAAAGGGAAAAATCCCGTAGAAACTGACTGGAATTTCCTGTTTTTTCTCAGAATGAGTTAGTTCAAAAGCAACAACTTGTGGTACAAACATTTTATTAGATGTTGCCAAACACAATTGAACTTCTATAGAGTGCAAAAGCAAGGAAAGGCCAAGAAACATCAAGATTTTTCCCCATTCAAATTGATTGAAAGGATTGGCAAGGTTTGTCCTCCCCATTTCCTATAAATTGGAGGTTTGGGCTCTTAGTCAAGTGTCGAAGGTTTGATCTTGTGCAGAGAAAAATTTCATTGTTGAGTGTGAGGCTTAAGGATTGGAAAGGTTCATTGAGAACTCTTAGCCCAAGTATCATCACACTCGGAGATAGAGGAAATAGAGAGAGGAATTGGAAGACCGAGGAGGACTTGGTACAACCAACGGTTGTAATCCTCCTTCTTATTTATTAATAGAACTGTATCTGTTTTGTCCATTTGATGTTTCAGTGTCACATTTATTGTTCATTTGTCTATGAAGCATGATATAAATGGCTCATATTTGCATAGTTTACTGTTGATTATATACTTGTTTAATTGCTAATAAGTGATACCACTGTGAAGATTACACATGTGCTTTGTTTGGTTGCAGGATCTATATTTGGATTCAGTGAGGAAGGACTTCTACCAAGCCACTTAGCACTCTCCATAGGATCCACTGTCCACAAAGAGGTAATCCTTCAATATCTCGCTTTTTTGATTATACATTAGTATGAACATGTGTGCAATGTCTTTGTAACTTTACAGCTAATCTGATTGTCTGCCTCGGGCACCGGGAAGCCCTGAGAGGGATATGTATCGACTACCACCCAAGCATTTTACCCCTAAGAAAAAAATGGCGACTCCATTGGGGAGTTAATACCAACTTTCCATATTGCTTGTTTCTAAGCCTTTGGCTCTTTCCCTCTACTCACATCCCCTTCTGATTAGTTTACATGCTCTATAACCATCTTAGTAGCTCACAGAGTCCAGAATAGACCCTTCCTAGCCATTTGTACAACTTTACCTTGAGTAACACTCCCCTGAGAGTGTTTCAATGCGTTATAACGCTTCTTATGCTCAGATATAGTGCGTTAGTCCTATCATAATGATTTGTAGCCTCTGTTAGCCAATGTTACCCAATCAAAATATGTTGTTTACACCCTTGCTGTGTTTCCCTTTGGCTGTGGAATTATTGGCTACCAGATTAGCTTTTGTTTTTGGGATCCTTGTGCTTGGTTTCCCACTAGCATGTTTAGTTTCTTCTTTAAAAAGTTAATGTTAATTGCATTTACTTTTTGAAGAAGATTTTTTTTTCCTGAACATAGCTGAATTCATTTTGAAATTTTTTGGTTAAAAAATCCGTTAGAGAGGATAGATAGATGTATGAATCTTTTTAGGTTGAACTGCTTTATTTGAATGTTTGTTGCACGGATGTTTGAAAGATCACTCCCTGTAGAATAAACTCTTCATTGAATTGAATATTTAGAGCATTTTTCTACATGGTTTTGAGTCATAGTCTCATTACATTTCATACATCCACTCCCCCTCCACAATACTAATAAGCAAGTACACCAAGAATCAAGTGTTAATAAAATTAATCACATAAATTTTCCTGAGCTCACACCAACAATAGTTCAGGCTAGGATCTTGGTTTAGGAGAAGTGAGAAAATCACCCAAGATCACAAAACTTGAAACAAGAGTCATTAAAAATTGAAATCCTTCTGCACTCATACTATCGGGATCACTCCACTACTATTGGAGTTAAGCACGAGACAACACTGGGGTGCATGAGAAGGTACCTCACCTTTGAGTGCATAATAGTAGACATGCTATATATTGGGGTTCCCCTCGAGGATGTTGAAACTAGATCAGGAATCTAGGTGTTCTGCCCATATAGCATGTTGTCTATGACCATGACCCCCCTGATAGTGTCTGTGATTTGAGGTATCTTTAGTTGCCATACTTTTAGGGACTTACACAAGGTGACTAGGGCAGGCGGCCCTGGTACCTAAAACATACAGACCTACTCTGTCTTCAGTCTTTAGGAGGGTATTTGTCTTCACGAGAGTGCTTACACATATTTTTTGAGGTTCAGGCGAAGCATAACTGTATATTTGACCAACTCTCTTTGTATGCTATTGTGGTACTGGGTTTCATCTCTAGCAAATGGTAGTACTCACACAGGGTCATACCCCTTCTGGATACTTGATTGAATTATTTTAGAAGTTTTTTTTTATTTTTTAGGTGTGTGGTTACTATCACTGAGACTTTATAATACATCACAATAATAATTTGATAAAATTAAACAAGTCACCGTGGTTTCCTTCGACCCTCCTCGTATTTCTAAACAGCAGCAAGGTCTCTCTCCATTGACACCGGGGGAGGACTAGAGTCTCGGCGACCCAGTGCCTTCTCTAGAAGAGCACTCTTTAGTGACAACCCTGACTTTCATATAGCTCCCTATCATACGTAGATTCCAGAGGATCCTTTCATTGAAGGAGTCGTACCTCCTTACAATCCTCTTCTCACTGACTCGTCGGGACCATTGTTAGTTCAAGTTACACTAGTGCCAGTCATGTCTTCAGATGCACCTACCTCCATTTCACAACCAGCGAGCATAGGGTTGGTGTCGTTGGTGGCCAACTCGATTCCACCACCATCTTCCTCGCCAGTTTCCAGTTCTACGCAAATGATTGGAAACCCTAGTAGCCAGTCTATACCCGGTCCTCGTAATCCGATCACCACAACTGTAAGCGGACCTCCAAACCCTTTGGGATCTGATCCTATAATGACTACGTTAGGACCCACGGTTTCTGTTCCTGCCAACGGGGCTACTTCGGTTCCTTTTAGCAACCCTTTCGTTTGGAACCCATTGCTGAGTTCAAACCCCTTAGCTATTATGCCAGGGGGCAGTGTCACCAATACATATATGTCAGGGGGCACTTTGGTACCCCTACATTCAATAGTAGAAGCAAGACCACTAATTGTTAACGTTCTTCCTTTGAGTGGTCAAACTTCCGATGTAGGGTCTACGCTGATGGTCATCTATGCGAATAGCACTATGACACTTAATAAATCTATTGCATCCATATGGGCTACCCAACCCCAAAACCAATTTGGGCAAGGGGGAAACTATTACATTGGGGGCCACCAGCAATTTCCCCCCAATACAGCATACCCTACGAACAACAACCATACACCCCTACACCCCCACTCACCGGAAACTTTTATCAACAAATTCCTACATATCCCTTTGGAAACACATTGATGGGCGGACCCTACGGTCCGAATGGTCAGCCAACACTTAGTTGGCTAGATCCGAGGGAAAACACGCAATTTCCATTCTTGGCAGCTTTAGACATCCCCAACCTTTACAAATTGACCAATTACCCCATCAACCACAATCCACTATGGCCTCTAGTACCACACAATATTCCGTCTGACATCCCTAAATTGGAAGGGAAACAAGGGATCCGGCTACGCACATCACCACCTTTCATCTATGGTATGTTTCTAACTCCATGGTGGATGATAGTATCTAGCTCAGAATCTTCCCCCATACTCTCATAGGCAATGTTGTCAAATGGTACATTGAGTTACCACATGGGGCCGTGAATAATTTTGGCGCCTTAGCAATGAAATTTCTTAAGAACTTCCAATTACCTATTCGATACGACACCAGAACAGAAATCTTAACCTCGTTGTGCCAAGACACCGCCACCCACATCTCCGATCACATTCATGAATGGAGACGTAGGCGGAGGTTAGTCAAAGTGCCAATCCCGGATCATATCTTATCAAATTGGTTTTGTAAGTCACTCTTACCACCCCTTTCTAAGGATGTTTTCTTATCTGGAGTGGTCACGGAAGACCAATCCATCCGTCGTGCACAACATCTAGATCTCATCTATTCGCAATCTGGCATGCTGTATGACTTACTCCCCCATGCCCCTGGAAACCTGAATCCTCCCGCTACTCAATTACCTAGAGTGCACGCCGATGACCTTGTTGGTGCAACCTCTGACGTAGCCATAAAACAGCTTAGTGGGAAAAATTCCCAGCCATCTTCTGCTGCCACCACCCCTAACCAATCGACTGCTCTTCCCACTGCTGAGGTACACTCTGTGTTGTCTACACAAAAACATAGCGGGAAGAACAAGAAGAATAAGAAAAATACCTCTCCTTCTGAAGAGCAGCCTAGTACTCAAAATAATCCCAATCAGAAAAGTGCTGCTAAAAATGACAAAGGGAAGGAGAAACCAATAGGATTCCTTGCATAATTTTTGTAGAGGACCACTTGAAATACAAATTTCCTCGGCTACAGGAATGCACATACTTTATTATGCATAAGGACTCTGGAAGGACACCTGTCGTCCTTCAGAATCCCTTCCCTAATCCACAACAGCAACAACAACACATGGTTGAAAACCCGCCACAACCCTCCAAAAGGGGAAACGGTGGTACTCATCCTTCCGGTGAAGGATCATATACCATTTATGGCATGGAGACTATTGAACTCCAAACCCAAGCTAAACTCTATGGAAATCCAGTCATTTAGGCTCAAGAACCTGGTTCAAGTTCGAATCCACCGTTGCCTGAATATTTTCATATCGAAAGGCCTGTTGTTGACCCTGTGATTCGTCCCCCCAAAGGGACACTTCGATGCATGACTCATAACACCTCTGCACATGCTGCCCAAAAATACAACATTGTAGAAGATTTGGCACAAGCACCGTCAGCCATGTCTTCACTCGAAGTATTGAAAACCTACCCAGCGCAAAGGAAAGTTCGGCTTTCGACCATTGGTGGAATTGACACCCAGGATTCTACGCTAGCTATCTTCGACATGGAAAAATCCAAACCTTGCCTTTCACACCAGCGTTATTTCCAGGTCCAAGTTGTGTTGACAGGGAGAACAATCCATCACATGGTCATAGATGAAGGTGCTTCGATCTGCGTTAGGTCAACTATGTGCTGGCTCGCTTTGGGTTATCCCACTTTGTCTCCATCGTTGAATTCACTTAAAGCTTCCGATGGCCACACTTTCCTCCCAAAAGGCTACCTTGCTAGCTTTCCCATTTTACTTAGTGGGAAAATGATAAATATGGACATAGAAGTCATAGATCGTCATCTCGATTATAATATTTTGATGGGTCGAAGTTTTTCTTATGCAATGACTGTCATTGTCTCCTCGGTTTTCCAACTCATCCTTTTTCCATTGGATGGGAAGATAGTTACCGTGGACCAGTTATCCTTTTGCACCCCTAGTTATTCCACATTACCTAGTAGCATTGTACCCCTAGTGGGAGGTGTTCCTGACTCTTACGTCAGTGTTGGTACTAGTCTTCTGAAGGCATATTCCATGATGGGTTGTTTTTCTCTCCTGTCGCCCGAGGTTCCTGATCTAAGGCTCAAGTTTTAGCTAAAAAATTAAAGTGATCTAAATTGTTTCGAACATGAACGACCAGATAGAGTTCGTTGCCAGGATTCTGGTGCAACTCATTTCATCAAAATCTGAGTTCGTATGACTGAGTTATCGTCTGTTGTTCATTTTCCAAAATAGGAAAAAAAGGAGCATAATAGGTATAGTTAGCATTGTAGGGAATATTCTCCAGATTGTAGCCAGTGACACTGTGACAAGTGTCGTCTTCAGATTCGCCAGATGGGTTAAGTGAAGAGAGAAATTGTCCAATGACCTCCAATATCCTTCCTAAGTTGGAATTTGATTTTTTTTTTAAGGTTGGAGTACAACCCAACTAGAGGGCACCACATGTCCTCTCTAGCGGGCCATCTCCTAACCTATGGAGTCAAATTATTTGTTTGTACATTAGTCCAATGGTAGAATTATTATATATATATAATAATGTTTTTAAACCCACTATGGTGGATTCAACCAAGATTAGAGGATGCTACTAACTAACACTGGCAGAGGTTAAATTGGAGGCAATCTCCAAATCTGGCGAAAAAAACCTTATTGTAAAGTTGTGTAAAATTATTATGGCGAAGTGGGGGTCGAACCCACGACCTACCACCCGCCAGCAACACTCAATACCGTCTCTCCTAACGAGTTGATCTTACCCTATATGTTTGCCTATTTGATTTAAAGTTTCTATGTATGATGGTTAGGGTTTGGAGGGGGCCAGCCCCCTCCCCATGTGGCTGCAGTATCGAAACCAAATGCTTATCCCAACGAATCGACGGAAGTTTACATGTGATTAATTAATGTTAAAGTGTGGGTTAATGAAGTTAAACTGTCATTATCGCTTAAAACATGCTTATCACTAAACCTCACTTATTCGCCTGTAAAACGAGCTTAGTGTTAATTAAACCGAAGTTTAAGCTGGTGGGATTTTCAGAGGGTGCGCCAATTTTGGTAGTTTTCAAAATTTGAAATGTTAACTGGCAGTTCCTCCAGTTTTAGAGGAGAAATTGGGGAAAAAATAGTTTTGGTCATAACTCACTCAATTTTCGACCAAACTAAGCTCAGAAGGAGGCATTCTAGGCTAATTAGCATGTTGGGAACTCAATGAAGTAGGTTTCAAAGGAAAAAAAGGTCATCTATGGGTGTTTTAGTGCATTTGAATATTTGTGAAGGCAAGGGTCACCATGTGTTGAGGTCATTTCCAAATCATCCAGAGTCCAAATTCAGCAAACAAATAGTCATTTTTGGGAGATTATGATGTTTTAAACTAATTGGAACAGGTTCCAAGAGGTTCTGAAGCTTGTAACATAAATTGGAGCACACTTGAAGCTAATACAAAGGCCCACACTATGAATCTGGACCAAGGAGATGTAGCCCAGGAGGGGTGAACTCATTTATCAAAATTGTGTGTGTTAAGCTCTGTTATGTGTGTTTATTGTGTTTTATATTGCTTATGTTCTGTCATTTAAAATTATTTGTTTTAAGCTTATGACAAACTCATAATTTCACTAAGTAATATGTTTGACAATCACATGCTCATAAAAAAACCTATGAAGGATAAGTAAAACAAAGCAAAGAAATTTTATATCTGAAATGAAACTAGCACAAAATTAACTAGCATTCATTTCCAGATCAAGTTGGTATCAGAGCACAAGGTTTCTTGCTTGTTTTACTTGAAAGGCTTCAATAGTGAAAATTTATTGATGCTTACAAGATTGAGATTGCAGAGAGAAGAAGGGAAGCTGTTGATAACTAGTCCTGAAGTTAGGAAAAGAAGGAAGAAGGCTGAGAAGGAATCATCCTCACCCAAAGGAACACTTGAAGCACCTCAAATTACATCTCCAGTAGTTGAGATACAAGAGGAATTAATTGCACAAGACGTTGAGGTGATTGAAGAGATACAAGCTGTAGAGATTGAGCTTGAATCTACAGCCAAAATGTCACGCCATGAAGGAACTCATGAACACTCTAAAGAAGAGGATGTCAAGAAGGAGTTCAAAGAAAAGCAAAGGATGGTGAAAGTTATGTATGAAGATTTTATGGAAAAGGAAACTGTAGAAGGTTCAAAACACCCTCATAGAGAAGAATCTTCAAACAGTAAAAAGGAGGAAGATAGGAGCTCAAAAGGCAGTGGAGGAAAACCACCTCCCTCTCCACCATCATCACCATCATCATCCTCATCCGCATATTCATCTTCCACATCCACTACAAAAACTCATACCCATCCTCACTCTAAGATCCCAAAAGGAAAGACTTTGTTACTCAAGTTGGACATCAAATTTGAACTTCCCACATATAATGGAGAAGTTAATGCTGAAAGACTAGAAATTTGGATTCATTAATTGGAAGTTTATTGTAAGATTCAGAATCTACAAGAAGACGATATCAAAACCCAATTGGCTTCATTAAGGCTAGAAGGAGCAGCGTTAGTTTTGTGGGAGGCAAAGACACGAGAGGAAATGCGAATCCATGGTAATATTTCCATTTCTTGGGTCGAATTCATTTCTTCCATTAAAAGACAATTTTATCCATTAGCCTATATGCAGAAATAAATAATGAGTTGGCAAAGCTTTAGAAAGCTCAAAGGTCAAAGTATCCAAGAGTATACACAAGAGTTTATGAAAAGAGCTTTATTACTTGGACTAGACTTAAATTGACAAGATACACTCTTGAATTATATAGGAGGTCTACATTCCTACTTAAAACACATTTTTCTCATGTTTAACCCAAATAACTTAGATGAAGTATGTGTGCAAGCCATGCATCTTGAAGCAAGGGGTAAAAACATTTATGAAGAGGGTAGTAAGAAGAAGCCATTCAAGGGTAAGGGAAAAGAGAAATAAGGAAAATGGAAGGGAAAGAAGAATGCAAGTGTTAAGAAAGAAGGGGAGAAAATTACATGCAAACATTGTTCCAAAGAGGGGCATGATGAAGCCCACTGTTGGAAACTACATCCCAAACTAAGACCAAAGAAACCAAATAACAAAGGGAAACAAAATATGACTGCCACCACACAAAAAGATCTTGGATCTTATTCAAGAGATGAAACCAAGATAGTTGCTTTGGTTAACAAAGGAAAGGAAGCTATAGCAAGTTCAAGTTCTAGTTCCTCAAATAGTCACAACAAAACTTCAAATGAAGATACAAGGATAGAATTATTCCATGTTAGAGTAATTTCTAATCATACAAAGATTGATGCATTGTTTGATACAAGGTCACAAGCAACTTGATTTCAGAAGACTTAGTTAAAAAACTGAACCTTGAAATTGTACCTCATCATAAGCCATACCCTTTGGGTTGGATAGTTAACAATGCCAATTTACAGGTGACAAGGAAATGTATTTTCAGATTTTCTATTATTGCAAACTTTTTCGATGAAGTTGAGTTAGATGTGGTTCCACTTGACATTTCAGGGATTATCTTGGGTAGTCCATATTTGTATGACAAGAAAGCGGTCTCTTACCTTCATGAGAACAAATATCATTTGATAAAAGATGGAGTGGAGTATATTGTGAGAGCTCATTGCAAGAAATTGAATATCTTTTTAGTGAATGTAGGGAAAATGAAGAGGCTAGTAAATGCAAGTAAAAATTTGGTGCTTCTTATGATAAAGAAAAAGGAAGATGTTAACTATGAAGCTTTTGAAGGATGTGATGAAAAATTGAAATATGATTTGTTTGATTTGGTAAGTCAGCATGGAAAGATGTTTCAAGAACCAAAGGGGTTGCCACCCAAGAGGGGAATTCAGCATGAGATTTAGCTGCAACAGGATGTTCCACTTCCAAATATTGGTATGTATCGCATGTAAATTATGGAAAGTTTGGAAATCAAGAAGAAAATCCAAGAGTTGTTGAATAAAGGTATCATACACCCATCTACTTCACCATGTGGTTCTCCGATAGTTTTGGTTCCAAAGAAGGACAGGACTTGGTGCATGTGTATCGATTTTCGTGCATTGAACAAAATCACGGTAAAGAATCGCTACCCATTTCCATGCATTGATGATTTGCTTGATCAGTTAAAGCATGAAAAGTATTTCACTAAGTTAGATTTGAGAAGTAATTATCATCAAGTTAGGATAGCTGAAGAAGACATTAGGAAAACTGCTTTCAAGACTAGACAAGGATTGTATGAGTGGTTAGTTATGCCATTTGGCTTAACAAATGCATCAGCTACTTTCATGAGTAATGAATGATCTACTTAGACCATTTCTAGATGAATTTGTCATTGTTTACTTAGATGACATACTCATATTCAACAAATCAAGAGAAGAACATGTCATGCATGTGAACAAGGTACTTGATGTTTTGAGAAAAGATCAATTGTTTCTTAAGATGTCAAAGTGCGAATTTGGTAAGACTTCATTGGTATATTTGGGACACATTATTGGAGGAGGTGAATTGAATATTGCTCCTTCCAAAGTTGAGGTCATTTTTAATTGGCCCAAGCCCAATACAGTTACCGAGGTAAGAAGCTTTTTAGGGGCAGCACATTATTGGAGGAAATTCATTGCTATTTTTTCTTCCATTGCAGCGCCGTTACATGCATTGACAAGCATAATGAAAGTCTTCCATTGGGAAGATTTGCAGCAAAAATCATTTTATGCTTTAAAGCAAAAGATAAGTTCACCACCAGTTCTATCAATTCCAAATCTTAGACAACCATTTGAGATCCAAACAGATGCAAGTGATTATGCTATGGGAGCAGTGCTCATGTAACATGGTAAGCCTATCTCATTTCATTCTGAAAATTTTAATGGAGTTGTGACTAAATATCCTACCTATTATAAAGAGTTATATGCATTGGTACAAAGTGTAAAGAAATGGAAGCATTAATTGATGGGAAAAGAGACCATTATCCATACTAGCCATTAGCCATTGTAGTACTTACAATCACAGTCAAAATTGCAGCAATCAAGACATTTCAGGTGGATGGGTTTTCTGCAACAATTTCACTTGGTTATCAGGTACAAAAAAGGAATCTACAATAAGGTAGATGATATTCTCTCTAGGCCTATTGTAAATTCAGCTATTATTCTCAAGCAAAATTCTATTATGCATAAAAGTTATATTGAATAGTATGTGAATGATAGTGGTTTTCAGGATGTGTATGAGAACTTGAGTAAGGGAAACCAAAGTGAAGAGTTAGATTATCATGTGCATAACAGTTTGTTGTATTGCTTGGGAAAGTTATGTATACCACAGGGAGAAAGAAACAATATCATAAGAGAGGCGCATACTTCATTGATTGCAGGACATTTCGGTGTAGGCAAGATAGTAGCACATCTTCAAAGGTATTGCTATTGGCCATGCGTGAATGAAATTGTTTATCGTTTTATTAGAGGATGTTATTTATGTGCAACAAGTAAGCCTATAAATAGGAAGCTTGGTTTGTACGCACCTCTTCCAGTTCCTTCTCATCCTTAGGAGAGCATCTCAATGGATTTTGTAGGAGGCCTTTCTATGTCAAGGAAAGGTCATGATTATTTGTATGTTGTGGTATACAGGTTCAGAAAAATGTGTATGTTGATGGCATGTAAGAAAACTATTACAGTTGAAGAAACTGCTAATCTTTTCTTTCAAAATGTATGTATTCATTTTGGTCTTCCTACTTCTATTGTAAGTGATCGAGATTCTATATTTTGGGAATTTTTGGTCAAAATTATGGGACATGATGGATACAAAGTTGAATAAAAGTACAACATTTCATCTGCAAACAAATGGTCAAACAGAGGTGGTAAATAGGATTGCTATTAATCTTCTAAGAGGTTATTGCAACAAGCATCCCAAGTTGTGGGATGAACAATTACACTACATGCAACATGCATACAACCGGGAAAAACATTCTGCCACAAATACATCGCCATTTGAGGCATGTTTTGGTTACTTGCCAAGATCGCCATTGGACTTTATCTTTGAGAAAGATGTTGCTATAGGCATATGTATTGGGGGGAATATCACCCCATGTTGAGTATGTACTTGTTCAATCTAACATCTTAGGCACTCGCTTTGCATTCTTTACATTCAACAGTATACAACCCTTAATTAATCTTGAAGGTATCTTTTCCTGAATTTTCATACAACTTCAACCCAATCTTTAAGAATTTTGCTATGGTTAGTTGGTAGTTCTCCATCTCCATGGATTTCCTCATTTATAACACCCTTGGATATTTTGACATCCATTTTTCATCATGATCCAAGTGGATATTGGTGTCCACCCACCTATTCCATTTGGACCCGCACCATCAGTTCTTTCAGTTTTTTTGTTTCATCACAACTTACTATTTTTAGCAGTTTTTCGGGTATTGAACTGCTGAATCCTTTTAGAGGCCCTAATGATCCAGGTGGATATTGGTGGCCACACAACTATTCCATTTGAACCTCCACCATCATTTCTTTTAGTTTTTCAGTTTCGGCACAACTTACTATTTTTAGCAATTTTTCAGGTCCTGAACTTTCGAAGCTGCTTTGAGGCCCTAAACAACGTTTTTTGGGAAAACCAGGAGAAACATGGGTCCATGGACCAATTTTTCTCACATAAAAAGTTGCATTCCTCTGATAGATCATTCTAACGAGGTATGGTGTGCGTCAAACAAAGATCATATGCCAAAGTTACATCCCTGGGAAGTTGAAACACCAATTTACCCAAATGACGCCCATAGTTTTGGCACTTCATCTCCTAGGGTTAGGTTTTTGGATGTTTAGGGTTTTATATTATTTCTCAATAATAAATAGGCCCTCGAGCCTCATTATAACACAGTTCAGAGGCTAGTAGCCGCGACATATCTTCTCAGAGATATGTTACTAGCGCCCTAGCTAGTTTATTTCCATTATGTCTGTAAGCATATTTCTGCTATTTAATATTAATGAAATGAAAATTATTTCTATTGCATATCTATGTTTATGTTTATTTCTTTGTATTATTATGTTCTTGCATAAATCTGAATCAGTGGTATTAGAGCGGTCTGCTCTTTCTCTGTTTTTCTTTGCATGTCCCCAACAAGGTCAAGGTATAAGGAGTTAGGCTCGATCTGGTTGAACCCTTGCAAGATTAGCCTTGCAAACCCTGATGAACTCCCATGGCAGAAGAAAATAAAGACAAGGGAGTAGGAGATCCTATCAAAATATTGCTCAAGGAGGCCCTCGAGAAACAAAGGAACGCGATGATGGATAACTTTGCTCATATCCTTCAACGGCTTCCCACCTACGGTGCATCTGCATCCAACAACCACTCTAGAGGTGCCACCCCCTTCAAGGGACAGGTAAAATTTGACATTCATGTATTTGAAGGCCATATATATGCAGACGCCATAGATGAATTTTTCATTTTTCTATAAGGCTACTTCTCAGTCCATGATTTCTCCGACTGAGAAAATATTATTTTTGCACTCCTCAAAGTTGCCTCCATATCAAATACTGGTGGGAAACCTACTGTGAGCAAAAGGACGAGGGGGAACCCTCTCTGTTCTCGACCGCACCCACTTGGAATTCATTTCGAGACAACATCAAGGAAAAATATTACTCCATGGGGAGCTATGAGGACAAGTACATCCAATGGACCATGTTGCGGCAACAAAGGGATCAAGATGTGCATGAACTGACGAATTTGTTCCATACCCTACACACAAAGTTGGGTATTTAAGATTCAAAGAGACATTTGGTGCTCAAGTACCACAGTTGTTTGCATAGACACTTGCAAGAGGAAATGTCGTTCCTCGACATTACCTTGCTTGGCATGACATATTGTTATGCTACCAAGATCAAGCAGAAATTTAAGAAGAAGAAATGAGACCTTGGATCCGTGAATCAGAAGCCAGGGAAAGGCACCCTCGAACCACAAAACATGGGGCAGAGCCAAAGCAGGGTGACTCAAAACATCACCACAAATACAAAGGACACGAGGAAGTGGTGTGAATTTCATAACAGCCCCATTCATAGCACAAACGAGTGTCGGGCCAAAAAATCACTGGTGGCCAAATTTAAGGGACCCGAATTAGATGCAGGTTCTAATCCTGAGCCAGAATGAGAGAAGGGAGATGTCAAAGGGAAGCAAATCATTGATGCGGACCCCAATGCCATTTTTTCCACCACCAAGCTCTCGAGGGAGGATCCAGAGGATCTAGAAGAGGGGGAGCGCCTCTTCCATTCACAGATGTGGGTGAAGGGTTCTCCACTGCAATTTCTTGTTGATAGTGGGAGCCAAAAGAAACTCATTTCAGTAGAGGTCGTGAAGCGGCTCGGCCTACCAACTGTAGCACACCCACAGTATGCCATCGGGTGGCTTCACCCAGGGAGAGATTTTTGCGTCTGCCAACAATGTCTCCTTCCATATAACATCAAGCCATTCACGGATGAGGTATTGTGTGATGTTGCTCCTCTTGATGTAGTTGATGTATTCTTGGGCCAACCATACTTGTGGAGGCGACATGCTGTGTATGAGTCTAGGCCTCATTCTATTGTTATTACTTTGGGAAATAAATTTTACAGGATATTGGAGGTAGTACCGCCTCCTGCTATCTCCTTGAATATTGCAAAACAACGTAGTAAGATTTTTTCCCAAACTAGGAAATTTATTTCCTTACAACTCCCTCACAGGGGAAGAATAAGATTGTGCCTACAACTTTGAAAGAGGGCTCCCCTGCACAGCTGCAGCAGAGGGACAAAGTCATGGAGGAATGCGAGGACATTTTCTCCTCGCCCACAGAGGTTCACTATACTATCAGGACAAGCACTCCATCAATCTGACCCTGGTGCACCGCCACTTGATATTGCCATACCTCATGTGATAACACAGACAGAATAAACACATGTATTGTCTGAGGAAACCAAATTTACTGGATGCATCTGGCATGTCCGCAAGCACATCCTCCAACACATCCACGACATCGTGGACAAATCCAATACCAAGTTGAACATAATTTGCCTCTCATGGAGGAACTCAACGCAATGGGGACCATTACTTCCTAAGGAGGGAGGAATGATCTAGGTGGATATTGTTGGGTGTGGAGCCTGATTATCTTCTTTCCTTAGATGTATTACAACATTGGACCCCTTCTCTTAATGGGGCGGCAATGCCGCCCTTCATTAAACACTGCCTAGGGGGTCTGGGGGTGCGGCAACGCCCCCGAAGCTAAAAATAGATGTAAAATTGCCTTGTAAAAGTATATTAATTTCTAGTAAATATGGGCCGTTCATTAGGCAGATGATATGACAGTAGAAGTTATGTTTATTTTAGGGCTTTTTTCCCTAGAAGGAAACCCCTTGTTTTGTATGACGGTATTGTATTGCGGTTGTGTATTGTATGTGTATTCTCAGAGCGAGAAACAGATAGGGAGACTGTGAGAGAGAAAAGAGGATATTACAATGGATCTGTTGTAGGTTGTGTCTCTTTATCTTGTTGGATAATAGAAAGGAAGGACTGGCTGTTCGGGGTGGACGTAGCCCAAAATGGGTGAACCGCGTATATCTGTGTCTCTCTGGTTTTATGTGTTTCTTGTGTTTGTATTTCCACATATATATTTTATTTGTTCCATTGCTCCATAACATATAATTTTCTAACAGATATTGGTGGCCACCCACCTATTCCGTTTGGACTCACACCATCAGTTCTTTCAGTTTTTCTATTTCAGCACAACTTACTATTTTTAGCAGGTTTTCGGGTATTGAACTTTCAGAGCCGTTTGGAGGCCCTAATGATCGAGGTGGATATTGGTGGCCACCCTCCTATTCCATTTGAACCCCCACCATCGGTTCTTTTATTTTTTTAGTTTTGGCACAACTTACTGTTTTTAGCAACTTTTCCCGTCCTAAACTTCCGGAGCTGTTTTGAGGCCATAAATGACATTTTTTTGGAAACTCGGGAGCAACATGAGACCATGGATTGATGTTTCTCACATTTAAATTTGTATTCCTTGGATAGATATTTCTAACGAGTTATGGTGCATATAAAACAAATATCGTATGACAAAGTTACGTCCCCGGGAAGTTGAAACACCAATTTACCCAAACAGAGCCCATAGTTTTGGTGCTTCATCTCCTACGGTTAGGTTTTTGGATGTTTATGGTTTTCCATTGTTTCTCAATAATAAATAGGCTCTCAAGCCTCATTTTAATACATTTAATAGGCCTATAACTGCCACATCTCTTCTCAGAGATACGCTACCAACGCCCTAACTACTTTATTTCCATTATGTATGTAAACATATTTCTGTTATTTGATATTAATGAAATGAAATATTATTTCTGCTTCATCTCTGTGTTTATGTTTATTTTTATGTATTATTGTGTTCCTACATAAATCCATATCACATCATGCTCTAGGATAGGAGTCCAAATAGGTTTCATCTTAGAGAATGAACCTCATACTCCTTTCTGTTCATCATATTGACCTGTTCCCTCAAACTCCCAGTCATCATCATTAGTTGATCAATTTTCACAAATGCATCCCCAAATTCTCATACAACCTCCCATCCCCTTGTCATCATTAAACCATTTGAGTTAAAACCTTAATTAATCTACCCCTCATGGGTACCAACCAATGGAACTCTCTCCTCTCATACATATTTTCCACACTCACACCCTTGTGGAGAGCCATTTCATCACTAGGGGTACCTATCTTTGTAGTTGTACATGTAGTGCCAATATATTTTATTCATTCAATAGTGTAAAAAGTATTGTCTTGTAAGAAACTCCTCCTAAAAATATCACTTCTATACCACTCTTTTCCCTAATAGTAGTCCTCTTCACCCTTAGAGAATCTACACTGAGTCATTAGTTCCTACTTTGCAACTATCTTATTCTACCTTATATATATCCCAATGCCCCTTATTGTGATCCTATGTGGCCATCTTCCTTGTAGACTCTATATTCTAAGTATTAGAATTTCCTATTACATCACCACATTTGGATGTTCTCCTAACACTAGATTACTTTTTGTATAATCATGTTCGACTGCCGCCACTTATCATCAATCACTTATGTTAATCCCAAAGGAAGTCTTAAGTTCCCTCCTATCCCTTTTAATCTTGACCATAATGATCCGTATTTTCACTCTTTTGAAATATAATACTTATTCCCTCTTTAGTTGATTTCTATAGGGTATTCTCCCCTTAGTATTTGTGACTTTATTTCTATCAACTTTAGCTCCTCAATTTTGGGAATCTAATGTTATATTTCTTCTCACTCTCTACTTGTGTGATGAACCTTGGATAGGCCATAGACGATCATCATTAATCCTCATGTCGATTGGCCCTTTATGTTCAACATCAACACAATATCACATCAAAGTGAGGCATACCTCACAACCATTGCATTTCCAAATTTTAGTAGCAAAAATTCAAGCTTGGATGTATTTTCATGGAATATTATGCAGGAATGTTGATCGCCGTTTAGAACATACAAATTTTTATTAAAAAATTGCAAAACAGTTACAGGTTGATGACATGGCAGCCCAGTCAACACCTCAAGAATCTTCAGGGAATATTCTCTAGTTTTTCAGCTAGTGACACTATGAAAAGTGTCATCTCCAGATTCGCCAATTTTGCTTGTGGAAGTTGAATTTTTCTCTTATTTCCTAAGTTTGGAATTATTAATATGGTGGATTATTTTATTGGTGGAATTTATAGGCCAATGGGGAAGGGCCACGTGGCGCAGCCGAGAGCCAAAGAAATCCGGCGGATAACCTTCATTTGGTGGCGTGTATATGCGTAACCATCTAATCCTGTGCTTAAAAAACTTTAATAAACTATATAATGAGTCACTGCATTCAACCATCTCGCATCGGTTCTTTAGGAGCGAAGGACATAAGGCAACAACAAAATGATTTACGATTTGCAATTGCATGGTAGGTGACGTGGCGATAAGGTGGGTCCTACCAATCACATCGGGGGTTTGTAGGAGCAGGCAACATAAAGTGTTAACAAGGTGGCATAATTGCGATGTGATATATTGCATCGAGGTATCACAATAGCAAGACAAAGCAGGCAACATAGAATGATTTATAGCGGGGTTGCGCTACGATCTGCGATAAGTGACTACGTTGTGATGTGAAATCTGCGATAAGTTACTTCGCTTCGATGTGCGATCTGCGATAAGTGACTACGATGCGATCTGTGGAGATTTAAATGCATTAAGTCGTGTATTAATACAATAATTTGTGGTTAAGTTAGGTTAATCTGACATTAACAGATAAGGGCAGGTTAGCACTAAACATGATTAACCCCACTTAAACACCACTTATATTAACATTAATCACATACTTATCTTGCTGTCACCTTTGGAGGACCCGCCAGATTCAGTGGACTTCCACATTTGGTGGAGTTAGCTGGATATTTTCCAGAATTAGTGGAGAAATTATAGGGAAATTAGGTTTTTCCATAACTGAGGCGATATTTGACCAAATTGGGTGCAGGAAGAGTCATTCAAGATATATTTTGATGTTTTGGATCCATTGGAATATGTTATAGAGGCAGAAGAGGTCATCTACATATGTTTTTGTTGTCGTGAAGCTTTTTACATCCTAGGGCCACTAGGAGGGAAGGTCATGCCCAAAGCATCTGGTAACCAAATTGAGTAAACAAATAGTTTTTTTTGATATATTTCGATGTTTTAAACTCATTGGAATAGATTCCAAAATAATTTGATGCATGTAAACAACATTTTGAGAAAATTTGAACTAATACAATGGTCCAAGCTATGAAGCTGGACCAAGGAGATGTAGCCTAGGAGGGGTGAAGTCCTTCATCAAAAATCTGCTTTATTATATCAGTTTGTGTGGTTTGCTGTCATTTATGTTATTGCTATTCAACGCTTGTAATTCATGCTTTATGATTTCAAAAACACTCATAAAATTCAATTTTAATTCCTCTTTTGACACACATAAGCAACAAAGGAACCTGCACATCAAGCATAAGTTCAATGGGTAAGTTTTATATCTGAAAATTAAATTAGCATAGAAATAACTAACATTCAAATTCAGATCAATCCTCGACTTGGAAAGATAGAAATAAAAAAGGGAACAAGAAGGACCCTCCTTAAGAGGATTGAAGAAAGCTCACCTAAATTATCCACATTCCCTTTTGTGCCTCCTTTGAAGGCCAACAAGTCCTTCTCCATTGATAACAAATAAAGAGCTTGCTTCCTATTTTATTTTTCACGTGTTCTTGTTTACTTGCATGCTAATTAACTCGATTTTAATTATGCAATTCATATTTTTTTATTTTTATTTTTATTTTTTCTATTATTTCTAACGAACTCTATTGTGTTTTGTTGATGTAGACACCTCTACAACAAGTGGGATTTCTCTCAACCATTTGAAAGACCCCACCAAACACTTCTAATGAACCTATTTAGTATTGACATAGACCTTTGCACAATATTTAAATGATACAAGTGAATATTTATTGCCACTCACCTATTCCATTATCTTAATGGTTATTTATCTTCTTCGTAGTTTTTCTATGATTTTATGGTCCCAAAATTTTGGGATCAATTCACATGGGCTTCATTGGGGGAGAAATAACATACCACATGTGTTCATAATGGGGGATATATATTGAGGAAAAAATGACATAATATATTGGGGGATCTATAAGGGGTAAATGGTTTTTATATTGATAGGCATAAAAAATGGAGATCAAAGTTAATGAAAAAATATGAAGGGGTATAAAAAATGTTACTAAAAAAATGGATACCTACAACATCTAGTGAAAGTAGGGGTTTTTTAAGTTGGGAAGGTGTGTTGGGTTCATATTGGTAAGGGGTTACATAATGTGATTTTTAGAGACATTTTCCAATATGTAGTCAAATTAAGGGTATTGTTTAATATGCCACAAACAAACGTGATATGTCAGAGGTTAATTAAGTGAATCTCCCATGAATCATTTTGAGGCCCTAAATGATGTTCATTAGCAATTCAAGGGCCAAATATTTCCATGGCATGCCTTGGCATTGGTAAAAATTTGTAGTCCTTGGATAGTTCTTTATAACAAGCTATTGTGCACCCAAGATAGATATTGTATGCAAAATTGCACCATTGGAAAGTTGGTGTACCAACCACCTTGATGTAGCTTCAACCTACAAAAATTAAAGAATATGAATAATAGATATTTGGATTTGAAAATACACTACAACAAAGCCCTAGAAAATATGGCCCAAACTTGCAAAACAAGGGATAGAGCAAGGAGAGTCAAGCTCATGACAACTAGCCCAAGTCACAGATTAAGAATGGTATTGGGAAGTCAAAAAAGGATAATAGAAATCGGCATGAGCTCCACAAAATCCCTTGGCACAACACTATGTTAGAAACCATGATAATATTGAGAGGGGGGTGAATCATTACTATGTACATTTTAATAAATTTTAAGATTATTTATTTTATAACCAAATAATAACACCACAACACCATAATTCAAACAATAAACAAACATGAAACGCAAATGTTTACATGGAAACTCATAAAGGGAGGAAAACACAAACATTATTTGTGTTCTTTATGTAAATACAAGCTCCAACCTATTGTTACAATAGATTTACTCCCACCAACCAGAAGGAGATACTATTTCCCTCATTTGTAAGTACCCACTTGCTCGAAGCATCTACTGCCACAGTTTGCAAGCATCAAATTTCTATTCTTTTCAGGCACCAACCTTAAGGAAACACCCACTCCTTTATATTCAAGCACCAACCTATTATGCCTAGAAAATTCATCTTTAATTCATTTTCACTCTCATACCTTCACACATACTCTTCTCAAATTAATTTTTAAAATTTACTACTACAACTCCCAAACATCTAGATACTCTTCATCTATACAGTTATATTTACCACAAAAATTCAAATATTTTTTTATTCTTAGCCACTTATTGTTACTCCCATGCATAGTCTCACATTTGTTCCCTTACACAACTTATAATCATTCATTTTGCTTCTCATGTCGTGGCTTCATATTTTCTATTCATGTAATTTACAATATGATTTTTTCATTATCAGTCCTCCTCCTTGCTCAACCTAAATTATATTATGAAATTACCAACCTTCTCACATTGTTCTTATTTTTCTTTTATAAGATCAAAACTTCAATTACCATGGGAAAGAATCCATGGTTTTACCCATGGAAAAATTTGTTAACTATGTCAACATTTCTAATTGTTTGACTATATCAATAATTCAATTCTTGTAAAAATGAAATTAGTCAATGACAATGAATTTTTCAGTAACTCCTTTCTTTTTTCATCTCTCTTCATGTGTACACAAGTCAAAGTCTAGTCCTAGATTTCTACATGCTTATCACTTCACCACTTGTCGACCTTGTTTTTCTTATTTTTCTCTCCAACTTACTGATAGGATAACAAACGTTTTGTTACATAAAGAAAACCCCATAGTTATTTCATCCCATCTTCAGACCCCCGAGTGAGTTCATTCAACCAACATTGTAAACCATATAAATTGTGTGTAGTTAGGGTTCTGATGGTGTCTGAAAATTTAAGTTTCGGTCCTTGTTGTTACAACATCCCAACCTTAGATCCCTGGACAAGTTCTCCTTTGTATATTCACTTTTTCTAAAAAAAATATCTATGCATCACTATCGCTAGTTGGAACACTCTATCCATGTCACTTGATTGCCACATCCCCTTAGTCCCCCAGCTTTTGAGCCATTCTTTTGATTGAACTTCACATAAATTTGAGGGTCACAAGGTTAAGGATTAAGGTTGCCTGATTAGATTAACTTAAACCTTAATTAAGAAAATAACCATGGTTAACCAAGTAATTAAAAAATGTGCTCATGAATCCTTCATTTAAAAGTTGATATCTTTACAATGTAAATGCGCCATCCTTGCTAAGTCATCTAACACATTAGCACCAACTGAACTGCCACCTATGCCAATTGTCATTTTTTTAGTATTCCAAGTGTTTACTATGCTGGAATATTGTTATCACCCACATCACCTTCACTGCCAATGACCATAAAAAAACCATTATTGATCAAACTATTGTTATCACAACCCCACCTTTGGTTGTATTGTACTTTGTGTCACCCCTTTCCCATTAACCCTTTACATAATAAAGCCACCCTACAATTAGCACACATCGTTCGATCTCGAGCCTCAACTATATCAACAATAATTGAACACGAAACATGTGTTCCACTTATCTAATAAGTAAGTTTTAAATCCCGCACATCTTTAAATTATACCACTCGATGATCATGTGATCTTCCCCGATCCACTTATGAATGTTTCATAATCATGTACACAAAATAGGAAAAAAGAGGTTTTCAATTTGATCAAAAGAATAATGGATTTTTACCATGAACCCATACACATCATTTAATGGAACACATCAATCACATATTTTATCATATGGTTTGACCGTAGTTCCTTTGAAATCAATGGAACTAATTTTCATCAATGAAAATACATATCCAACAATATCCCCTTTTGGCATTGATGGAAACACTAATAAACATTGTCTGTTGATGGAAACATTACTTTTGGCTAACACTTTCTCCTATCATGTTGTTATTTTCTCACTCTACCCTCAGTGTTGTTGATAATTGAGTACTCTATATCTGCAATATTTTCAATGTTGTTCATGTTTGCATATTGTTGAGGAGGTAAATCCCCTCTGTGGACAGAGGCGATCCCACTAGCCCTAGATTGGGTCTAGCAACAATCGAATCACACAATGAAGTTGGTTCCTAGTTACAAGAAAGACAAAGACCATGATAAGTAGCCTACCTCGAATCCCACGCTGATGTTGTCGATGAAAAAGCAGTGCTCCTCGTCCCTATCTTGACATATCATGATCCTTTCATTCGTCACGTCTGGACACCTGTACACACGCAGAGAAACGACGACATACAACGTAATACTTAAAGCATGTAACTATATATCAGTCAGAGAAGATATAATTCATTGCATCACATAAAAGAGTAAACACAAGAATGGAACCAAAATTAGAGTCGCTTATATTATAAATGACAAAAGGGAGATTACAACCAAATGCTCTGACGATATGATATTCCTTCGACGGGGCTTGTAGCGGAGCGTGTCGCAACAAATCCTGTCAGGAATCTAGACGAAGCTCTCTCTCTTACGGGGTTCTCTTCAGATCTGCTCTCAATAGTTTCCCAGCTATAGTTTCATTCCTACCAGTTCAGCTTCCAAGAGTTCAGCTAGCTAGAAAATGGAGAGGGTAAGCTTTTATAGATGGAGGAAGGGAAGTTGGGATCCCCATAATCATGGGATAGGTCCTATCTCATAGGAAGGTTCCATGAGAGGTGGAAAAGCACTTCCTATACATGGAGATCCAGAGCCAAACCACTCAACTTATTTTGATGATTCATTCTGGAGTTTGTTAGAATCAAAATTTCACCATTTATTTTTAAAAAACATCCTTTAATAAGCTTGGCGCGAGTGAAACATAGGGACAGAGCGCCAGATGGCGTGCCCTCTAGTGTGGATTTCCCCCATTAGCACGAGGGATGAACTGGCTAGTCGCGCCAAGGCTAAAACATCTGTTTTTAGGGTTTTTCAGAGGAAATTTTCTTCAGGACAATGTTTTTCCTTATGTAGGAGGATGCCATGAAGGTGTTTTCAAGACATTTTATTGTTCACAGGTCACGGGAATAGTCCTCCAATGTACGGGACGAGGGATTGCAGGGATGGTGACAAAATGTTGTGTAACACATACTCTTCCCTTTTGACATAAATGGAAAAGAGTTTATGTTCTCACCCTAAAAGGGTATAAATGATTGGCAATCATGATCCCCCTTTGAAGGAAATCAACTGCAATGATACCATATATCTCCACTCTGTGCACTCTACCATATGTGCAACTTCCCTTACTGTACTAGATCTAAAACTCATTGTTGCTATCGGCGGATCCACTTCCCTTGTTATGTAATGAGGCTCTCTCCCTAATGTTAGGTCCTTATAATACTAGTGAAACCCCTTATTTTTATTGTTAGTGTAGCCCCTTTATTATTATTGTAGTTCCAATGTAGTCCCCATATTATTATTATTATACCCCATAGAAGCCCTCTATTATTTTATTTTTTTTCTAAGTTAGAGTAATCTATTAACAGTGAAAAATATAGTACATCTGGCCTAGGCCATAACTGTGCCTACGAAGAGGCAATTTGAGCTGACAGTGACTAGATTTTGGCTGCCCTGCAAGGGGCACCAGCTTGAAAAACCCAAGACAGAAAAAATCCCACGCAGGGGATCGAGCTGGAATGTCATTAAATTTAAACTAGGAGCATAGCTATAACACTGGACCATAACAAGACTAGACCGCTGTAAAGACTGAAACTGGTCTTTGACAAAAATTGGACCAGAATTGAGAGAAACATTGAAATAGCAAAACACTCCCTCAGAGAGGGCCGAGAAAAATCAAAAGAGACAAGAAAGGAGGATCAGATTACTCATCAGGAGCAACCTCCTCAATCCTGCATCCGAAGTCTTCTGGTTCGCTTTGAGCATGGGAGAATTCAACATTGTGGTGGACAGCAGTGGTAGATTCAATGACAGTTTCCTGAACGCGAACTGATTCATCCTGCAAAGACGCCCTAGAAACCTCAGGCTGACCCCTCGTGTCCTGCTGCATCGTGTCCAAATGAGCGCTGTCGACTGGAGCTTGCTCTTCAGGCGGATTCTCCGGCAGGGGCTCCTCCAAGAAGACCACGGAGATGGCCACAGTTACGCGTGGTCTGTTGAGAGCACAATCGAACGAGAAGAGGGCCGTATGCGACTGAGCAGGCAGCGCATCCCCTGAAGGCGAATCTAACCTGTGGCCTGAGAGGAGCAAGCGCCCACGGAGGAGGCGAGGGAGGCTGTCAGAATGTGCAGAGGTGTCAGACGAGGAAGAAGAAAAGGAAGGAGAATGCCTTCTGGCAGAACGAGAAGACCCCCTCCTACACCTCATCCTCTGCCGAAGCCTTGGCATTTTAGCGGCTTTAACCGGACTGGAACTCTGAAGCGACTGAGGGCACGTCTCGGGAGGAATGCCCAAAACCACCGTCGCGAAAAAACAAGAGCCAACTACAGAAATGTGAATGCTGTCATCGGGCTGCAGGCAACAGGTTAGACGGCTGCGCTTCCCTGTGGTGGTGCGCTCTCTGGCTCTGTCCAGAACTGAGTTACATCGCGAATTCATCGGCTGGGGGACTAGCGGCTCCATGGCCTTTATCATTCCTTTCCTGCAACACTCAGAACGCCGCATTGAATGACCAGGCTTGCAAATCTTATGCGAGATGTTGTTGCGGCAGTCGAGGCTGCCTCGAACCTCCCCTGCGATAGTGAGAATCGCCTTCATACCAAACGCCATTAAGAGCATGCGGTGGAGTATTTACTGCGGGCAAGTGGTCTCAATGCAGCCGTGAGGGATGGCATGTGGCCTCCCGTCCGACTTCTTGCGTCCTTTCACCCTCATTAACTGCACTAACACCCGCATCCGGGGAGAAGCCCTCTATTATTATTGTAGTGCACTTACATTATTATTGTTATGCCCTATATTATTATTGTAGTGCACTTACATTATTATTGTTATGTCGTCTTTGATTATATTGTGACCCCTTAGACTCCTATATATAGAAAGGAGGTTTTTTCATTTGAATCATCCAATAATTATTCATTTGTGTAGTGTAAAGGAGGTTTCCCCCTCAAAGAGGCTAATTTTAAGTCGTTGATCTACCTTTTCTTCTATTTTGTGAGCTATTTGTATAACATTTCGTATCAGATCTTTGGATTCTAGGGTTTCGGTTCTTCAAATAGGCCATCTTGGAATTTAATCTATAATTTTGTTTCTATGAGGCTTCTAAATTTTAAATTTTGATCATGGTGAGCCGAAATCTTGGTGAAATTTGTGTAGAAATTTCAGATCTTGGTTCAATATATTTTCAGAGATATGATCTGGGGAAGTTAGGGTTTTTGCAGGCTCCAAATTTAGTGTCGAATAGGTGACCTACAGAAAATTGTCATAAATTTTGTTTCAGGAATCATATTTGATATTTGTAAAAAGTGGTTGAAATTTCACAGACTTTATTTTTTCTTGTAGCAGTAATAGGGTCGAAGGTCGAAAAATACATACATGGCACTCTGTATAAGTTCGCTATACTCAACTAGTCTATAATTATATCATCGTGGGAGATCAAGAATAACTCTTTCTTGAAGACTCTATATCGGTTTGACTTGTGGGGTTGGAAAAAAGACTCATAGGGATACCACAAGACTTAATTTCATACCTTTGAGATCTGAAATTATAGAGATTCAATATCGAGCTCCTACAAAGCAAGAAAAAGGTGTGTGTTTTTTTTAAATTTGCATAAGTTTTGTTTGAAAAATTAGTTTTGAGTGATTCAAAGGGAATAGTGAATCATAAATATCATTAATTGATGCCCCAAAGAAATAAAATGGAAACACCTAGTAAGAAACCTGAAATATATACTATGACGCTTGAAGGAGAGGAAGAAATGAAACATGATATATCAAAATTACGAGACCAAGTGCAAAAAAATTCGCTCTTACAAAAAGAAACAAAAAATGA
Source organism: Pinus albicaulis (assembly GCA_034641835.2). Classification (NCBI taxonomy): domain Eukaryota; kingdom Viridiplantae; phylum Streptophyta; class Pinopsida; order Pinales; family Pinaceae; genus Pinus; species Pinus albicaulis. Next base: position 54,083 of record JAXQQM020081084.1, read on the forward strand.
AATAGAAGCTAAGATGGATAGTTTGAAGAATGGAATGGAGGTTAAGATTGATGTTATAGAAGAAAAACTGAAAGCCAACATGGAATATTTGAATAATGGTTTAAAAGCATACATGGAAGGTTTGAAGGAAGGTTTGAAAAAATTACTACAAGAAATGCTTCCTAATGGCTAAAAGGCAGTAGATTAAACTCATGATGAGAAAAAAATTAATATTAATCATGATTTCATAGACTCTAACGTTGGATTTAAGACCCACCATATTGAAAAGATCGGTATGAGGAAGTTTGATGGCAAGGATCCAGTAACATGGATACTACAGATGGAGCAATATTTTGATCTCCATAATGTGAAAAACACACAAAAGGTACACATTGCAACTTTATATTTAGAACCCAATAATTTTATATGGTATCGATGAATTTTATCTCGTACACAAATTGTCACTTGGTTAATTTTTACGGAGGAAATGATAGCACATTATGAGGATACAAAGAGAAACACCTTCTTTAGCCAATTGATAAATCTCAAATAAAAAGCTTCAATGGTGGAGCACATTGAGGACTTCCAAAAATTGAATATAAGGATAAATGATATTCAAGAGGAGCATAGGAATGATTTCTTCATAGGGAATTTAAATGATAACATCCAACATGAGGTTCATCTTTGGGAACCTGGTTCATTGTAGAAGGCATTTAGGTTGGCAAGAAAAATTGAAAGCAAAATTATGGCAACTAGGAAGCCTACCACTCACAACTATAAATATGGAAATTTTGTTTCTCCTAGCCTTCCACAACCTAGAAGGTTGACACCACAACAATTGGAATAAAAAATAACAAAAGAGATTTGTTACAATTGTGATATAAAATGCACTAAAGGTCATATTTGCGCTAAGAAGAAATTATTTTACATAGATTGTGAAGAGGAGGAAGAAAAGGAACAAGAAACTTCAAAAGAAGAGGATATACACCAGGAACCAACCTTAGAGAAAGAAAAAATTAATCGAACAATATATTGTAATGCATTGGAAGGATTTACCACTCCTCAAACTCTCAATATAGAAGGAAATATCAAGAATAAAAAGGTAATAGTGTTGATTGATTCAGGTAGTAACCATACTTTTATTCATTGTAAGATAACCAAGGAATTGAATTGCTTCCTATATCCAACACTAGAGTGTCAAGTGATGGTTGCAAATGGAGGAGTTATAAATTTCTCAGGAAAGTACTGTAATATCAAGATGGCCATGGGGGAATATGTATTGAATAGTCCAATGATTTCCATTCTAATGGGTGGTGTTGATGTTGTACTAGGAGTCCAATGGTTACAATCTTTGGGTATGATAGCTTTTAATTTTCAAGAACTTTTCTTGATTTTTTTTTGGGAAGGAAAGGATGTTGAATTAAGGGGTGTCACATGGAATCCGGAAAATATAATTGACTCTACTGGCATGACAAGGATTATAAATAAATAACAACGGGGTATAATGGCATAATTATGCTCACTAGAGGTTCAAACATCGAAATCATCTATTTATCCAGATATCCAAAATGCTTTGGAAAATCATCCTAAGGTATTTGAGACTCCCAAAGGCCTCCCACCTATTTTTGATCATGATCATGCTATTAATTTGATTCCATTGAAGTGTTCCTCTAAACAGCGGGCCTTACAAATATCCCTATGCTCAAAAGAGTGAAATTAAACATATGGTTGCAGAAATGCTAGAGGCATGTATAATTCAACCGAGTCAAATATCTTTCTTTGATCCAATAGTATTGGTGCACAAGAAGGATGGATCATGGTACATGTGTCTGGATTATAGGGATCTTAACAAGCTCACTATTAAAGATAAATTTCCCATTCTAGTCATTGATGAATTATTGGATGAATTACATGGAGAAATTTACTTCACCAATTTGAATCTTCATTTAGGATATCATCAAAATTAGAATGAAGACGGAAGACATTCTGAAAATAGAATTTAGAACTCATGAGGGTCATAATGAATTTTTGGTCATGCCTTTTGGGCTTACTAATGCACCTTATACATTTAAAGGTTTGATGAATTCCATATTCAAACCTGTCCTTAGAATATTTGTTTAGTATTTTTGGATGATATACCAATATACAATAAGTCTTGGAAGGATCATGTTCAACATGTTGAGAGGGTGCTCAAATTATTGGAGGAGAAACAATTATATGCAAAAACATCCAAATATTTCGTTGGAGTATAGGAGATGGAATATCTCAATCATATTGTATCTCATGAGGGTGTTAAGGTAGACCCTAATAAAATTAAAACCATTAAGGAATGGAAAATCCTGACAACCATTCAACAAGAGGTAACCTATAAATATTATTGTAAGCGGCATAGAGCCCATTTTCACTGGAATTTTTTGGACGAAATTATTTTCTTGTTTGGGTACTCAATTAGCTCATAGCTCATCTTATCATCCTCAATGTGATGGGAAAACTGAGATAGTGAAAAAATGTTTGGAGGATATCATCGTTTCTTTGTATCTGATAAAAAAACAAAATGGGTCAGTTGGTTATCTCTCGTTGAATGGTGATACAACACTTCCTTCCATACTATAGCAAAATCGACCCCATATATGGCACTTTATGGATATCATCCACCATCCATCACATCATATTTAAGAGAAAATTCTAATGTTAAAGTAGTGGAATATTACATAGACATCAAAAAAAATTTCTCCAACTCTTAAAGGATAACCTCACCTTGGTGCAGAATCAAATGAAAACATAAGCAGATAAACATCGCAGCAAAAGAAGTTTTGATGTAGGTGACTAGGTATTTTTACGGCTACAACAACACAAACAAATGTACCTCAAGCAAGCTAGGAAGGATAATAAATGTACTATGTTCCTTAAAAAATTTTGCAAAATATTGGTACTATGATATACAAATTGGACCTTCTTGCATCTTCCCAAGTGCACCCAGTTTTGCCATGTTTCATGCTTAAACAAGGTTATAGGTGACAAGCTCCCAGTTCAAACAATATTTGATCTGAACTTAGGCAGGAACAAAATAAAATACATAAATACACATAAACACAGATATTTAGTAGAAATAAGACTTCATTTCATTAATATCACATAACCGAAGCATGCTTACAGATAGAATGGAAATAAACTAGTTAGGGCGATGGTAATTTATCTCTGATAAGAGATGTGGTGGCTACAGACCTCTGAACTGTGTTATAATGAGGCTTGAAGGCCTATTTAATATTGAGAAACAATGGAAAACCATAAACATACAAAAACCTAACCTTAGGAGATGGAACACCAAACTATGGGCCCAGTTGGGGTAAATTGGTACATCAATTTCCCGGGGTCGTAACTTTGGCATACGATCTCTATTTGGTGCACAAGATACCTCGTTAGAAAGATCTGTCTGAGGACTAAAACTACCAACAATAAATTTTGAGTTAAAGACACACAGTTGGTATAGGTGATTTTCCAAAAAAAACGTCGTTTAAGGCCTCAAAATGGCTCTGAAAGTTCAAGACCCGAAAAAATGCCAAAAATAGTAAATTGTGCTACAATTAAGGAAACTTAAAAACTGAAAGAAACAATGTTAGAGGTCCAAGTGGAATAGGTGGGTGGCCACCAATATCACCTGGATCAATATTTCTAGAACTTTACGATGAAGGAAAAATCATATTCATACCTGAAGCAGTCATGAAAACAAGAACTCAACAGCTACGAAAGCGATCAAATTCATAGTATATCATCAAGTGGAAGAAATTACCCATTGAAGGTTCCAGATGGGAGGATGATACTTTTATATAGAAGCATCTATACCTACCCAAGCGTTGAGGACAACACGTTTTTAAAGGAGAGGGGCATGTTAGGCCCCCATAATACTGGTGTAGCCCATTGCTTGTTATTGTTGTGCCCTTACATTATTATTATTATGTTTTCTTTGATTATATTGTGACCCCTTAGAATCCTATATATAGAAATGAGGTTTTGTCATTTGAATCATCAAATAATTGTTCATTTGTGTAATTTAAAGGAAGTTTCCCCCTCAAAGAGCCTAATTTTTAAGTTGTTGATCTATCTTTTCTTCTATTTTGTGAGTTGATTGCACAACACCTAAACTTATGCTTTCAGAAATATTTATTGTAGTCATACTCCCCTAAATGGGCACTTATCCTTATAATATGACCCCCCCCCCCCCTCCCCCTTTCCTTAAAATATGACACCAGCGCCCCCACCCCCCCCCCCTTGAGTTTGTCTCAAATTAATACAACCATCCATGTATGTATGGAATAACTGCCCACTTTTCTAGTGGAGAAAAAATAGTGAAAATAAGAGTGAGGTTCAACTTCCAAATTCTGCTTCAAATATTCAAAAGGTTCTCAAGCAAGAGCCTTGGTAAATATATAAAAAACTTGTTATTTGGTTGAGATATATTCTAGCTTCACAATCTAATCAGATACATGTTCTCTAAGAAAATGGTACTTGATGGGAATATGCATTGCCTTGGAATGAAGAATAGGATTCTTGGATATGTTTATGGCACTTATATTATCACATATAATGGGTATAGGTTTATTATACATTAACTTCATGTCCTACAATGTTTGTTTCATCCATAAAATCTGAGTACCACTTACAACAATTAATATGTACTCGACTTCAATAGTAAATAGAGAGATAAACGTTTGCTTTTTGATGAACCAAGCCACTAACCAATTTTCAAGAAAGAAGGCACCATCACTTTTTCCTATCATCCACACTTCCAACCGAATAAAAATCTACGCATGTAGTTAATGAACATCTTTGACCCTTTGGATACCATAGTCCATAGTCCATTATGGCTCTTAAATATCTAAAAATATTCTTCGTAACTAAGAGATGACTTTGTTTTGGGGCTAATTGATACCTTTCCACTACACCAACATCTTGCATAATGTTTGGTTGTGAGGTTGTTAGATACAATAGACTGCTAATTATTGATCTATACATTATTTGTTTACCTTTGGTGGATCATCTTCTTTGTTGAGCTTGCATCCAATAACCATAGGAGTACTAACAAAAGAATGTTCTTCCATCCAATTGTTTTTAAGAATTTCTTTGAGGCACTTTCTCCGGGAGATGAATATACCTTTCTCTGATTGACTGACCTGCAGTCCAAGAAAAAATGAGGGTTCCCCAAGCTTGGATATCTCAAATTAAAATTTCATATCTGTATCAATATTTTTATTGAGTAGATCTACATCACTATAAAAAATTATGTCATCAACATAAACAACAATAATTAAAATCTTAATACTCTCAAATTTGATATACAAGTTAATATCAACTTCTCCTATTTTGAATCATTTCTGATGTAGGTATTTACCTGATCTAGAATACTATGCCCTGGGTACTTGTTTAAGTCCACACAATGTCTTGAGTCAATCCACACACTTCCTAAGGATTTTCTGATAGCTGAAAACATTTAGGTTGTTCTATGTAAACCTATTCTTCAAGCTAGCCATTCAAGAAGGATGATTTCACATCCATATGATATACTTTGAATTTGAAAATGTTAGGAACATCCATATTTCCTCTAATAATGATATAGGAACATGTAGAAATACAGTGATAGAATTGCAACTGCTCTAGAAATTTAATTGAAAATCAAGAGACACAATTTGACTTTACTAATATGTGGAATTTAATTCACAATTTAGAAAAACATTTAAAAACATGCAATAGGAAAAACCCCACATGCATAGTATTTTTCTAGGGGAACCCAACTAGAGAAAACCCCTCAAGCCTCTTTGCATTAATCAGATGAATAAAGAATGTATTATAATTTCTTTGCTTAAAGAGAAGCTCTGACCCAGACTTAGTCAAATTTTTCCTTTGCTTGATACCCTATTTTTTTGCGCAAATCCTGAGGAATTAGCCTCTATATTTTAGGAATTTTTCTCCAATTGATTTTTCAATTCCCAATGACTGATCATTTGACTGCATGCAAAACATGTACAATCAAACTAGTTTTCAACTACTTCTTACACTACCTTGTAATATCCACCACGACCGAGGAAATTGAATTCCTTGCATGCACTTGCTATTTTGAGTTGTTTGACCAGTTAAATGGATGATCATTGAGTTAGAATGTTGTCCCATTGCACGACTGACCTTCCAATAAGTTTATTATATGCTATAACTAGTTTAATTGAACATAACTAGAATAACCGACTTGGATTACTAAAATTTAGCAATCACACATGCTTAACTGAACTCCAAGCCCTTTAAATTGAATTTACTAAGATAACCGAGTGACAAGAGCCATTTCACACAAGTTAATTGCCTCCATGTTGTTTGTTGATGTGGAAATTCGAATTTTCTCAATTTGACCAAGGCAAATTCAAAATGAGATTTTCTTGCTACACTTCTCAACACTCCCTCTTAGAAAGAAAGGGATTATCAACTACCCATATCCTACACCTGTGGAATTCGAACTTCCCTCTTGAAAAAGCATTTGTTAAGATGTTAACATCTTGTTCCTTTGTCGGAATGTATTGTAGCAACATTATCCTCCTCTGCACACGGTCTTGTAAATGATGATAATAGATATCTATATGCTTGGATCAATCATGAAATACCAGATTCTCAGAGAGCTTAATGCAACTATGATTATCAAAATATACCATAGTTGGATCCATATCCTGATCAAACGGTCCCAGAAGTATATTTCTCATCCAGATTTCCTCACATGTTGCTTGACTTGCAACCATGTATTATGCTTATGTCGAGTTGAGTGCCACAAATATTTTATTCATCTTGTACCAGGAAATTTTTGTGGACCCAACACATAAATTTCCACCTAATGTAATCTTTCCTTCGGATGGACTCCATGCCCAATCTGCATCTGTGAAGCCATACAACTCACTCCATTTGTCTGTCAGTACCATAATCCATATTGGGTAGTGCCTCTGAGGTACTGTAAAACATGTTTCGCTGCCTTCCAATACAATTTGGTCAGCCTAACCATAACTTGTCTTAACAGGTTGACTACATAGCAGATATCTCGTTGTGTGTTCACAATAAACATCGTGTGAACCCACTAGCTACCGGTAAATGGTAGCATCAACCTCTTCAGCCGAAGTGGCATTCTCCTTCGTCCAGTTGGTTGCTAGAGGTGTCTCCATGGGCTTAAAACTCTCCATGTGAAAAATTTGCAGTATTGCAGTAGCATACTTTACTTCAGATATAGAAAATTCCCCATCGCCTTATGGTACTTCTAACCCAAGAAGTATTGCATGGGACCCAAGTCCTTCATCTCAAATTCTCTTGCAAGGTCTTCCTTGTAAGGGATGATTAACTTCTCATCACCTATCAATATTAAATCATCAACATATAAAACAATGATAAGTAATTTACCTTCTACCAAAATATGATAGAGGTTTTCATCCACTTCACTTCTAGTGAAGCCAAATCTAGTGAGATAATTGTCTATCGTGGTGCACCATGCTCAAGGTGCATGTTTGAGACTGTACAATGATTGCAAGGGTCTTCACACATGAGACTCCCGATAAAATGTCTCAAAAATTTCTAGTTGATCTATGTACACTTCCTCCTGAAATAACATTGTTAAGAAATGTTTTTGTTACATCCATCTGGTAGATCTTCCACCTGATCTACAAAAACAATGAAAAAATTGATCTAATGGATCAATACCTTGCTACAGGAGAAAAGGTTTCCTCATAGTCAATTGCCTCAACTTGAGCGAATTATTTGGCCACAAAACTAGACTTATACTTCTTTATGCTTATGTTTGTTGCATGCTTAACCTTAAATATCCATATCAAACCTACAACTCATTTATTAGCTGATCTTGGGACCATTTACCAAAAAGTATTTTTCATGATGGATTCGTACTCTTCCACCATTGCATCAACCTATACTAGTTGCTCAATTTCTTCCTTAAAGGAGGATGGCTCAGTCTCTACAAACTCAGTAATTAGATCCATGTAGCCAGTGTACCTCTTAGGTGACCTCCCTTTCCTACACAAATTTGAAGGAGCTCCAACATTCTCCCTCGCAACTTGCACCAATCTATCAACTTCCCTGGTTATTTTTTTGCCTTCTCTAGATGGTTTTGCTTAAGTGGATGTCTCCACACTGTCTTCTCTCTATTTGATCCATGTGGATATTAGTGGCCACTCGCCTATTCCACTTGGACTCTCACCATTTTTTTTTTAGCTTTTTAGTTTCCTTAATTGTAACATAGTTTATTATTTTTGGCAGTTTTTCGAGCCTTGAACTTCCAAAGCCTTTTTAAAACCCTAAACATTGTTTTTTTAATTATATATATAATTAATTTTTTTTAATATTATTTAAATTATCATAAAATTTAATAAAAGGTTACCATTTTAATTATTTTTATGGGGTTCAATGGTTTAATTTGAATAAGGAAACCTGTAGTACATAGATATAGTGATATTAGAGTTCACCTAAGCTTCCCATAAACTTTAATGGAGTTTCATTAAAATTATTAATTAACCAATGACTTTAGGCTATACTACATTGCTCAATAACGAGTTCCGCATATATTCATCGTTAGAGAGCGAAGTGATTCAAGTTCCGTGAGCATCCGCGAACAATGCAATGAATGTTCTTGAAAAATGGGTGGTCATATGACATGATATTTAAAAAATACTTAATCTGTGTCGAATTCAAAGAAATATGTTGGAAGTTCAATAGTTGTCACGGTAAGAAGCGCTTTTGCCACGTCACTGTGTTTTGATTCGTTGACAAGAAAATGAAAAAGAATTGCCACGTCACTGTGTTTTGATTCGCTCACAAGAAAATGCAAAAGAAAAGGACATCATTAATTGGACTTTGGGACAAAATTTGACTCGCCCATCTACATGGAAGCCACATGTTTCTTTCCTTCTTGATGGAATTGGCCAGACAATTCGATAATGCCAGGGACGGTAACCTGTTACCTACTGCCTTTTGTTCTTGCCCACCAATTAATTTAGCCTCCACCAAAACCCACTGTTTCCACGGCCCATGGCCACTATTACCGGTTGGGCAGGCACTTAGATTTCAATAATACTCCCAATTTATTACTTTCTTCCCATAGTAGAGTTGTTGGAAATGTTGTCATTGATGGCAAAGGAGATGGCAAAGGAGGAACACCTGAGGCAACAACAAGGCAAAGAAAGCAGCATAGCAGCAAGATGTAGAGAGGGTCGAGCAACAGAGACAAGGTCATTTAAAGAAGTATAGGCAGCAAAAGGAGAATTAAGGAGTAGCATCAGTCAAGGAGCAGATGAAACAAAGAGAGAAGCAAAGTAGCAGAGAGGTAGAGGCAGCAAACAAGTAGCAGAGGTAGCAAGAAGCGCAAAGGAGACAGGCGGAAGAAGAATGTCGAAATGTAACAGTCAAACAGCAGAGCGGAAGAAACGATAGAGACAGAGATAGAAGAATAGCTAAGGTAGAGGAAAAGGAAGTGAATATAGAGGCAGAGCTGTTATCAGAGCCAGAGGCAGAGCCGTTATCAAAGCAGAGGCAGAGAAAATTCCGGGAGTCGTAACCCAGGCGGGAGAATACACAATTCCGGGAATATTAACCCAAGCGGCAGGTATATATATACAAAAAAATTTCCGAGAATCACTAACCCCGCTGGAAGATACACTAAATATTGGAGCAGCAAAGTATATATATAAATCTCATTCCGGGAATCATTACCCACGTTGGAGGAAACACTAAAGCTTAAACATAAAGCTTATATATATGCAGCGCATTACATATATTGTGCCTTATGAAAAAAGGTCCAAAGCATATATATTAATCTATATGGAGTGCTTTATGATTGAAAGAACCAAAGTACCATAAGGTGGGACCCTTTCCCAATCGCATCGGAGAAAAACTATGCAGCGAAACAGGTAAACAAAGAGTTGCAATTGCGATGAAAGCTTGGACTCGATGGGCGTATATATATTATAGTTATGGATGTGAAATTAAGAATACAAAAGTTTTGTTCAGATTTAAGTCAAACAAAAGTCTTATGCTGTGGGATCCTCACCCAATCGCATCGGAAAATTGATAGCGGAACAGGTTAGCAACAGGTTGCGATTGCGATTGAAAGCCCGGACCCGACAGGCATATAAACTACAATTCATATATACTTGAGTTCTGGTGAACAGTGACTGATCACATCGGAAAAGGGTGGAGTATCGGAACATGCAACTGGGAGTTGCGATTGTGATCAATCGCAATCGGAAGCAGTCGAAGGATAATACACTAATCGCATCGGAGAAAAATGTGCAGCGGAACATATAAACAAAGAGTTGCGATTACGATTAGCAAAGCCGAACGCGATAGTCATATAAACTCCGCCATATAAAACATGGTCGGGTCCGCACATATCAAATGTCAATCGGGAAAAATAAAATTGCGATCTCCGATTGGGATCGGACCCGAGACCAACCAAAAACTGTGGCACATAATCTAGATCAAGTCCGCCTTTTGGTAGTGCAATCGGGGCATAAGCAAAAGTCCTCCCGATTGCGTTGTTGTGATTGTATTGAAATGTGCCGCGTGGTCTGTGGACCCACGAGCCTTGGCTTAAGGTGGAGGGCGATTGTTAATATAAAACGATTGCGATGTGTGCAATCACATCGGGCCATAAAACAAAGGTCGTGGTGTATGTATGTTTCACTTGCGGAATTCACCACATCAACAAGACACTTGCTGTGTGTAAAGCGTTGGAATTTGCCCAGATTTGAAGTCAGCAGTTACATATATATATAAAAAGTGTTGATATAAAAAGCACAGTTACAAATGTATGGCATATGGCCGTTACCTTGCGACAGTGAATAAGGAAACAAACAGAGCCGAAAGGGACAAAGATACAGTCAAAGAAAAGACAAATGCGCAGTGAGCCAAGAGGCTGAATGAGTGAGCTGGAGTTTGCATTGTAATTGAATGTAAATGATTTTTAATTTATATTGTTGTGATGCATTGGCAAGTCTCCCGAAGAGAACAAATATCCCATTGTAATGTTAAATTGGTACCTACAGTTATATTTTCTGAATGAGCGGATAAAAGAAATTATGCAGCTTTCTAAGGCAAAAGACATGGTCAGTTCATTTTCACTCCCAAGAGGAATACAAATAACCATGAAGCTATTTTGTATAAAACAGTGTAATGATCAAAGGAGAAGGAAGACGAAAGAGAGTAAGAGAAGCAGAGGCAGCACTGAAGAGAGAGTTGAAGAAAATAAGAAAGCTGGGAGAAAGGGGAGAGAGGATGGAAGAGAATGCAATGAAGCAAGTTAGAGGCAAAAGAGAAGAAAAGAGGAGCTGAAAGTAGAGAAGAAGGAGATGTTTAGCAAGAGAATAAGGAGAAGTCAGAGGAGAATCTCATGAAGTGAGTGACAATATGTAAGGAGTATAAGAATAAGCCATATTGAGCAGAGCGTATGGAACAGCATCGCAGCCGATATCCAAGGTAAATCAGCAAGTGTTTCTCTTTGAAAGAGTAAGGGAGTTGGAGCTTCCCTATCAAGTTGTAGCTTGATAAAATGTCATTTGTAGCTGACTGAGTTTGGAGCCTCCTATAGGTTGGTGTCTGTAGAAAATAGATGGGAGTTGGTGCCTCCACATCAAATTGTAGCTTGATAAAATGTCAACAGCCGATCGAGGTTGAGCCTCAGAAGGAAATTTAAAATTGATGGAGTCGTTTCCTTGCAAGTTGTAGCTATGACTGAGAGAGCCTCCTCGTAGGTTGGTGCCTGCTGGTGTGTCATGGTGAGAGGGAGTTTGAGCTTGCCTTTGCATCACAACAATAATAAGATGTGGTTTTCTCCCTTTATGGGTTTCCACTTATATCTGGTGTCTATGTGCATGATGTCTATGTGTTGATATGGTATATCTATTCTACTTAATACTTGCTACTCACATATTAAGCCTATTGGTACATTATCTAATCTGCTTATTAATTGTTGCTCACAAATAAATATTGCTCACATATTATGTTGATCATGAAATGAAGGTGTTAATAAAGTTTAATGAAAAGTTTTAAAAGTCCATGAATGTGTTAAACTGATTCACCCCCCCCCCTCTCATTTTAACTAAGGGTTCAAAAATTGGTATCAAAGCTGGTTCCTTTGGTGCAAGCCTAATAGCTTGAAGGAGATCTGGTTAAGTCATGGACTATCAAAATGAACCTGTGTTAAGTACGAAAAACTTTCCTGAATGGAGAGATAAGGTTAAAACAGGATTATTGGCTTATGAACCTGAAGTATGGAAGCTTGTATGTGATGGTTACTACACAGACTCCCCCACGGTGAAAGAACAACAGAGGAATGTCAAGGAAAAATGTGTGATATATGACAGTCTTAATAACAAGGACCTTGAGTTGATAATGGATCTAGACTCTGCAAAAGAAATATGGGACAGATTGCAGTTCATGCATGGAGTAGACACTGAGGACTGCATTGTCAAGAAGGAAAAGAAAATTAAGAAGAAGAAAAATTCATGTCAACAGGAAAATATTCAATCAAATGAAGTACCTGCTAGTGTGAATGGAGATAAGAACCATGAAGAAATTACAGCTGAAGGAAAAGCCAAGCTTGACACTGCTTTGAAAGAAATAGAAAAATTGAAAAATGAAAAAAAAATACCTTAAGACAGTGGTGCAAATATGTGATGAGAGAGAATATAAAGATAGGAAAGAAATAATTGGCCTGAAGACATAGCTTGAAGAGGCAAAGAAAGTAGAAGATACTCTGCTACAACAAATGAGAGAGAAAAACCTAGAATGTAAAAAATTGGAAGAAGAAGTAGTGAGCCTGAGAAAGAAATTAGAAAAGGCCCAAAGAGACTTATTAATGAATACTCCTCAAATGAAAAGCTCTGAACAACTGAACCAAATTCTAAATGCTCAAAGGTCTCCTCTCATAAAGGCTGGGATAGGATATGAAGGAGAAACCAGTAAGTCCAAGGCAGAAGATAACAAGAAAATCATCTTTGTAAAAGTTGTAAAGGACAGTGAAGCAGCTCAGCAGATTACTACAAAAATAGAAGCCAGAAAGAACAGGATTTGTGAAGAAACAAATAGAATCAAGCAGCAAAATGGTAGGACAGAGAATGAGAAGATGAAACATTCAGCTGCTAAAGGCTCATATGCTCCTGAAGATGAAGTGAATAAATTTGGAAGTTGTCAAAGGAGATTCTTCCCTCCTATGAAAAATAGCACATGTTTCTCTTGTCATAAACCAGGACATAATGCAGCACAATGTAAGAGAAGGCCTATCAACTTCAACCAGAAAAAGAGAAGACTACCTCAAGCAAGCAAATGGAAAGGACAATCTTCCACCAGGTACACAAATCATTTCCATGGCTACTGTTATGCATGCAATGAATTTGGACATAAATCTGTTGATTGTAAATTATGTTAAAAAAGGGGAATGAAATATTATACATCAGCTCAAATATATCTTGATAAAATAAGATGTTATATATGCCTCAAGCTTGGCCACAAAGCAAAAGACTGTAAACTACCATATATATTAAATAACTCCAGACAAATGATGAAATCCAATCCAATAAAAAAAAACTATGAATCGAAAAGGAGTGCAGACATTATGATGAACCCCAATAGAGTATGGAAAGAAAAGAGAAGAGGGGAGCCTATCATCTCAATAACATAATAAATCTAGCATAGTCTCAAGGGGAGCTGCTCTAGGAAACAAAGCAAATATCCAACCAGTGATAGATATGAAGCAGCATCTCAGGGGGAGAGCAGTTCATAAATAGACCCCATGAAAGCAGTCTGATAAGAGCTCCATGTAATAAGAATAGTTATGAGATCAAGAAGATTATTTGAAGTATTAAATAGCTGACAAATTGATAGAAGGAGAAAAAGAAGCAAGCAACCATGATGATAGAGGAAACATCAGTAATGAACATGTAAGCTAAGAAGATATCAGCACATTAAAGGATGATCACAGAATGCATCATACTGCTAGAATTAACAATGAACCCCATTAAGAATTTTGAGTAAGAAAGGTGCCTATCATCAGTTCATTACATCTCTCATCTACAAAAAGGTCCACTTGGAGAAATGCAGTTAAGTGAGTAATAAATCTTTGAGTAATCAGCCCATGAAGATTCATAGAAAAGAAATTGAAGATGTCTTCCTGAAAATATTTATGTTAGAACAATTAAATTGAATATAAAGAAGCAATGATTCTAGAGCCATCCTAGAAAGGAACATGCAATGGCTTTCTTTGGAACGGAAGGACAAAAAAAGAAGAGTGGTAAATAATGCCAAGATCAGATTCAATATATTGATGATTGTTGGTGTGAACAGTGGAAAGATCAATAATATAATTTATGAAGGATGCATCAATTATGGGTTAATGTGCAAGCTGAATTGAAATCTCTGCATGGTTTATCAAAGTAATATCAATTGGTGTTTAGGTACAAGCAACATGCCTATCAACAGAATATCAAGTGTTGTCATAGAGAAGTAGTATGATACAGGTCCTCAGGATCAAAGGACTATGGCAAGAATGCATCAAGGTAAAATTCCCAGGGCTATCTGCATTCAACATGAAAAGGGCAGTAGCAGTGTTAAAGGATCAGTATCTAATTTACACTTGAAGTAGTATATTGAGCACCGAAGTAATATATTTTTCTATATATAATTTCATGCCTTCCTGAAGTTGTTACATGTATATCTTCAAGGCCTCTTTTTAAAGATCAGTTACAAAAATGTGTGAAGTCTGTTTGATGAGTTGTCAATTAAACATCTTGAATATGCTTTTGTGGAAGTTCATTCTGATAGAACAATCAAAGTATATGAAGAATAAAGGACTAGCTGTGATTACCATCTGAAGCTCAAAAGTTTTTTTTTTCATCTAAATCCTACTTCAACACAAAGGATTTACTGCAACAAGGACCTTTCAGTCTTTAAGTGTATTATCCTTGTCAGCAGTGTAGCTCAGATTACAAACAACAGGTAGTACAGGTGAACCACAACAACAAAAGATATATTGGCATCATAACAACTGAACAGATGTTGTCTACAAATGTGTATTGCAGAAGAAAACTTATCTCATCTACAATCTTCCTCAACAGAAATATATTGGTGCACTACATCAGATATAGACTAAAGTATAGTTGAAGCAAGCCTAATATGTCACTTGGAGCATTCACAATCTTTAATTCTTGATCCAATAATGCATCTCTTATTATACAAGTCTGATTATATATGGCTGTCATCACCTACTCTCTATACAAGTGCAAGGAGTCTATGCTTCGGAATGGTATTGACTTAATGTGTATAGACAAGTTCAATAATCCCCAAAAGTGTTCTCTCAACAACTCTTTTACACCAGTTTGGAGCAGCAGGGTACAAATTCAGAAGAAGAAGATCTAAACACAAATCAGAGAGAAGAAATGCAAACACAGAATCTACACTGAGAAATGTGCAACCCTTTTCCATTGATGTCAAAGGGGGAGGAAAAGCAGGTAATAGAAGAAAGGGTCTTCTAAAAGAAGCCAGCCAGAGAAAGACTTGGAGGAAGCATTGGATTATCGGTGGATGTGTTGCCATCAATGCCAAAGGGGGAGACTTTGGAAATGTTGTCATTGATGGAAAAGGAGATGGCAAAGGAGGAACACCTGAGGTAGCTACAAGGCAAAGAAAGCAGCATAGCAGCAATATGTAGAGAGGGTCGACCAGCAGAGACAGGGTCATTTAAAGAAGCAAAGGAAGCAAAAGGAGAATTAAGGATTAACATCAGTCAAGGAGCAGATGAAACAAAGAGAGAAGCAAAGTAGCAGAGAGGTAGAGGCAGCAAACAAGTAGCAGAGGCAGCAAGAAGCGCAAAGGAGATAGGCAGAAGAAGAATGTCGAAATGTAACAGTCAAATAGCAGAGCGGAAGAAACGACAGAGATAGAGATAGAATCATAGCTAAGTTAGAGGCAAAGGCAGTGAATATAGAGGCAGAGCCGTTATCAGAGCCGTTATCACAGCAGAGGCAGAGAAAATTCTGGGAATCGTAACCCATGCAGGAGGATACACAATTCCTAGAATCTTAACCCAAGCGGCAGGTATATATATACAAAAAAATTCCGAGAATCACTAACCCCGCTGGAAGATACACTAAATATTGGAGCAGCAAAGTATTTATATAAATCTCATTCCGGGAATCATTACCCACGCTGGAGGAAACACTAAAGCTGAAACATAAAGCTTATATATATATGCAGCGCATTACATATATTGCGCCTTATGCAAAAAGGTCCAAAGCATATATATTAATCTATATGGAGCACTTTATGATTGAAAGAACCAAAGTACCATAAGGTGGGACCCTTTCCCAATCGCATCGGAGAAAAACTATGCAGCGGAACAGGTAAACAAAGAGTTGCGATTGCGATGAAAGCTTGGACCCGATGGGCGTATATATATTATAGTTGTGGATGCGAAATTAAGAATACAAAAGGTTTGTTCGGATTTAAGTCAAACAAAAGTCTTATGTTGTGGGACCCTCACCCAATCGCATCGGAAAATTGACAGTGGAACAGGTTAGCAATAGGTTGCGATTGCGATTGAAAGCACGGACCCAATGGGCATATAAACTACAATTCATATATACTTGAGTTCTGGTGAACAGTGACTGATCGCATCGGAAAAGGGTGGAGTATCGGAACATGCAACTGGGAGTTGCGATTGCGATCAATCGTAATCCGAAGCAGTCGAAGGATAATACACTAATCGCATCAGAGAAAAATGTGCAGCGGAACATATAAACAAAGAGTTGCGATTGCGATTGGAAAAGCCGGACGTGATAGTCATATAAACTCCGCCATATAAAACATGGTCGGGTCTGCACATATCAAATGTCAATCGGGCAAAATAAAATTGCGATCTCCGATTGGGATCGGACCCGAGACCAACCAAAAATTATGGCACATAATCTAGATCGGGTCCGCCTTTTGGTAGTGCAAACGGGGCATAAGAAAAAGTCCTTCCGATTGCGTTGTTGCGATTGTATTGAAATGTGTTGCGTGGTCTATGGACCCACGAGCCTTGGCTTAAGGTGGAGGGTAATTGTTAATATAAAATGATTGTGATGTGTGCAATCGCATCGGGCCATAAAACAAAGGCCGTGGTGTATGTATGTTCCTCTTGCGGAACTCACCACATCAACAAGACACTTGCTGTGTGTAAAGCGTTGGAATTTGCCCAGATTTAAAGTCAGCAGTTACATATATATATAAAAAGCGCTGATATAAAAAGCACAGTTACAAATGTATGGCATATGGCCGTTACCCTGCGACAGTGAATAAGGAAACAAACAGAGCCGAAAGGGACAAAGACACAGTCAAAGAAAAGACAAATGCGCAACGAGCCAAGAGGCTGAATGAGTGAGCTGGAGTTTGCATTGTAATTAAATGTAAATGATTTTTAATTTCTATTGTTGTGATGCATTGGCAAGTCTCCCGAAGAGAACAAATATCCCATTGTAATGTTAAATTGGTACCTACAATTATATTTTATGAATGAGCAGATAAAAGAAATGAGAAGGCAGAAGGCAAAGAGACATGGCTGTCCATTTAGAATTCCCAGTAGAATACAAATAGCCATGAAGCTATTTTGTATAAAACAGGGTAATATCCAAAGGGAGAAGGTTAATGAAAGAGAGTGAGAGAAGAAGAGAGTGTGCAGCAGAATTGAAGAGAGTTGAAGAAAATAAGAAAGCTGCAAGAGGTTAGAGAGAGTGAGTGAAGAGAATGCAGAAATGAAGCAGTGAGGCAGAGAAGAAAGAGGAGTTGAGCAGAGAAGAAGGAGGAGCTGAGCAGAGAAGAAGGAGAAGCTGATAGAGAATCTGAGAAGATGCAGAGATGATACAGGGCAGATATGAGAATAGATGAACAATCTTTTTTGTATAAAACAGGGTAATATCCAAAGGGAGAAGGATGACGAAAACAGAGTGAGAGAAGAAGAGAGTGTGCAGCAGAATTGAAGAGAGTTGAAGAAAATAAGAAAGCTGCAAGAGGTTAGAGCGAGTGAATATAGAGAATGCAGAGTATGGAATTGAGGCAGAGAGGATAAGAAGAAGGAGGAGCATAACGAGATGCTGTGAAAAGTCAGAGAATGCAGAAATGAAGCAGTGAGGCAGAGTAGAAGGAGGAGCTGATAGTGAATCTGAGAAGATGCAGAAATGATATAAGGACAGATATGAGGACTGTTGAACAACAGAAGAGAAGGTACATAACAGAGCTGATATCCAAGGTAAATCAATAAGTGTTTTTATTTTGAAAGAGTAAGAAAGTTGGAGCTTCCCTATCAAGTTGTAGCTTGATAGATGCCAGTTGTAGCTGAATGAGGTTGGAGCCTCCTGTAGGTTGGTGCCTGCGGAAAATAGATGGGAGTTGGTGCTTCCACATCAAGTTGTAGCTTGATAAAATGTCAGTTGTAGCTAACTGAGGTTGGAGCCTCCTGTAGGTTGTTGCCTACAGAAAATTGATGGGAGTATTGAATGTAAATGTTTTTCAATTTATATTGTTGTGATGCATTGGCAAGTCTCTAGAAGAGAACAAATATCCCACTGTAATGTTAAATTGGTACCTACAGTTGTATTTTCTGAATGAGCGGATAAAAGAAATGAGAAGGCTGAAGGCAAAGAGACATGGCTGTCCATTTCGAATTCCCAGTAGAATACAAACAACCATGAAGCTATTTTGTATAAAATAGGGTAATATCGAAAGGGAGAAGCTTGACGAAAGAGAGTGAGAGAAGAAGAGAGTGTGCTGTAGAATTGAAGAGAGTTGAAGAAAATAATAAAGCTGCAAGAGGTTAGAGAGAGTGAGTGAAGAGAATGCAGAAATGAAGCAATGAGGCAGAGAAGAAAGAGGAGTTGAGCAGAGAAGAAGGAGAAGCTGATAGAGAATATGAGAAGATGTAGAGATGATACAGGGCAGATATGAGAATAGATGAATAACAAAGCAGATGGAACAGAACAAATCTGATATCCAAGGTAAATCAGCAAGTGTTTCTCTTTGAAAGAGTAAGGAAGTTGGAGCTTCCTTATCAAGTTGTATCTTGATAGATGTCAGTTGTAGCTAACTGAGGTAGGAGCCTCCTGTAGGTTGGTGCCTGCAAAAAATAGATGGGAGTTGGTGCTTCCACATCAAGTTGTAGCTTGATAAAATTTCAGTTGTAGCTGACTGAGGTTGGAGCCTCCTGTAGGTTGGTGCCTGCAGAAAATAGATGGTAGTTGGTGCTTCCACATCAAGTTGTAGCTTGACAAAATGTCAATTGTAGCTGACTGAGGTTGGAGCCTCCTGTAGGTTGGTGCCTGCAGAAAATTGATGGGAGTTGGAGCTTCCTTGCAAGTTGTAGCTTGCAGAATTGAGGTAGGAGCCTCCTGCAGGTTGGTGCCTACAGAAAATCAGTTGTGAGAGGGAGTTGGAGCTTGCCTTTGCATCACAACAATAATAAGATGTGGTTTTCTCCCTTTATGGGTTTCCACTTATATTTGGTGTCTTTGTGCATGATGTCTATGTGTTGATATGGTATATCTATTCTGCTTAATACTTGCTGCTCACATATTAAGCCTGTTGGTACATTATCTAATCTGCTTATTAATTGTTGCTCACAAATAAATATTGCTCACATATTATGTTGATCATGAAATGAAGGTGTTAATAAAGTTTAATGAAAAGTTTTAAAAGTCCATGAATGTGTTAAACTGATTCACCCCCCCCCCCCCCCCCTCTCAGTTTAACTAAGGGTTCAACAAGTTTGAGGCTGAGTAACTCAACACAGTTATTTGTGCCTATGCTCAACCCATTCTAATTCTTGAAACAATGATTTTCCCAAAGATATAAAACAACTCCCACCCCACAACATTTACCCCCACCAAGTGAAGCCCTGTAAAAAAAAAAGAGTTTTACTTCTTTAATAATGATGTTGCAGGGATGGTGTACTGGCTCAACAACCAAAGGTTGAGAAAAATTGGTAATGACTTGTGCAACAACCCTGTCACGAGTGGTAGGCTTGTCTTGAAAAATTGCATTGTTCCTTGTGATCCATACTCCCCAACTAATAACTAGCGATAAACTCCTATTATTTTCAGGATTTTCTTGCTCCCACCACTGCTTCCAAGCATCATTGTAAGATGCACCCTACCCATTGTTTGGTCAATTTAGTGTGTCCTAAATTGCTGCATTTAATTGTCAATCCGGGAATCGTAAGCTGATGAAGTGCGGCGCACTATATGTGCAAGATAACCTCTTTCTTAACTTTTTGTCGTTTTTGGTCTTTCTAAGGTGAAATGGAAATTCTAAAGTGAAAAACAAGCTTGGTTATATTTGTTCAAGGAAGTGATATTCCCTATAATGATTTACCAATCTTGAAACTTTAAAAGCAAATTGAAATTACAATGACAAAACTTAAAAGAAAGTAAAAGTGTACTGCTGAAATGAAAAGGTGCTGCTAATCTAATGAATCAAAACAGGAAACTATTGAACATGAAAACTAAACTATTCTTGCTGCCAACTGAACACAAAAGAAACTACGCTTATGGAAATTCAAAATTGCAATGAAATAAATCTAAATCAGATTACATCAATTCATTTTCTGACCCTTCATCATTAGACCGGCTATGACTTGCGGAAGTAATCATAAACAACTTGTGTAACTGATATTTAATTTGCAGAAAGTAAACTAATACTAAACCATACACACATGATTCAATCCCTCGCCATCCAGTCAGTGTGGCTTTTAGATGGCCCAGAAGATGTCATGCATGATTTAAGATATCTAAATTTGGAGAAAAGAAACTAATACTAAACTACACATTTCATAATGCAATCCCTCACCATCAGTCCAGCTGTGGCTTTCGGAGGCAACTGAAGATGCTATGAGCAGATTAGTATATCTAAATTTGAAGAAAAGAAACTAATACTAAACTACACATTTCATAATGCAATCCTAGGTCAATCAATGTGTTTGGAATTTCTATCCCATTTATATGTGTCTTGACAATTGGACTTTCGGGATCTACATACTTCTGCATGGTAATTTTTCCCATCATAATGTCTGCAATCTTTCCTACCAGGTGGATTCTTCTTGTGTCCTTTAGCTTCCTTCCTGGTCTTTTGAAACTCAACTCCTTTGTGGTTTTTGCTAGAATAGGAATTTCTCGAATGGCTTGTAGCAATGGAATCTTGATACAAACATTCTTCAATTCATCTAGAAAGTCATAGTTAGGCAACAAGATTTGTTTTTCCACCCCCTTGTCAATTTGTAGTCTTTCAGGAAAAGGAGGTGTAGATGAAGATGTAGGTTGCTCAACTATAGGAGTTGTGGGTGTTAACTTTTCTTTTTCTTTTTGCATGCTTGAATTTTGAAGAGATTCTTCCTCAGAACCCTTATTGACTTGAAGAGAGTCCTCCTCAGAGGTATAATATTTTTGAACAATGTTCCATACTCCAAAGGTCAAAGGACATAAATTAAAGAGACAATCTATTTTCTCCTCAACATTTTTACATAGGTCACACCAGCTTGGCCCAACCATACATATTTTTTTAAAATTTTCTCGTGTAGGAACCTTATTTTCTAGAATGCACACTGGAACAATCGTGCTTTAATTTCCTTTCAAATTTTTTTGTTATAAAGTTCCAGTCAACCTTTCTATAGCCATTGGGTTTTAGGTTGAACCACAGATACTTTAAACCTTCATCAAAATTGTTAGAGTGAAAAGGAAAAAATTAAAAGCATTTGTGGACTCATCCCTGGAAATAACAAGAGGAGAGAGATTATATTTATGAATATTTACCCCATGCTTGTATATTTATTCATTAGGGATGGGGCCCCTTTGATGGTTGATAGATCATGCTTGGAACCATCACAGAATAAAAGGATATCATCCACGAACAAAAGATATGTGATGGTTAAATAATCAACTAGAACAACGCCTTTTAGGTCACACCTTATTTTTGCTTCAACTAACATTCTACTAAGGCC
Source organism: Pinus albicaulis (assembly GCA_034641835.2). NCBI lineage: Eukaryota > Viridiplantae > Streptophyta > Pinopsida > Pinales > Pinaceae > Pinus > Pinus albicaulis. Next base: position 76,104 of record JAXQQM020081084.1, read on the forward strand.
CTTAGCCACCAGCAAGAATAATAAGGGAGAAAGAGGGAAACCCTGATGTAAGCCTCGTTGAGCATGGAAAAAACCTAAAGTTGGCCCACTAATGAGTACTTCAAATGATATAGTGGTTATGCAACTCATAAACCAGTTAATGAAAGGAACTTCAAATACCAAATGGGTCAATATGAATATGATATATGTCTAATTGACTGTGTCATATGCTTTGGAAAGGTCATTTTTTATCACCACACGTTTGATTTTATTGGTTTTAAACTATGAAGACCTTCCTGAGGAAATCCTATTTCTTCATGAATCTACCAACCTTTCAGAAAGAGAAATTGTTCATTGGATACATTTTTTGATAGAATCAACTTTAACCTATTGGAGATGAATTTTGAATGAACTTGTAAATGCAATCACATAATTATATGGGGGTGAAGTCATCAAAGGAGTGTGAAGAATCTAATTTGAGGTCGAGAATAATAAAGGTATAGTTAAAAATTTCAAGCATCCTACCAGATTTCCTAGAGTCCTCGACCACCTTTAAGAGGTCAACCCCCAAAATATCTTAAAGCCCAGAGAAGAATTATACTGATCATCCAGAAAATCCAAGTTTTTTATCCTTCTTACAATTATGGAGGACCTTTTGTAATCCTTCTGAAACTTACTGAAGTGGTTTTTTCCAAACTTTGAAAAATCTTCAACGGGTGATGCTCTGCCACCTTCCAGATCATCCAAGGCCAAAATAGTATTGTGTGCTTGACGACCCTTAGAAACTGCTAAAATAAATTCATATTTTCATCACCACAATTCATCTATATTGCTCTAATTTTTTCCCCCATGTCTCCTCCTTTCCTTCTAAATACGTTTTTCGTAGCCTCTAGATGAATGATCCTCCATTTTGATTCCTTCAACAAGTAAACCCCCCCATCAGGAGCTTCTAGGAACTCTAACTCTTCCTCCACAACTTTAATATCTTCCTCCTCCCATGGTATTTTAAGGGTAGACCACTCAATTGTTGAATTTTTCACCCATTTTAGATTTCACGCAAGTTTAACTGCCACAGACACATCCCAATTAGGGTTGCAAGGGATCTAGTATTCAATGACCAAATTATAGAAAGCTTAATATTTTAACCATGATTCATTGAATTTGAATGAGCTTCCTAGTTTGGTAAAACCCCCTTTCACTTCAAGAAAAAATGGATGATGATAATATTCATCCCCCCCCCCCCTCCCCAGCCCACTAATGAAACAAGGGGATCCTTCCAATTCTCCTATTTGTTTACGTGGTATTATGCTTAATAAATTCCACATCACACAAATTTTGTTCCTCGAGAAGATGGCTGAAATAGTCAGATAGGGGATCTATATGAGTGTGAGGGCCCTTAATTTTAGAGGCCCCCAAAGAGAAATTCAAATCCCCCCACAATTAAATTATCAATGTTCATAAAATAATGAGACATCAACCTTTCCCAGAAAGCGTTCCTATCCTAGAAATGCCTATAAATATTATCCACTTTAAGATCATTCCCCAATTCAAAAGAAAAAATATTAGCTCCCAAGGTGGAATATGATCCCTAAGAACCTATAATCTTGATGGATTTTTGGTTAAAACAAACTACCATACCTGTTGACAATTTGGTAGGGCAGTGATTAATTCAAATTCTATACTTCGTAATTACTTGTGAGATTACTTATTTTACTTATGTATTTTCTTCTTAGCTTATTATGTCTTTCATCAAGTCAATTATCAAAACACAAGGGACAGAAATTTAGGCTCTTCAAGCCAGGGCCAAAATCTCTACATCTTGGAGAGGAAAACCCATAAGAAATTCTTCTTATAGACTTTAAGATGATAAGTACCATAACCATGACACAAACCCTTGACCTTTGTATGCCTCCAAGACCTTGTCACTGCTTCTTCATTGACTCCTTAAGTTAATCCTTCCTTTTTGCATCGTCTTGCACCAATCTTAGAGAACTTAGTCTCTAGTACTTTATATCTCCTTAGATTACTTGACTCGACCTTATATTCTTCTAGGATTATTATTTCCTTGCTTTATACCCAATATAGTGGTACATAATTTTGTACCAATCCTTTACATGAAGCCCTAGAATGAACTTATAACATTTCTTCTTCACACTGTAAAGATATCCCGTTTCCTACCTTGTATACTTCGCTGAGAAGCCCTTATATAACTTCGCACTTCACTGTAATTCTATTATTTTGCACTAGCCTTAGTCCTGCAACTTCATATTAACCTTAGTCCTACAACTTCACACTATCTTTAGTCCTGCAACTTCACGCTATATATAATCCTACAATTTTACACTTTGACACATTCCTACAGCTTCATGGATGTGTATTACTCCATATTCATTCTTCGCTCTAGACCATGTTATATCCTCAAAATTAAAGCAGGTGTATCTCGCCAAATTGATCTCAGACTTATCGAAATGTTTGTTACGAAATGAACCACATATATTTCCTTTATATAGTGTACTTCTTTCATGGATTTAGGCCGACCTTATAGACTGTGGGTAGGTCGACATGTTCACTGCTTATAGGCTGACTTGTAGAGCTTATCCTCCAATGTGAGGAAGTTTATCTTGAAGGTTACTTTGAGCCATAGTGCTAGCATCATACTTGAGCCATTTCGTCAAGGTTATATGACAAGGTCTTGAGGCATACTTCTTCGACTAGACTTCTTCATATACATGACCCTTAATTAGTACATTTATGACAAGATGAGAAATCCATAAAAGACATCAAGAAGAAGTATTTTGACCTATAATAAAAACCTTGCCAATGAAACCCATGAAGAAATCATAAAAAAATACATTTTATTATCTTTGTCTTCTTCATTACATAAATACATAATTACGTAGTCAATATGAATACCGAACCTAGTTACACTTTCCAACAAGACACCCATATCTTCCTTTTGCGTCATATTGCATAAAACTTCATCCTTGTAACAAAGATTCTAGCGCCATAAAAGTCGAATCCCTATTCCCCAAAGTTTCTCATAAGAAATGACGTCAATGTGTTCAAAGAACCAACTTCCTCAAAGCTAGATTTTTGCAGGGGCTATCCTAACCCCGAAAATTGAAAGAGAGAAAAATAATTAGGGGACCATGTCTGGGGCTCATGCTGCTCTAAGTGCCTCGATAATATATCTCTATCTACTAGTCACTATATCCAAACTAAATTTAGTTTTTTTCTTTGAGATATTGTATTTCCTTCCTCAGATATGCTTTGATCTAGACTTGATCAAGGAGGAAGGGACAGAGCCCCCCATAGAAAAAATAGAGTCCCTCTTCATAAGATTAGATCGAAGCTTATATCGGGAGATTGAATCATAATATGTCTCCATATCTAGAGATGGAGAAGGTATTGGAGGCAGGCAACATGAAGGTGCAGGGGGGATAGGACAAGAGGCAATACCCAAATTTTAGTGAGATGGGGCAACACTATATAAATAAGGATTATGTGATTCATGATGTGACCCCATAGCCAGTGAACAAAAATAGCTAATTATATTTGAAAAATGGATAGGGGTAGAGAAAATACTCGAAGAAGAGATACCATCAGAAGATGGGCCACCCTCTAGAGTGTCGATCTACCCATAAATTGTCATTGCGTCGCCGCTCATATTTTCTTCAACGCACATAATCATACACTTAGGAGCATCCTGCTTATTAACCTATGGATTAGTCTTAGTGTACATATCTCCCAAGAATTACCCCTTCCCCTTTCTATGTTCCCGTTCATGATAATCCTTCCAACCTTTATTTCTCGAGAAAGGGAGAGGGAAGTCCTATAGAACATGCCCTGTTTATGTCATCTACGACACCTAAAGAGGATTAATTCATAATCAAAGATCTAAAAATGAGTAAATCCTTGATATTTTACATTTTTTATGTGAATAACCCTTCCCACAAGTCTATATTTACGATGATCCTTGCTATGGCCATTTTTCCACTAGTTTAATATGACCTATCAACCTCCAAAAAGGATCCTAATTTATTTATGATATTCCTAAAAACATTTGAATACCAAATCTTATATGAAAACCCATGAAGTATTACTGGAATAGGGGCATAGCCCAATTTATCTTGGCTGATATTGAATAAAGGATTATGTCTTTTCATCAATATCGATGAAGAATCAATACACCATGTTTTCCGAAGAACCTAGATGCACATTTCAACATAATTGAATTTCAACATAAACCATCCTCGTGCAAGGGTTCTTACCTTAGGGAGGTTAGTCAGGTCCTTCCCCCATTCCTTTCATTTCCATTCGCACAAGTTCTCAATCGAAAAATTCCTACCTCTGGATCGACCCACCACCGCCCTCTCTGATGTCTCCATAACTTCCCATAATTGTAGTTATTCCATGAGCACCAAATTATGGTCTTCAGTTTATACTCTAGCACAAATTCCTTTTTTCCATTTCTAACCAGGGTGGTGTTTACCCTCTAGGATCTCCTGATATTTTAGGGTTTCCACCTTCTAAAAAACCCCCCCTTTCCCTCTCCAAATACTTGTCATTTTCCTCCTTCGGGGCAATTAATTAGTTATTTTTTCCTCCTAGAGGAACCCCTTAAAACCCTAAAGGAAAACCTTCTAACATTTTCACTCCCATTAATTTTTCACAACCATAAAAAAATGGTTCTTCATCATTACCTTCAAACAAAACTCATGTTAATGGAAACCCTATGCCTTCCAGCACCACCACATTAAGGGATTGTTTAAATCCATGGAAATCCTTCGAGAGAGTACCCAAAAAATGGTCATCAAGTGGAGGGATGGAATACAAATATCCACATGTAACCGAACATTTATATGTAAGCCCTAGTGAACCATGTGACCCAAATATGGGAGATAAGCCCTTGATATATTTAGAATGGCATGCAAGAGGGAAGACGAAATACGAAACTGACATTATTGACTCCCAAGGGTGAAGATTAATGTTAATTCCCAGATCCAAATCACTAGTTTTCCCCCAAACCTCCAACTCATGAGCCTGAGGTGGAACCTCTATCCAGACAGGGTCATAGTCACTATGATCAAATGAAATATCCACCTCATCCTCCATTATTTTTCTGCCTTAAATCGTAGACTTTTCATTAACTACTAGCGTGAAGATAGGGTGAAAATTGACCTATAGACTTGAATATGACCACCTCAGGCTACAATCCCAATACTTATGTAGGGCTACCAAACCCTAAAATGGTCCTTTGGTTCAGAGGATAAACACACACCGCAAACCTTTGGCCTTCACACACCACAGATCTCCAACTCCATCCTTAATGCAACAAGTTTTGAAGTCATTACATAAAAGATCATCATATTTCTTGCGAGAAATTGAACTTAGGTGGGGAAGATTCCATTCCTCCTGACCACACATGATGAACCGTTTTTTTTTCTATGTGGTTAAAGGACTCTAGAGATTGGTGACCTTTACTTCCACTGAATATTTGTATGTAGTCACCATGGAATATTGGTACCAGGCATATCCACCTTAAGGAATAATTTCCTGCTGGCTCAACCATCAAACCTAACCCTGAGAGTGTCGATAAAATTGAACCGGTGACCTAATGATATAAAAGGTGATTTAATGATGAGGACTCTATCAATTGAGCTAACCCTCAAGGCTCTCAGAAGATAATTGATAAGTTATACAAATATATACATATATAGGAAAAAAATATCAAAGATAATTCCAACTTGTAGCTCTAAATTATGGGTTTAATTTTAACTAAATTTTTATGTATAAAACCCTACGGAATGTGAAATAGCTGATCAAAGGGATGTTTTTTAAGATACGTTTTGTACAAAGGTCACCCATTTGAAATTATATGGGTAAATTCTTCTAGGTAGTTATTTCTTAGCCAAAGGTTAGTCCTACAAGTAATGGACAAATTAGCCATCAAATATTATGTATAAAAGTTCAAGAATAAAATAAATCTAGGGTGATTTATTTTATTTTTATATTATGATATGCTCCATATTGTGGGTGTTCTAATAAGGAACTTTTTGTACGGTGGACACCATTTTGAAACCATGTGGGTACAAAAACCCAGCCATGTTAAGGGTTAGTATAGCTCAAATTAAGGATTGTAGTGGCCCAAGCTTGATGTGATTCCCTTGGGTAGCAATTTTTTAGCCAAAATATAACAGCATAATTCATAAACAATCTAGCAAACAAGAAATTATTACCTCTACAATTCAAAATTAAAATAAGTTTAGTATGTTTTTCATTTTTCATTTTTTATGATATGCTTTTTATTTTTAAAACATTTATGTAGAATTTATATAATTTATTTGTTACTTGTATTAATTACTATAAACCATTTAAACTCAAATTTATTAAGAACCTAAGGGATCATCTCTTAAAAAATGCACACCTTTTTTAGAACATCAAATTAATTTTAATTTCCAAGGGTAGTAACGCTCTTGAACTTGATACATGTAAGGTTAAGAGTTATATACATAGATTTTATTATTAGTAGTTTTAATTTTATATCCAAATATAATTTTATATTGTAGATATAATAAGTTATAGATGTCTTTGGAACAAGCCCGCAAAAAAGGAAATTGGGTCAATTTTCAAATTAACAATGTAAAATTTTTTCATATATGCTATTTACCACTAAAAAAAGGATATAAAAATGCTAATTATCATACCGAAGTAATATATGTAGACGATGTAGAGAAATATCATTCTAAATTCAAACAAAAGGGGATAGGAGAGTGTTCTTTGGGGCTAGTCCATTGGCTTATGCACCTTCATTTATTCTTCCTATGCTCTTACCAAAGGTTGGATGTCTTCATCTATGCACATTGGTTTGAGGGCCCTCATTAAGGTCCATGACTTCATATTCCTTATTAACATGAGAGACAATAATTTTGTTCTTGAACACAACTTATTACACTGCTTCAATATTTTCATCTAATAATTTTGTTATCACCAAAAGTTTCAATTTTGTAAATTTGAATAAAATGTTGACAACTACGTTGTCAACATTTAAGGTTGTAATAAATAGGCTGATGCTCCTAATAGAGTTTCGGGACATGATATAGTTGGGAATCAAATATTGCTGACAACGGGGATAACAATATTTTCTCATTTATTCGACAGGCTAATTGTCGGTGATAAAGTCATTTTTAAACATTTAGAGTGCTAACTGTCCTCACCACATCAGCATCAATGTTTTGGGTGCATGTGTTTTTGTTATGATCGAAAGGGTAAAGTAATAATTTGTTCGTGTTTACCTTATGTAATTATTAAAAACACCATGTAATTAAACCCTACGTATCAAACAAAATTTGATTCGCAAACATGACCAAGGGTGATGTTAATTTTTAACTTAATGCATAATTGTGTTCACCATATCTTACACCTTATATCATGTAAGCAATTGTATTGGTAAATTATCCGAGTTTTCAACATGGAAAATTGAAACCTTTTTCGTTGTAGGATTACAAAATCAAATCCTGTGGATAGTGCCAGCTAGAATGGGAAAGTGAGGCATGCTAGACCAAATTGAGCCTAAAGCATCGAAACTATTGAATGTGTACCCTGATCTCCTACATTAGTTCAACCAGGCATGGTGGAGTTAGATTTTATATCGTTGTTCTGATTATCATTATTTAGTAGCTCAATCATTTGCAATAGGATTTGATGGTAGTTGTGTAGAAGTTTGTGGTTTAGCGTTTGAAGTCATAGAGCACATTGTTGTTGAAGCCACAACTTTTCCCATGGACGGTGAAAAGGTTTTCCACATCCATATTCTAGTAGGCATAGATGTTCCTTATTTCTTCAAATAAGAGCACGAAGCAAAGAACTGAAAAGACGGGGTTCGAAAGAATTGCAAGACAAATTTCCTCTAACAGCTGTTTTTGAACAAAAACTATGTATACTGGTTGGTGAAGGAAAACTATTGGAAAATGCCTACAATTTCCATGTCAGCGATTTTTCCAGAAAATCAAAAGAGAAACATAAGTTATCAAGGAAATTTTTTGATGAAGTATACAGAGGGACCTGTTTTTTCAAACATCAGTAATGACCTACAGATTTGGGACCTGTTCTATTTTCCAACGGAGGTATTGACAAGATCACTATATTTCGTCTTAAATTTTAGTAGTTTTTCGTACACCTATTGTATGATAAATATGATATTTTATGTAGTTTATCTTGGCATACGTGAACTTAGAAGATATTCGAAGTATATTATTTTGTAATTATGTGATCACTATTATTGTGTAAGTTGTTATGTAAGCCTTATATAAACAATTTATGAATAATAAAACATGGTTGGGAATTAATTGAAAAACATATTTGCAGTCTGATATATTTGAGAAATCTTGAATATATTTAAAATTTTTAATGAGAAATTTGTAGGAAACTCATGTGTTGCATTTCCATGTCAGTATTTCTTTGTTATGCAAATTTTCTGTCATGTCTGATAATATTATATTCTAACATTCGAATTCATTTATGCTCCTCTCTTGAAATATCAACCATTAGTATTTGTTGCTTCAATCATTTATAAAATATGTCTTCTTCTAGTGCCTTTTTCTTCTAAATCTCCCATACAGTCAAAGGACATGTTACTCCCATACTTTGTGCAATTTTCTCATTAGATATGTGATCTCATTTGGTTGATAGCTATACTCCATGCCCAATGGTAGGTTTTGAATATCATCCAACCAATTCATCCCTAAATTCAAATATGGCCACTTGAACTCAATTGCAGAAAATCTTCTACTAAAGTGACCATAGAGTAGTTGTGTTTTACAAAGAGATCCCCCTCCGAGTTGAAGGGTCAACTTTCAACCTAAAAATAGTTTGAGGATATATTAGGGTTTCTCTATGCAACCATGGTTTTCCTTAAGTGATAACAAATTCAATTATGCATCGAATGTATTGTTGTAGAATAATTCTTTCCTTTAGGACTTGGGATATAATTGATTTTACCATCTAACAAGTTTGATTAATCTAGAAGAGTTCCATATCCTTATTTATGAAGAAACCTATATCTTGAGCCCATCCTTCCACTTTCTCTTAGATAGGTTACCTAGACATATTGTGCCTCTTCTCTTTAATTTTACTATCCATTTATTCCAATTAGGATTTTAACAACTTGACGAACTTTGAAGGGAAGAAATCCTCTATTTCCAAGGCTTCCCTTTAATATTAGCTAAATTATTTGGAATGCACAGGGTCAAAACCTTCCTAGGTGTGTTGTGTTCTTTCTTTCTTCTACCTACCCACTTCCTCATAACATTTGACTTAGGTAATGTGTCGCACTTTAGATTTTGACATAGGAAAGACATAATCAATCGAGTTAGGGGAAAGATATGAAATTGACTACCCCTATTTCTTCTTAGAGTCGCGATTGAGACGATTCCACCCACATTTGACTCCACAAAAAAATTCCCCTCCTAGGAATACCTAGCTCGATGCTAGCTTGAGCTTAAGCTAGCAAGAGAGCAGCTTCACCCCTCAAGCTTTGAAACACGAGGTTAATAAATACATAGATAAAATAAAATAGGTAGGAAGAACTATTGTGCCTGGAGATACCTATATAAGCTTTCATCCCCTCATCCTCCCATATAACCCCCACATTAGTGTCCACCGTGAAATTTTCCTTAGGAAAGTTGGGCCAACTACCTATTTTATAACCCTCAATGTTCACTTGGTCTTTCATTTCACTTGGAACTTTCATATTTCCTTTGATATTTCCTAGGCCAAAGATTCTTCCTTTGGTATGTTTCTAGCACTTGCTACTCCCCTGTGACCTTATTGACACCATCATTCCCTAGCACTTGAGCATCTTGTCACAATTTTTTTTGGGTGGGTTCATACTAAACTTGTGCAACCTCCTCACCTTATAATCATTCACCATAACCACCCCTTGTTTCTACATTGATTATGTTCATGGTGCCAAGTGGGTTGGCAACTAGATGACACATAGGGGTGTCACAACTGTAACCATCACCACCATATCCAAGGGATGCAAGTTCTATTTTCATTCACACCATTGTTACAAACACACACACACACACACACACATTTTATATATATTAATATTAGTTGAATTTACATTTTACTTTATTGTTAACCGTTATTTTTTTCTTATTTTTTCCACACTAATATTGCATTATGTTGCACATCTCCTCAATTCTACTTGTAGAAACAAATTTTCAACACAAAAAATTAAAGGTATGTTTGGAAGAAGTAGCTTATTGATATTACTTTAGATGAAAAAATCATCATCCTTTTTCTTTACACAATGATATTTTTATTTTTGTGAGTATCCACTCTAATATTGACTTCAAAGATTTTTCTTGATAACTTTAGTATGTTTTTAAGAATTAATAAAACAAATGTTGTGATCATGAAATATACGAAAAAAACTATGTGTGAATTAAGAAAATTGCGTTGGCGCCATTTTGGTTAGAATATTATCATAATTCTCATCTATGTTAACTATATCATTATTTTTACGAGCATCCCCTTCAACCTTAACCGTAACTACGCTTTCTCAATATTTTTTTATTCTAACTTTGATATGTCAATAAACACTAAAAAAAAAAAGTTATAACCATAAAATCCTAAAAAAGAATTATCTTGTTATCACACTTGAAAATAATATAAATACACACTAATCTATATTGGATCATTATATTGTTTTTCCTCTAGCTCGATGCTTTCAAAGTGGAAAAAGTGGAGGAATCAACTCACAAGACCATTTTTACCGGTGAGACGTAGTTTAGAAGATTGGGGTCTAAAACCCTCTGAGAGTAGTTTGAGGAACCATGATATGGACTAGATCGTTACATTTTTTATCATCCATATTGACTCTTTCAAAGTGGAAAAAGTGGAGGAATCAACTCACTATACCATTTTTACAAGAAAAATAATATTTGGAAAATTTGGGTTTGAAACCTTTCGGGAGAATTTGGAGGCATTAAATGATTTTATTTTTTTTTGGGGCGTGGGGGGGGGGTGGGGGGGGGGGAGGGGGACCTATATTTATACGAAGGAAAACACATATCTAAGAATGTATGGAGCAACTAGACCATCCCACCTTTTACCTCAATTTTTCAATAATGAAGTTGTGTTTTAGGATATTACATATCAAGAAGAAAAAGGGGTAGGGGGAGCACTCTCGAGGGGTAAAAAAAATTACTAGAATGTTGGTATTTTGAGCCCGTTAATTACATAAATAAGAAATAAAAATGCACATAAATGAGAAACTAAATCGCACAAGAAAATTGAGGGAATTTACGTGGTAAAACCCTAACAGTCTGTCAAGGAAACCTCCATTGGGCAAGGAATTGGAATTAATATTACACCAAGTCAAGAAAAAATATCAAATATTACGTCAAGCCTCCCAGGAAACATCATTTTTAATACGAAGACTTAGTTACATAACTCCTTATGGTTATGCAACTGTCCGAACGAGAAAACTATATTTACTAGGATAATTACATTTTTAACAATCATTTAATTGTTGTAATTCTTAATAATATCCACCTTGAAAACAATTTCCTAATCCCTTTCCCATGCACATTCATCATCTTTTATGCAAGCCAAGATAAGCCAAACACCACCACAACTTCTCTACCAATATTGGTTTCATAAACATGTCTGCACAATTCCTGTGTGTGGACCTTCTTAAGAGATACTTTGCCACCATCGATCACATGTCTTACAAAATGGTATCTAACATCAATGTGCTTAGTCTTGCTATGATAAGCCATATATATAGCCAAATGAATAGCACTCTGACTGTCACAGAATACATTCACTTTCTCTTGCATCCTTCCAAGCTTGTCAAGTAGAACTTTCAACCAGATTTCCTCTTTACAGGCATCTGAAGAAGCTATATACTCTGCTTCAGTAGTGGAAAAAAAATTGAACTTATCATCATTTTGAAGTTTGTGCCCTTGTCAATTCATAACATTGGCTTGAACATGGATATTAAACCAGCATTGTCTTCCATTGGGTGACAAATCATTCCTAGTAAATATTTCATGTGGTTTAAATAAATAATGAAAATACACGTTAAATGCACTAAGGTTGTGTTTATTTGTGTGGTTGAAATACCTGCAATATTCTATGCTACTTCACAAAAATTCATGATTTGTATAAATTTGTTACACTTTATGGTCAAATTATTCGATTAACTAATGGTTTGGAAAATTGATTGAGAATTTCACATTGATGTGCTCCCCTTCATCAACCACGAGACTCAAATAGGGATTTGGATAGGGCACGCATAGTAGCACGTAGGTTAATGCAACTACAAAATACAAAATAGATAAAATTACATCATTCCAGGTTCTCCTAGTTTGCTATTCATCTCAAACCAAATATTGTTGATCATGGATTGTCTCTGAAGATGTGAAACCAATAGTGGCAAGAGGAACAAAGGCATCTCTTATTTTAAATGAATAAATATAATCACACACAATTTTTTAGCCTTGAAAGAAGAAGGAACAAAAACAAAATTGTATTCCAAAAGAAAAAATTATGTTGAAATATAAACCATTTACTCTCAAGGAAATGAAATAAAAAGCATTGCCTCAATAAAACAAAAAAGGTTACAAATGCTAATGAAAAATAAAAATTGATAGTAATTTATTTTTCTAAGTGGAAAAATTTATAAGGCCAAAAGTGAACTTAGACAAGGTGCTTTAACTTGGAAGTTGGCATTGATTACTCTCCAAGTAATCTTGGATTTTTAGAATTTTACTTATTCAAGGTTAGAGAATCAAACAAATTCAAGAAAAAATTGTACAATTTTGAAAATTATGCCCTTACAAATGTGATGTTACAACTTGAACGATTGTTATGGCCTAAAAGAGAGATATATGGGGTTGATTGTTCATGTAAGAAAGGACAACTTAATAGGGACATCATAATCTAATAATGTACCAATATGAAGACCTCCTATGAGGTTGACCATCAATTATGTAGTTCTCCTACTTCAAGGTTCATATCAATCCAAGGTTTATTGAGAAATAATGGCATGAGACCAATAGTGATAGGGGGAATAAAGACATGTCATCCAAATATGTATTTTTCCAAATTCTCTATGTGATTATTTGAAATGAATATATATAGTCACACACAATTTTTTAATCTTGAAAGAAGAAGGGATAGAAGCAAAACTTGTATTCGTTGATAAAAAAATATGTTGAAATATAAATCATCTACCCTCAACATAATGAATACAAATTATTACCTTAATAAACCAAAAAATATTATGATTTCCAACACAAAATAAAAGTTTATAGTCATCTCTTATTTTAAGTTTCTCAATATTCGAGGTGAAAAAGGAACTTAAACAAGGTGCTTTAATTTGGAAGTTGGAATTGATCACTCTCTAAGCAATTCAAAAGTTTGATAATTTTACTTATTCAAGGATAGGGGAATGGAAATTTTCAAAAAAATATTGTGTAACCTTGAGAATTATACCCTTATAATTGTGACGTGACAATTTGAAAGATTGTTCTTTTTTTTAATGAAATGGTTATCATTTATATTATAAAAAGCTAGTTACATGACTAGAAATATTTACATTTTTCTATGTTTTCAGAGGCTTCACTATTCCAATATATCCATAAAAAAAAATTCTTACCTCTATGGGTTCTCTTGACTACAATTCTACAGTCACATATCCACCATAATTTCTACAACCCCCCTCGAAAAAAACAAGTAAAAACTTGCAATACTTTGATTAAAACATTGAAAATTAAAAAGAACCACAGGGCCCAACTTCTATGGCTACACCTAGGTTCTCTTTTGCCACTCAAGATGTATTTTCTTTTAAATTGATCTCAAGCTCACCAACTGGAAGGGAATCCATCCCATTAACTTTGGCATTTAGAACTAATAACTCTGCCTCCATGTTTGCCAACTTCTTATCCATATTTCTCTGTAACCATTCACACCTCTTTTTTAGCTACTGAAATTCACCATTTCCAACCTTATATTTGAGAGCTCCATCATCCCAACTACTACCTTTGAAAAATTATTGATATACTGGCGCTAACGCTCTTGGTCGCTCTCCTATGGTTTCACTTCATGAATCTCCAAAATGTTTCTTTTCAGATTCATATTTCTTGTCCACAAGAATAACCACAACCCAAATGATTTTGACAAAATTCTCTTTGGGGTGGGGGGGTGCTCAATAAATTCAAACGAGGCATGGGACAAAATGTGACATTTTGCACGAAGGGAGTTAATATACATTTCTTCCCATTTCCAAAAACTTGAGAGATGATCTGATTTTTCCATAGAATTTATGTATTGGCTTGAACTGCAATGCTCTGCATTTAAAAACAGAGTGCATAATTGAGCAGATTAGATTTTCAAATTCTTAAGGAAAAACATATACCACTTAATACTTTTGTTTCGCCCATGCCATTTTTTGGATCGACACACACTTTGATTGATGGGATAAAATATATTTACATATGGTCTCCATGTGTAGTTAATTGCCTATGTTATACATCAAATGTAAAATGCTCAGGACCAACATCGCCACCTTTGGTGGTTCCTTCAAAAAAAATAATTCGTTGTTTTCCAATGTTTGGTGGCCTATTTCACCAATTGTTTCTAATGAGATAAATTGAGGATACCTCATCGAATTAGGGAAAGAGACCTCTAGTTATGGTTTAAGTCCAAAATTCCTTACCTCACCCTTACACCTTAAATGGAAAGGTTATTTGCTTCCACATTCAGATACCTATATATGTGGAAATAGGTTAACTCCTCGAATTTCTTCAAATACATAGTGATCCTTTTCAATATTGCAGAGTTAGAATCCCCCCCTCGGACTTTAATTTGAAAACTTTCCTTATAACAATCATTGAATCTCCTAGAACAACCATTCTCTTTAAACCTCTTTTGATGGCTAGTTCTAGTCCTTTCCAAAGGGAAAAAAATTCAACCTAGTTATTTGTTAGAGTGACCATCCCCAATCGTAATGTATCTTGGCTTGTTCATCGGTGCAGAAGATCACCCATCCTGCTCCTACTACCTCTGACAACTTGGAAAATTATTTATATATATATATATATAGTTGAACTTTCAACTAATAAAGACCAATTTAATAAGAAGATGATAGCCTAATAAGATTCTCATATACATAATTCTTAACATAAACATTCAATCCAATAATCCCTTTTACGGTCATACCATGGAATACCTCTTCAAGATGCCTACAATGTAAATAGAAAAAACTACTTGAAAATGAAGTTTCTTTTTAGGGTGTTTCTATTGATTACAATAAAACGTTGAAAAATAACTATGGTAGAAAAAATACAATGTAATTTTAAAAAGTGTTAAAGAATACCATTACAATAATAAATTTAATATAATATAAAAAAAAACCTTTAAAATAAAAAATTATTTCAAAATATTTAATAATTTAATAAAAAAAAAAAAAAAAATTAAGATTTACAAAATATTTCAAGTAGATTTCTATCTAAAAAATAAAGGAGTATACACATACTAAGATTCAAATGGGGCTTATTTTCCTAAAACAAAAAATAGATATATATATATGTTGGGTCAATTTACTAAGTAAACTAACACAAATATCTAATTATCAATCCAGGTTTGTAAAACTTGGAAGCATGTCCAAAATATATGGATTTCAACTACAATAAATGTTAGAAGACAAATTATAGAACTTGAAGAAAATGCATTTTACTAATATAAAACTTAACTAAATAATATCTAATTCAATATGTAATAAGTATAATAAGAGGCTCCTAACTTAGAAGAACTAGGTTGACCTTCTCTACAATACTACTTCATGAACAGAAATCAAAATCATTGATGAACAATAGCTTAAGATGCATAAGAGAATAAAATAAGAAGCTCCTAAAAAAGGAGGTCCATGTTGTCCTTTTATATAATTTTATTCATCATGAATACCATTGTATGAAAATTGGAAATTCAGAAATAACTTAAACAAAAGAAAGGAAGATGAATTCTAGTTTCTATTCTTTGATCAGATAGAATGAGAGTTTAAATTAAACATTGGTTTGACCCTTCATATGCAGATTAGAATTTAGAATAAGACTCATCACCCAACATAATAAATCATCATACATCTAATTAACTGTTTTAAACATTAAACAAAACTAGTTTATGAAATTTCACATATAATTAACCAGAAAATGCACTTAGCTCGGTGTGGGGGCCCTCCACCCTTGCCTCACACATTGAAAGTACTTCTCAGCTACTAGAACTAAATCAATCAGTCACCACATTGAACAATCGAAAGAAGATAGAACTGGTTTCTTCAATTAACTCACAATATTCAGAAATATAAAAGTGAAATCATTCAAATTCTACATGTTCATGCCTTCAATGTTCTTGGCTTGAATAGAGAAATATTAAAAAAACTTAACTAAAATGTCTCTAACAGTGATATCTATCCTAATCCCATCCGTTTAGGTATAAATAATCCAATTAGTTACACCAAATCTGGAAAAATCCCAAAATCTACTATTTCTGCCCAATTTTCTAGGGATTCCTGAAAAATAGGTCATGTTGGACCAGCATTTACCAGGCTTATTTTAGCTTGGTTCGACCGAACCAATAGGTACACGTCCATCCTTCATTCCCAAGCCTTCTAAATATGTTCTCATCTCATGCCCAAGTGTCCTGCAAGTATCACTTAAATGAAGCTATTACTGGAATTTCCAGTTCTATCCAAAAATACTCTTAAAACTCACTTTTTACAAAAATTTCTAAAAATTGAAAAGCATAATTTATTTGCCTGAATATGCATAATAAGGTCAAAATAGGTCATATTTGGATGGTATAAAGTTGAAAATGATTGAAATTAGGTGTATTTTATTGATCAAAATTTGATAAAAAATGAGGGCGAACATTGTGCCAACATCTCCCCCTTACTTAATCTCAAGCATGTCCTCATACTTGTCTTTGTCTCGTTGAGCTTATGCTTCTGTATGATGACTGCCCTATTGATGTACCTGTGACTCTGGTTCCTGATGGTAAAGCTTCCTGATGAGCTACATGTAAAAGGATGTCAATACCCTCATGTATTTTTCTTTCTTTTATAAATCTTTGTTTTAATTGCTTGTGGAGAGAAGACTTTTATTTTAAAAATTTAAAACACCCTTTTTGGAAAATACTCTATCAAAATTCCTCTGAGAACAATATTATTATCACTATTGCTTCTGAAAACAAGTTCACCTGTAATTTCTGGACATCTATAGGTTTGATTTTTCCCTCAACATTTAAAATTAACACCTAAAAATGAATTATGAAATGATTTTTTTTTCATTTACCTCTCTTTGTCTCCTCAAAAATCAAAATGAAATATAGAAATGGAAATTTTTTTTTTCATTTACCCCTCTATGTTTCTTTTAAAAATTGAAATCGATTTTCTAGCAATGAATTAGTTTTTTTTTCTTGAAATCAATCTTGTACAGTGAATACCCACTAAGATGAAGAGAAATTTTTGAATTAAAATACCAAATTCTAGACTAATATGTGAATTCTTGGTCAATGAGAATAAAGAGAAATTTCTGAACTTATGATGTGAATTCCTGAGCAGACATGCAAAGAAAATTTCATTGTTGAATATTCATGACAAAATTCTTGTGTTATAATGTCTTCAAAAATCAATTTTGGGAAATAAGAAGCAATATTTGTGTTGTAATTATTTCAAAAATCGATTTCGAGGAGAGATCTAAGTGAATTTACAGTCTTCTAGCACCTCTCTTTTCTCTGGCAACTAACACTCTATTTTCAAAAATTCCATTCATAATTTTTGCACTATTGTGCACTCACCAACACCACCTGACACCATCATGCACGAGCTCTATTTTGGCATTTTTTGTAAATAAGAATGAAACTGGGGTCTTGAAATTGAAGTTTTTAATGCTAATCTTACACTTGGAACGTTGATCTTGAACCTACGCTGCCACCAACGGACTTGGGCTACGTTGTCAATTAGATAACTAGAGTCTTCGGATTTTCAAACTATGTAACTATAACTTGCACTTGGATTTTTCACTGAAATCCAATTTAAACAAATCTCTAACCTTGATTCATAACTGAACTCAAACACTCCAGAAAATAAGGTTGAAAGAACCACAAAATATGCCAAATATAAATGAAATTGGGAAAAATGCTTGCAATGAGTCTAATTGGGCTCGTTCTGAAGAAAACCCATGTTTTTATTTCAAATTTCATTTTTGTTTGCTCAGAAAAGACAACGAAAAACAATCGCTTCTTAAAAATTTCAAATTTTTGAAATTGTAGTTGAATTCAAAACTAGACGTTTTGATTATGAGATTTCACTTCTTATTTTTTGTTTGTGGATCAAAAGCTCTATTTTGATGTATGGAGAAAAAAACCTCGGTTATTGTTCTGGAAAATAACCTGTCTCTTCCTTTATAAAATGACCTGTTGGTCACTGCCCTTTTTTAAAAATCGAATTCTGAAGATGAAATTGAATTCTAGGAATGAAATCTAATTTTGGAAATACTTAACAATTTCTTTCAATTTTACCTTTTCTACTTCCTCGGGAATGGAAATCAATTTTCCTTTGTCTCCTCAGAATCTAAAATCGAATTATGAAAATGATTAATTAACTCTTTGTTCTATCAGAAATCAAATGCTGGAGATGTACTTATGCTAGATAAATCGAATGCTGGAGAGAATGCTTATGATATAGAAATATAATGCCAGAGAGAATTCTTATGCTGGAGAAATCGAATGTTGGAGAAAAATGATATAAATCTAGTAAGTCTGTCTATTATAAATCTAGATTTTTTTTTTTTTTTTAATTTACCTTCTCTGTCATCTCGGAAATCGAATGTTGGATAGAATGCTTAAGTTAAGCACTGTATGCATTCATTCATTCACTGCCTATTCAAAAATAAATTTTTAGAAGGAAATCAATTTTTTGGGTGCTTCTACAACGACCCCCATGTATTTTGGACTTTAACTGGACTTGTTTCACACACCTGTAGCTTGAACGCAAATATTTGATGCCACTTTTCAGTTGAAACTTAGACTGCCACCAACACTTTCAAGCTCAGAGTATATTACGTTGTTAGTTGAGATTTTACACTTCCATTTAATTAAATGCAAATCTCAAACTTTGGATATTATTAAAAAAATCAACCTGATTGCATTTAATTCTTATTCAAACTCAACTTGTTGTCTCTATGCAATTTACGGGATTTGGATGGAGATTTCAATGATTTAGTTGGCAGGGTTATCATACCGAGTTGGGGGATTTAGAGAAGAAATACTGAGTTGAACTCCTTATTTTTCTGGCTGAAGGTGCTCTCTCGGTTTGTTGAGCATTACTCTGCTCTATGTAGGGATGCTCTCTACGTGAATTTTGGACATTGCTCTTGAAATTTTCACCATTTTTTGTTGTTGCATAATGAATTCCACCGTGGCTTAAATATTTGTCCTTTCTCCCCTTTGTCATATTGTATTCAAAATCGATATTCTTCATAGTGTGTAAACTTTTATATGGTTTGAATTTTTATATATTCATATAAATTTTGTAATATATGCACCTCAATGTATTCTTTTATACATATGTGATTCTATGGCCTTATGCATATATTTTTCCAAAGTTGAAAACATAAAGATAACATCTTTTTTCAATGCATACATTAATTCTCTTCATAGTTATTCGCCTTCCATTGCATATCATTTAGTAATTACTTTGATCTTTACATTTTGCATTGCATTCCATTTAGTAATTACTTCGATTTTTTTTCAAAGTCCATTTTATCATAATTGATTTCTCATCTTTGTCTTTTAGGGTGAATGTTTTTCCCTTTCTATGATGAATTTTTTTTTTTAAATGCTCTTGAATATCATTCTTTTATCTGCATGAGTCTCTCATTGCATATCCATCTAATGCTTTTTAAGGTCGTTTTTCTCATAATTTATTCATCCCCTTTGTTTTTTTAACACATGATGCATTTGTTACTATTTTAATATGAATATTGTTGAAATGACCATTTAAGGTCATCTCAAATCCATAAATAGAGTAGAGAACAAAAAAAATATCATGATAGATCATATAAATTCATCATTCACTTATATTTTCCATATTAACCCATGTTTGATTGTTGTTATGTAGGCAATTTTCCTTGAGGCAAAAAAAATTGGGCCATAATTTTGGTCCAAAATGCTCATGTAGGAGGAGTAATGTAGGATTATGATGATGTTAATGAATGGATTTTTTTTAATGTAGGGTGATGTAGGATGTGGGGTAATGTAATATGATGTAGGATGTGGGATGATAAATGTAATAGGATGATGAATTCATGAAATGAGTATTGCATATCCAAGTTAAATTAGTTTAACAATCCTAGAAATTTTTTCAAAATCAAAGGTTTTAAGAACAATTTTGACACTTACAATACTTTCCTTCCACACTTAATAGCTCAATGTCTATTCTCGTTGATGATGACCTTTGTTAGTTAGTCAACACTTACATGATGATATTTCTTCAAAGATGAATTCTGATGGAATGTAGACACTTGTATCTTCTTATTGGATCCTCTTGATGTAGAGTATGATGTTTCATGTTATTTTTGCATATGATATTGATTAGGTCCCTTCTAATGAATATTGATGAGTAGAAACAGGTTTTTAAAACCAATAGGTTTGATATCACAAAATTGGTGATGAACAAACCTAGGAGGCAAAGTTTGGCTATGCCGATTTTAAGACATGTAGTCACTAAATGTGGAATAAATTTCTCACCTAGCCTTAAAATGAGATGATTCAAATTGTGTCATAATATATACTTCAATATATATCTCCATTTTTTAAAATAATATGATTTAGTATGTGAAATATGCAAATGAACAGTGAAGACCTAGAATTGTCACCATGTAGATTTTTCGACAAACAGTTACTATTTTGAGAACAGATTTTTCATATGATGTTGGATTGAGCTGCTTCAAATTGATTTGGAAACTAGATTCCAAGGGTTATCTTACCAATGAATATCATGTAAAAATGTTTCCATTAGAACCCTCAAATGAATTCTGTACTAACTCTGTCCTTAAAAAAAATCTTGAAATCTAGTGTTTATTTTGATCATTTTTTATTTGTGATCCAAATTGAAAAAATTCAAAATGGATTAAAAACTAAATTTCAAGGGATACCTTGTTTAAAAACATGTTTTTTTTTTTTTTTTTCAACTATCCCATATGGTTGCCCAAAAGAGGATTTCCCTTACAACATTTTATCATGAAATCCTTTCAAATCAGTATTGAACAATGATGTGAATATTTATTCATGAGATTTTAAACTAAAAGTACTATTGTGAACTCATTCTTCCTATTTATTTATGCTATTCTATCCTACTCTATTGTAGAAAAATAAGTCATTCTCTCAAGTATAAGAGAATTTCCAATGCATCCATTTGCGTAGCAAGATCATAAGTAAACTCACATCCAAGTTTGAAAATTTTATTTTAATGAATGCTTGGACATGAATAATTATTTGATTATAAATATTTGATGTTAAAAAATGGAGTGGTGTTGTGACCTAATGACTAGTTGGAACCAAGTTTTGAAATTATCTTTGTTTGCTTGGCTTTCCTTAATTGTCATATCACAAAGCTCTTCGTGTGGCACTTGTTCAAAATCTTGAATGCACAAGGGATCTTGTGATATACATGCCAGAAATTATTCAATTTTGGGTTCTAATGTTTGATCTTCATCGCATGTGATCCATGACTCATTCATATCCTTACAAAGATAGCTAGAAGAAAATTATAAGTTCTCTTCTTATGGATCCTCTTCATGGATGCTTTGTTCCTCTTCTATCTTTCGAAATGAAGATTCATCCCTAGTGACCATTCTAAATTGTGGAAAAGGATTTAAGAAGATCCTTGTGGTGCCATAACCTCCTACGCTAAATGAATTCTTTAACATCATGTTTTGGAGATCTTGTTTTGCAAATGGATTTTGTAGTTATCTAGTTCTTTTTTGTTTTTGTTAGGGGTTTTGTTTTAGTAATCCACCTTTCTAATCTCTATGTCTAAACATGAATAACCATAATCAAAAGTGTTTTTTTTTATGTGTTTTCTAAACAATCTTCCTAATTTAGTATATTGAAGTATGCTTCCCTGACAACAACGCCAAAATGTTGGGTCAAATTGCTAGGTAAACTAACACAAGTATTTAATTATCAATCCGGGTTTGTAAAACTTGGAAGCATGTCCAAAATATATGGATTTCAACTACAGTCAATTTTAGATTTCAAATTATATAAATTGAAGGAAATGCATACTACAAATATAAAACTTGACTAAATAATTTCTAATTCAATATTTAATAAGAAGAAGAAGAGGCTCATAACTTTGGAGAACCAAGTTGATATTCTCTACAATACTACTTCATGAACATAAATCAAAATCACCGATGAACAATAACTTAAGATGCATAAAATAATAAAATAAGAGGCACATAACTAAGGAGGTTCATGTTGTCCTTTTTTATAATTTTATTCATCATTAATACCATTGTTTGAAAACTAGAAATTTAGAAAATAACTTAAACAACCAAAGGAAGATGAATTCTAGTTTCTATTCTTCGATCAGATAAAAGGTGAGTTTAAATTAAACATTCGTTTGACCCTTCGTATACAGATTAGAATTTAGAATCAGATTCATCAACAAACATAATAAATCATCATACATCTAATTAACTGATTTAAACATGAAACAAAACTAGTTTATGAAATTTCAGCTAAATTAAGCAGAAAGTGCACTTAACTCAGTGTGGGGGCTCTCCACCCTTGCCTTGCACACTGAAAGTACTTCTCGGCTATTTGAAATCAATCAATCATTCACCACATTGAACAAAAATAAGAAGATAGAATTGTTTTCTTCAATTAAGTCACAATATTCAGAATTATCAAAGTGAAATAATACAAATTCTACATGTTCATCACTTCAATGCTCTTGGCTTAAATAGAAAAATATTAAAAAAACTTGACTAAATGTCTCTAACAGTCATATCTACCCTAATCACATCCATCTAGGTTGAACTCATCCAATTAGTTACACCAAATCTGGAAAAATCCAAAAATCTACTATTTCTGCCCTATTTTATGGGGATTCCTGAAAAATAGGTCATGTTTGACCAACATTGACTAGGCTTGTTTTAGCATGGTTTGAAAAAATCAATAGGTACACATCCATCCCTGGTTCCCAAGCTTTCTAAATATGTTCTCAGCTCTTGTTCAAGTGTCCTGCAAGTATGACTTCAATGAAGCTATTGCCAGAATTTCTAGTTCTGTCCAAAAATACTCTTAAAATTCAGTTTTTACGTTGTAAAGCGTACTTATTTGAAAACAACTTTCATAAATGAATACGTGTACCATTATTCACCTTTGATTTGAATTTTAGATGATTCAAATGATCTCTTCCTTAAGATTAAATTCTGTTATTTTAATCAGTTATACAACATAACTAATATCAGATGTTCGTGAGGGAACTGAGTGAGGGTTTCTTCTCTCATACCTCGACCTAATTTTCTTCTCCGATGGCTGCCACATCATTTTCTTCTTCTGGGCGCTTTTGTGTCATTGTGAACGGGATTTTGACTATCACTGTGTCCATGTGATGATAATATCCATACATAAATATTTGCGATATTGATTGTTTTGTGCTCTGCTATTTTCAGGGGATTTTGTTCTGCAAGTTTTTACCTGACCCTACATCTTAGTAGGTTCACAAAACCAGAGAAGTGTTCTCAGGTGGGTTCGTTGTCGAATTCGGGTGGTTTTTGCAAAAACCGCTTTATGGCGAGCAGGAACGAGCCCTTTCCCTCCCAGAACGCCCAAGGTCTGGGATAATAAAAGAGGGAATAGAGACGTCTCTCCCCATCTCTACTTCCTTCTTGCAGGTTTTTCTGTTATTAACAGGCCGGAAGGGATTAATTCCATCCATGGAGCAGGTAGATGCTAAAATTACACTGGGAAATGAAAGAAAAGGGCACAAGCGGAAACTGACAGAAACTTCCCTGGAGACACTCGCACCCGGTGACAACAGCAGTCCTCTACCTCAGGACGTTGAAATTTAGGTTAACAAGCTCAATTCTAGCTTCTCATGGTGGGAGGCCGATCACCTTGTCGCTAGACGAGTGGCTCACGCCCTTGCAGAGTTCGCTAAACACGGTAGGCAAACATTTTTTTTTGTTTTTTGTTCTCTAAATTTTTACTCCTAAGTAAGCTTGTTTTTTTTCATTTATGTAGGTTGAACCTTTACCGTAACTCTGTCTGGAACTTTGTTTTGTGGACTATAAAGAAATTTCAAGATAAATATATCTTTTATTCCTTTGTCCTACGAAAACAATTTTGTTATCTGTAAGATTTGAAAATTTGGCGTAACGGTGCAAGAAAATTTTGGATCTTTAATCCTCCACTCTCCAAGTATTTTGTCTTTGGAGAATATAGATTCAGATATTTAGCATTTTGAAAAGAAAGTTGCATTTTCGCGAGATTCATAACTTTGTCGTCACGATGAAGGAATTTTAAACCTCGGGTTTTAAGTTTTTTTTTACCCCTAAATCTATCTCTTGCATTTCGAAACTAACTTCTTACCGGAGAGCTTCGAAAAATTTAGCGTCATGGACTTTTACTGGAGTCTTATGTTTAGTTTTAAAGTGTCCAACTCATGCTTTTGATTTTTGGCACTGTCAAAAGAATTTCGTACCTTGTGAGATTTGACCCTAGGCTTCACAGCAATAGATTGTCTGGGGTTCATACTCTTGAGTTGAGCAGTTTTTAAGTTATTTGATTTTTCTTGTACTTTTGATCCGTGGCATCAGAAAAATATTTTTGTCTCAGTTATACCAAAATAATTTATTTTCACGTTGTAGCTAGTTCTCGTTTTCAGTTCTAGTTTTTTGTATTTTTTTTAACCATATCAGTTCTGAGAATTTCCTCAGTGGTTAAAATGATTTTACACCCTGCCATATACGAGGATCCGCCATCCTGGCAAATTTTAGTTTCGTTCTTATGTAGAAAATTGTCTTTCTTATTTTCCTTGAATTGTGAAAGGAATTGTCTCAAGAGATTTGAAACTTGTCCCAAGATAATTGAACTTGTGTTGTTATGGAAAAATCCTTTTTTCTTAACTCCTGAATCTGGAGTGGTTTCATCATTTATTCTCAATGGAACAGTTCTTTTATCCCCAGCACATGAACTTTTTAATCTACCTGGAGCTAATTTTTACAATTGAAGTGGAGAGTGTTTTGGTTTTAATTCCAAAAGCTTAAATTTTTGTCATTGTTTTAAATTCTCCACACCCTAAACAAAAACTAAATCTTTGTAATCCTGTCAGAAGTTGTTTTGGATACTGAGCATTTGGATGGTAAACAATTTTCAGGTCTCTGTTTGAAAATAGTGCTTTGAATCACTTGCTTTGCGAAAGAATTGCCTACATGTGATTTGAAATTCAGTATCTAGGTGGAGCCTCCTTTAAATTAATCTTGAGAGCACAAGTAACATGGAGTTATTAATCTTCAGAGTGCAACATTGTGTTATTTTTTCCCCTCTTTTCAAAATTGTGCCTCCTGTGCACGTTGAAAGGGCTGTTGAGTTTCTATTTCCTTGGATCTTGGAAAGCTCACTGATGAGATAATCACTCTAAGCTATGTTCTGTAAGTGTCTGGGAATTTGGTTGTTGATGTTGGGATCTAGAGATGCTTCAAATGGGGTAGACTTACAGAATTCAAAGAGTATTGTATGTCTGACTTCATTTGATTTCTGGGTAATATGTTACAGCTAATGGAATTTGCAAATCTGTTTTCTTAATTTTCTAAATCCCAAATGTTTGTTGAACTTTGATATCTCTGTTTTCAAATTCTTATGACAAAATCTTGGTAACCTTGTTATATATGCACCTATAGAGATTCAGAGCCCAATTGTTGTATCTGGAAGTAAATTTTAATGTGAACTTTCAGTGAAGCCCTTCCTTTTTCTATCGCATGTGACTTCAGCTTCTAGACTGGGGAGATCCCTCATCTCTTCTTGACCTGCAGTGAGCATATTGGTTCCCCCTAAGGCTTCTAGGATTTTTTTTCTCAAGGCACAACACTTAGCTTGAGTACCACAGGGTCAACTACCTGAGTATGTTGATCTTGATAAGCCCTCACAGAATATCGTGAACTAAAAACAAGAACAGAGTATTCTTGTTAAAGTTGTAGAGATTACATTAAAATGTTGTTTCACATTTGTAGCTTTGAGAGGAAGATAAAGATTCGAAGTATTAACCCATAAGTTTCTGGAAAGTTTTGGAAACAGAGCATAATTTTGTAGGGGTGTGTATCTCCAATTTATTTATTGTATCAGAGCCTAATTTTGTAGTGTTGGATCATCAAGCTATTTATTGTTTCATCTTTTTTGATTACTGGCCTATTAATATTCAGTGAAAATGTATCTTTGATGAGATTGAAAGCATATGTTCCATTTTGGACTACCTGAGTATGTTGATCTTGATAAGCCCTCACAGAAATATTAGTTCTGAGAATTTCCTCAATGGTTAAAATGATTTTACACCCTGCCATATACGAGGATCTGCCATCCTAGCAAATTTTAGTTTCGTTCCTATGTAGAAAATTGTCTTTCTTATTTTCCTTGAATTGTGAAAGGAATTGTGTGAAGAGATTTGAAACTTGTCCCAAGAAAATTGAACTTGTGTTGTTATGGAAAAATCCTTTTTTCTTAACTCCTAAATTTGGAGTGGTTTCATCATTTATTCTCAATGGAACAATTCTTTTATCCCCAGCACATGAACTTTTTTATCTACCTAGAGCGAATTTTTACAATTGAAGTGGAGAGTGTTTTGGTTTTAATTCCAGAAGCTTAAATTTTTCTCATTGTTTTAAATTCTCCACACCCTAAACAAAAACTAAATCTTTGTAATCCTGTCAGAAGTTGTTTTGGATACTGAGCATTTGGATGGTAAACAATTTTCAGGTCTCTGTTTGAAAATAGTGCTTTGAATCACTTGCTTTGTGAAAGAATTGCCTGCATGTGATTTGAAATTCAATATATGGGTGGAACCTCCTTCAGATTAATCTTGAGAGCACAAGTAACATGGAGTTATTAATCTTGAGAGTGCAAGATTGTGTTATTTTTTCCCCTCTTTTAAAAATTGTGCCTCCTGTGCGCGTTGAAAGGGTTGTTGAGTTTCTATTTTCTTGGATCTTGCAAAGCTCACTGATGAGCTAATCACTCTAAGATGCATTCTGTAAGTGTCTGGGAATTTGGTTGTTGATGTTGGGATCTAGAGATGCTTCAAATGGGGTATACTTACAGAATTCAAAGAGTATTGTATGTCTGACTGCATTTGATTTCTGGGTAATATGTTACAGCCAATGGAATTTGCAAATATATTTTTTTAATTTTCTAAATCCCAAATGTTTGTTGAACTTTGATATCTCTATTTTCAAATGCTTATGACAAAATCTTGGTAACCTTTTTATATATGCACTTGCAGAGATTCAAAGCCCAATTGTTGTATCTGGAAGTAAATTTTAATGTAAACTTTCAGTGAAACCCTTCCTTTTTCTATCGCATGTGACTTCAGCTTCTAGACTGGGGAGATCCCTCATCTCTTCTTGACCCGCAATGAGCAGATTGGTTCCCCCTAGGGCTTCTAGGAGTTTTTTTCTCAAGGCACAACACTTAGCTTGGGTACCACAAGGTCAACCACCTGAGTATGTTGATCTTGATAAGCCCTCACAAAATATCGTGAACTAAAAACAAGAACAGAGTATTCTTGTTAAAGTTGTAGAGATTGCATTAAAATGTTGTTTTGCATTTGTAGCTTTGAGAGGAAGATAAAGATTCGAAGTATTAACCCATAAGTTTCTGGAAAGTTTTGGAAATAGAGCATAATTTTGTAGGGGTGTGTATCTCCAATTTCTTTATTGTATCAGAGCCTAATTTTGTAGTGTTGGATCATTAAGTTATTTATTGTTTCATCTTGTTTGATTACTGGCCTATTAATATTTAGTCAAAATGTATCTTTGATGAGATTGAAAGCATATGTTCTATTTGGGACTACCTGAGTATGTTGATCTTGATAAACCCTCACAGAATACCGTGACCTAAAAACAAGAACAAAGTATTCTTGTTAGTGTGTTGTTGCAGTTTGTAGAGTGAAAATTGCACTTATAATATTCTTGGTTTTGTACACAAGTTGAATAAGATGCCATTGAAGGACCTTTACACTCAAATTATGTTTTTCTCTTATCCTCAATTTTTGAATCAAATTCCAGGTCTGTTGATTTTTTTGTTAGATATATCTTTCTCTAAAATAGTGGGACTATTTCAAGTGCTTCGGTCTGTGAAGGAACAATAATATTTTCCTAATAATTGCATTTTGATTTATATGTAGGCAGTAGAGAGCACTGTACCCTCAGCTAGACAACCGCCCATGTGAAGGATTTATGTGTATTCAACATATATGTATTGTTGTTCAAAAAGGAATTTCTCTAGATCTGAATTAGGATACTTAATTTCTTGATTATTTAGTTTCGTTCTTATGTAGAAAATTGTCTTTCTTATTTTCCTTGAATTGTGAAAGGAATTTTCTGAAGAGATTTGAAACTTATCCCAAGACAATTGAACTTGTGTTGTTATGGAAAAATCCTTTTTGCTTAACTCCTAAATCTGGAGTGGTTTCATCATTTATTCTCAATGGAACAGTTCTTTTATCCCCAGCAAATGAACTTTTTTATCTACCTGGAGCGAATTTTTATAGTTGAAGTGGAGAGTGTTTTGGTTTTAATTCCAGAAGCTTAAATTTTTCTCATTGTTTTAAATTCTCCACACCCTAAACAAAAACTAAATCTTTGTAATCCTATCGGAAGTTGTTTTGGATACTAAGCATTTGGATGGTAAACAATTTTTAGGTCTCTGTTTGAAAATAGTGCTTTGAATCACTTGCTTTGCAAAAGAATTGCCTGCATGTGATTTGAAATTCAGTATCTGGGTGGAACCTCCTTCAGATTAATCTTGAGAGCACAACTAACATGGAGTTATTAATCTTCAGAGTGCAACATTGTGTTATTTTTTCCCCTCTTTTCAAAATTGTGCCTCCTGTGCACGTTGAAAGGGTTGCTGAGTTTCTATTTCCTTGGATCTTGCAAAGGTCACTGACGAGCTAATCATTCTAAGCTGCATTCTGTAAGTGTCTGGGCATTTGGTTGCTGATGTTGGGATCTAGAGATGCTTCAAATGGGGTAGACTTACAAAATTCAAAGAGTATTGTATGTCTGACTGCATTTGATTTCTGGGTAATATGTTACAGCCAATGGAATTTGCAAATATGTTTTTTTAATTTTCTAAATCCCAAATGTTTGTTGAACTTTGATATCTCTGATTTCAAATGCTTATGAAAAAATCTTGGTGACCTTGTTATATATGCACCTACAGAGATTCAGAGCCCAATTGTTGTATCTAGAAGTACATTTTAGTGTGAACTTTCAGTGAACCCTTCCTTTTTCTATCGCATGTGACTTCAGCTTCTAGACTGGGGAGATCCCTCATCTCTTCTTGACCTTGAGACAATTCATTTCAAGATTTTTTCCTCTATACTACTATTTCCTATGTTATTGCTTTACAGCGTTTCCTTTGCAACATATGGTGCAATTGCTAGTTACGAAAATTTCTAAATATTGAAAAACATAATTTATTTTCCTGAATATGCATAATAAGGTCAAAATAGGTCATATGTGGATGGTATAAAGTGGAAAATGATGGAAATTAGGTGGATTTTAATAAGAAAAAAATGATCAAAAACCAAGGCCAACAATATATGTTGGTGATTTTTTTTACAATTATTTATATCAGAAAATCTAGTTATTCACTGAGCTTGTTGAATACAAAATATATAGTTTTTATTTTAAGAAATTAACTTAAATTATAAACAAATTTTATTTCCTTATACAAATAATAAAACAATGAGAAATATTAAATCTATATATTTTTCAAAAAAATCACCTATATTTATCACAAACTAAATTAATATAACAAACTGAGTTAGATGATCTGCCTACTATAAAAACAAAGTATACTTCCTTAAAAAGTAATTTTATAGTTTCTCTTTTGAACCACTGCATATATATACTTTGTCTTGTAACAATGTGCAATGAAATTTTTTATACTTTGAACAAACATCGCAAATTCAGTTGTACTAAATAGTTTAAAGAAGATCATAGAAATAGGTCATTGATATTTATATTAATTTATTGTCTAGTTTTTAGATCCAAGTTATCTTCTTGGATTTTATCTCAATAATAGCAAGAAAATAAAGATTACAACATTCAAACTTGTGGATAAAAACACAAACCTGCACATGCCTTAATACAATAGAAGTTATAAGAGTCGGAGTATGAATTTCATCAGTCCTTTAAGATAATAGGTAGATTACTATTTAGTTTGTCTCTATGATATATTTGGGGTTGAAATACCTATTTTAGAATTTATGTGTTTTTTGTAATTTAGGTAGATTAATCTTTAATTTACATTTATGATAAATTTGGGGTTGAAATTCTCATTCTAGAATTTATGTGCTTATGTGGAATTTATACAAAGTAATCAACTTGAACTTTCTTAGTTTATGGCAGGTAAGAAACAATAATTTAGAGTTTTTGCCTTATTTTCTATAGTTGAAATTGGTATTTTTAAAATTTATATGAAAGTTGCAATTACTAAAAATTTAAATACGGGTGGTCATGCAACACTTTTATACAATGAAACAACATCTGAATTTCTTCATTGAATATGTATGGACATTTAAAATGGAAAACCATGTGATGTTACCATAAACGTTGTATATATTTACAATCATCAACAACTAGGTACATTCTAAGATAATGCAAAAAAAATGAAGGGATATCTCATACAAGAGTCAATAAAGTAGTTCTTGTTTAAGTATTTCATTGCCATGTTTGCACTACATAACTTTTAGGAATGAATGGTTTTAATGATGTTAGGATCATTTTCATATAGCATCATTTTAAACTAATAATGTTTATGTAGTTTCATGGCTAAGAACATGAGTCCTCCTGGTTCAAATTCAAAGGAAAATAGAGCATGTACATCTTTATTGACTTAGCAATTTTAATAGTAATACATGTCGCTTGACCTTAACTCACTCGTTTTAATAATAATACATAAAGAACATAAAACAATGAATAAGATTCAAGACAAGATTTTGGGTTTTGGTAAATAAAGTCTAATTGATGGTTTGAGCAATTGCATTTGACCATGAAAAACATGTTCCACCATTCATAGCCATGCTGATTTAATAGGTAATGTTGTTTGTTGCAAATTTCAAGTTTTTTTATTGATTAACGTTTTGTGTGGAATATTCACTTCAACATGGTGTTTAATCCATCTTTTGATCACTCATAATGTGATAAAATGACCAGTGAGAAAATGGAATAACATGAGAATGGAGGAAAGAAAAATTGACTAGGAGGGAGGTAAGAGGGGCAATAAGGGAGATAAGTGAGACAAGAAGAGGTTCAAATTCAATAGAAGATACAACATCTATACCTCTATAGATTAAGAAAATTTAATAATAATACATATGCACCACCTTAATCCACGCTTTTTAATAATAATACATATATAACATAGAACAATGACTAAGATTGAAGACACACTTTTGGATTTTGGTAAAAAGGTCAAATTGATGATTTGAGCAGTTGCTTTTGATGATGAAACAAATGTTCCATCCAACCATGCTGATGTAATAGGTGATGTTGTTTGTTGCAGATTTTAATTTTTTTTTATTGATGAAGGTTTTTTTGTGGAATATTCACTTCAACATGGTGTTTAATCTATATTTTGATAGCTAATAATGTGATAGAATGACAAGTGAGAAAATGGAATTACATGAATATGAAGAAAAGTGAAACTGACAGGGAGGAAAGAGGGGCAAGAAGAGAGATAAGTGGGACAAGAAGAGACCCCAAGAAGGACAACTATTTTGCAGGGAGGAAATAAGGGCAAGAAGGGAGATAAGTGGGATAAGAAGGGACCCCAAGAAGGAAAACTATTTTTTAGGGAGGAAAGAGTGCCAAGAAGGGAGATAAGTGGGACAAGAAAGGAACCCAAAAAGACACAGTGAGCATTAACATATTACACCCTATCTAAATACCAAAACTAGGATATAGAAATTTATGTTAGATCTAAGACTTTTGTGATCCATAATGTAGATAAAAATACTTTCGGAAAAATCACATCATTAGGATTAGGTCGAAGTTTCGAACCAGCTAATGTGGTTCATCCTCAGGACAAGGTGGAGAGACTAATTGATCTTGATAAATAAATAGTGGAGATGCATCATTGCCCGGAATTAGCCATTGAGAACTAGCTGTTAAGACTAGCCGTTATAAAGTTAGTTAATAAATAAATAAATTATATATATATATATATATATATATATATATATTAACAAAAGGGTTAATAAATTATTAAGTAATTAAAATGGGTAATAGGGAGGGGAAAATATTTTAGTTTAATATTTTCCCCTCCCTATTATCCATTTTAATTACTTAATAATTTATTAACCCATTATATATATATATATAACAAACTGAGTTAGATGATATCCCTACTATAAAAACAAAGTATACTTCCTTAAAAAGTAATTTTATAGTTTCTCTTCTGAACCACTTCATGAACCTGCAATATATACTTTGTCTTGTAACAATGTGCAATGAAATTTTTTATACTTTGAACAAACAACGCAATTTAGTTGTACGAAATAGTTTAAAGAAGATGATAGAAATAGGTCATTGATATTTATATTAATTTGTTGTCTAGTTTTTAGATCTAAGTCATTTTCTTGGATTTTATCTCAATAATGGCAAGAAAATAAACATTACAACATTCAAACTTGTGGAAAAAAACACAAACCTGCGCATGCCTTAATACAATAGAAGTTATAAGACTTGGCCTATGAATGTCATAAGTCCTTTAAAATAACAGGTAAATTAATCTTTAGTTTGTCTCTATGATAACTTTGGGGTTGAAATATCTATTTTAGAATTTATGTGTTAATTTGGAGTTTTTGTCTTATTTTCTGTAATTGAATTGGTATATTTAAAATTTATATGAAAGTTGCAATTACTGAAAATTTAAATATAGGTGGTCATGGAACAATTTTATAGACTAAAACAACATCCCAATTTCTTCATTGAATATGTATGGACATTTAAAATGGCAAACCATGTGATGTTACCATTAATGTTGTATATATTTACAATCATCAACAATCAGATAAATTCTAAAATAATGTACAAAAATGAAGGGATATCTCATATAAGAGTCAATAATGTAGTTCTTGTTTAAGTATTGATTGCCATGTTTACACTACATAATTTTTAATTTTTAGGAATGAATGGCTTTAATAATGTTAGGATCTTTTGCATATAACATCATTTTAAACCGGTAATGTTAATGTAATTTAAGATGTAAGAATATGAGTTCTCCATGTTCAAATTCAAAAGAAAATAGGGCATGTACATCTTTATTTGAATTTTAGAATAGGGCATGTTCTAATTCCAAATTTTAGAACATTGGTATAAGCACAACCCATTTTTAATTTTTATAAGAATGTTAGTTTGGAAACTTGTAAATCTTGTCGAGCAATGAAATTAAGGAGTTCCAAAAGGTACCGATTTCATCTTTTTGGATACAAACAGCACATCAAAATATGAGATTACTTTTCTACTTCCTTAGTTTAGGATGTGCCATAATCTCAGGCTAGCCACAGAGACTTTAAATCGACGAAATGGGAGAGGAAAGAATCCCAAGCAAAACTTAGTTTTGTCCTCTCAATTCCGGAGCTCTTGAAATGTCAGAATTCTAACCAATCTGGAATTAATTTTAAAATAGATCTATATCGACCAGAAACTATATCAGGCCAGGCCAGGCCAGCACAGAGGCTGCTCACTTTCTCACACACCTGGTTCTATGCCTTGACAACTCGACCTCACAATATGGTCTCATCGTTATCTTCGTTTATTCATCGACTGACGATGATACTGTGACACTGGCTCCTGTTTAGGTCGTTCTTGCCATTGAATTCTTTGAACCATACGCCGCTTCCTGGCTGCAAGAAACGTCACTACTCCATTAGTTACCAGGTTGCCAATATCAAATTCATAAATTAATACTATTGTAGGAACAAATTTGGATATAAATATACAGTCCAATAGCAAAATACAAACCATTTTCTACTTGTTGATATCCTTCCTGAAGTTTTCTTTTTGCTGCTTGAAGCTTCACTTTAACAGTTGCATCATCTAGAGATTTTGATTTCTGCTGTACAAATTAGAAAAACTCAAGTTTAAAAATATGTTGCGATACTACAATTAGCTCCAAATAAGCAATATATATTTTCCTGAGACAAGTTCCATCCAGCCTAGCTAGCAGATACAGAAATAATTGTCCTCATCATTTTTTATAAAGATTGTAGATTATTATTATCTATCAAAATAGTAAAAAACTATGTTACACAAGATCCAAAAAGCATAAAGATGTTCTGTTGACAGAGGATTATCCACATATATTCTAGTTTGCTTACATTTGGGAGAAGAAAGGAATCAGGCTTGGTCTGATTCTTGTCCAAATGTGAGTGCTGCTGCACATTGTCTCTAGATACTTTATATTTAGAATTGGCCACCATACAACTTGAGCTGCTCAACTTATGGCCCTGCTCCCTGACAACCTGAATTTGAGTATTCCTTTCCAATTCTCCCCTCTCTTTCTTTGTTTCTGGCTCACAGAAAGCACTGCTATCCCTCGCCAGATTCCTCTCGGGAGCTGATTGCTTTATTTTATTGGGTCGTTTTATTATACATTGTTTTCCACCAGCATCATAATAATCATCATATCCATCGTTCTTAGTCTTTTCAGCTGCATGAGGGTCTACATGGATTACAGAAAAGAATGTCATCGATGATCACAATTCAAATAACTTAATAGCCACAAAATAAAGTATGCATTATGAGATGAAACCACAAAAGTATTAAGAAGCAGTAACTTACTCCCATTATCATCCATGACGTCGAAGATCTTTATTTCCAAGCACATAAAACAAGCAAAAAAACAATTTATTCACAACAAGCTCACAATCAAAGTATAGATACCAAAATTAGAAACTGCAATCACACATCAATTTCTTACAAAGACCAATAACCATTATCGCCTTTTCATATTCAGGGTTGGTCTTTTCCTCAATGTGCTGGAAGCTGAGATATCATTTGGTTATGGAACAAATCCAATTTCTTCCATGATCAATTGATATGATATATCTCAGCTTCAAGCACGTTGACGAAGATACCAAACTTTACACATATTTGAAGACTACCTGAGATATATCTATTGAAGTCGTTTGGGTCGACAGAAAGGCCCACTCATCAAGTGGGGGTGAAGGGAGTCCATTTTCATCATTTGCAATTGCAGGTGAAACAGAATCTGGCAAGGTATCTGTGACATGCAAAATAATGTATATGAAAAAAACAAAATATTTAAAAACAAAAGCCTTGGTAGTAGAACATAGGGCAAACCTAGGTGACTGCTCTGGCACAATACCATACCTGCGCTTGCAGCTACAACAATATTTTCAGTGGTCTTCATCCATTCATCTGCAATCTCTTTCCAGCCACTGCAGTACATCATACCGAAGCAGTAACCACATTTAAGCCTTTTAGTGTTCACTTAGGTAGGTCTAAGTCAGCTTAAATAAACCAGAATCAAAGCCATAAAGAAGTTGCTGCCACTAAAACTACATTTCCGCATAAGCATTTCTTGGACTTCACAATTAGATTATCCATGCTTTCAACATTGAACCAGAAGGTTTTGGCTTAAAATACCGGATAAGTCTCTTCACCACAGACTGAATTTCTTTTGAATTGTGCTTCCGCAACTGATTAACTCGTTTCCCTATGTGAGTTTCCTGAATAGAATACACCATTGCAAAACATGTTGATTATTAAACAATTTGAAAGAAGGGTGTTTGACTTCAAATCACACTTAAGAACACCTCCAAACCCAAAAGAGAGGGAACTCTATTTAATCCTGCGACGGAGGGCGTTTTGTAAATGACTGAAAAAGCATACCTTTAGGCTTTCCACTGTCATTGGCATCAATTCCAATCTTCTCAAACACTCATGCAGCTCAGTAACAGACTGCAACACAAAAGAGGATTGACTATGGAGAAAGACAAATAAACACTCCCTAGTGCAGACAATTTTCAAGACTTGTAATTATTTCAATAAAAAGTTGCATGAGTGGCAATGTATGTTTAATGGCTGGTAATGAAAAATCACCCATCAAATCAATATTGCTCGCAAGAATTGACTCAATAAAACTATCTGATATTTAACTTATAAGAAACACTACCGTATATGGGTTCGCAATAATCTCTCTGATCTTGAAGACCTCTTTGAGAGCTGGGGATCCATCCTCAATTTCTTCGCTGAGGGCTCTGGCCTCATCATAGCTGTAATCGCTAATCCTAATCCCATCTGTCTCACCAATGCCGCTGTTTGCCTTGTCACTGTTTTTGTCATGGCAAC
Organism: Pinus albicaulis; assembly: GCA_034641835.2. NCBI lineage: Eukaryota > Viridiplantae > Streptophyta > Pinopsida > Pinales > Pinaceae > Pinus > Pinus albicaulis. Next base: position 112,769 of record JAXQQM020081084.1, read on the forward strand.
CCGTGATGCCCTTCTCTGCATCCTCATCATCAATAACTTCATCATGGGGTTTAGCCAAAGTAACAGAAGTACAGTCACAGCACTTGACAAACCTAGATGCATACAGTCTTTCCGCAATCCTATCTCTGTTTCTACTTAATTCATCTGGGCAATCAGACGCAGCAACCAGGATCGCGTATTCAATCAGATTGCATATATCAGTCCCTGAACCTTTGAAAAAATTTCTCCATTTATCCAGAGACCCCATTTTAGCCCACTTGAAAACCTGATCTACTCCACACAAGCCCTTGATCAATCAAGAACCTCAAAGTCTGCAAACAATTAGAATCGTTTGTTTTATAATTAATGCTGTTCACACTGTCTTAAATCACCTCAGATATTATTGCTGTTGACACTCACCTGCTTATCCCAAATAGAAAATTGTTGAAAAGCACGTGTTGATAACAAGCTATTGATAGTAGGATTGGATTGGAACTGATGCTAATCTGTCCAATTAACTGATAACGTCACTCAATTTTGTCACATAACAATTCCCTTCACTGATGGTAATATATATGCATGGGTAATATATATATCACATTTATGCATGGGCATGGCCATTTAGTCATTTATATATATATTATTGCTGTTGACACTCACCTGCTTATCCCAAATAGAAAATTGTTGAAAAGCAGGTGTTGATAATAAGCTATTGATAGTAGGATTGGATAGGAACTGATGCTAATCTGTCCAATTAACTGATAACGTCACTCAATTTTGTCACATAACAATTCCCTTCACTGATGGTAATATATATGCATGGGTAATATATATATGGCCATTTAGTCATTTATTAGTAAGGCCTGTGTCGCGCAAGCATGCAACAAAACACGAACAGTCGAGCAGCACCTTTGCTTTGCATTGCCCGATTTGGAAACTCTCACGACAAACAGATAAACTGTCACTTGTAACCGCAACTCATGGAGTCTCACTCTTCACAGCCTTAATTTATAGATGCCAACAAAATAACTTTTGGAATCGGTAATATTTCGGAAGGAACAGCATTTGATTTCTGTAACTGAAGTAACACTTCAATGCCCTTAGTGCGCATTTAATATGACACAACATCGAAAGCTAAAATCAAACTAAAGAAATTTGAAATACTGAAACACTGTTTCCAAATTAAATCGGCAAATCACATTGTTCTCCATCGTTCCAAAAATGGAAAAGTTATAAAAAAAATAAAATACGATAATTCTACATTTCTGCATAAAAAAAAATATTCATAATTATAGACTATTATGTTTTATATTTTGTTGGAGAAACATATATATTTTGATTTTGATTCATCCACATTGTCAATAACAAAGTTTGAAGTTATTTTTTTTTAATTTAAAGATGAAATCATCGATGGAGCCAAAACTTTTCGATTTAACCGTTTGAATAAAACCTTAATATAAGTTATGTATCGATATTTCAATGTTATAATGGTTATGGTATTTAACTGTTTGAATAAAACCTTAATATAAGTTATGTATCGATATTTCAATATTATAATGGTTATGGTATTGTATCATACATTTACGGATTCGATAAATTAAGAATTTAATAATCCAACTGTTGTATGATACATTATAGATTGGTTTTGATTTGCAATCATTGTCGATTAATCTCATTTGTCCTTGCGAGCTGACTTGAAGTAGACACCTGTCCTACTCCTCGTTTTGTGTTCTCCCGCGTTATCCAAACCCTACTTTACTCAGTCGGCATTCACTTTCATTTGCTCGAGGGTTTTGTCTGTGTTTGGCTCCGCCGTTATGGAACTCTGTTGGTTATTTTTGTTGTGCTACTGTGGCAAGGGTTTGCCAAAACCTTCATGGCTCTTTATTAGCGCTTCAACAGTGGTGTTTTGCTGGTTGTTTCTTCTATTCGTTTCGTCCATAGATGTTTCCTTCTGGCATTGTTTCTATTTTCCGCCTCCAAGTTTGCTTGTGTCTTAACTGGTTCTTTCTTGCACTTACAAGTCGAAATCACCAGGGGTTTTTCGGCATTTGCTTTAGCTCAATCCGTTCTTCAAAGGTGAGCTATCTATTCCTTTTTCAATTTCTCTGCATTTTTATGAATTTCTAATATCTTCGCTCCTTGTGAGCAGAACCTTGTTGATTTGCGACGAAACCTTCTCTTCTGCTCGGCGTTTCTACTTTCCAGTAAGTTTAACTAAAAAAACCCTTTCATTTTCGCTCACTCAGACTTCAATTCTCTGTTAGAAGTCACTTCCGGGCATTAACTCTCGAATTCTTGTCTTTTGCAGGTGTAGCAGTTTGTCCGTCTTTGATTTTTCGTCTCCAGTGTTATCGACCCCCAAAAAAATGGGTAGGGTCGTTTCTCTTGTGTATCACTGGTAGTTTGTAATTTGTTAAGTTGTGAAATCTGGGCTTCTGTCCTCGCTTCTTGTTGTGGTTTCCACTGTTAGTCGCCCTGTGCGCAAGTATTTTCCTGGGTAGATAGATTAGGGCATTATAAACAAGTTACAGCATCAATTCGTAGTCCAGTTCTGTTGGTTACTTGCTAGTTTTCTTCAAGATACGAAGGCTATTTGTACAGGGTTTTAAACCCAGACCATAGACTGTAATATGTAATATTTTTTTAAATTTCTACGGGACTCATCAACAGAAATAGATTTGTTTTGTATAGAGTGGAATTTTAAATTTGGTTTATATAAATTGTGAATACCTGGGGTTCTTTTACAACGCCTGCTGGTTCGTGAAATATTCTTGTCTTGGACTCTCCTGTAGATATATGCTTCAGTTTTGTCAAATGCTATAATCACTCCCGTGTCTGCATATGAATTTACTTATGTTTGCCTTTTTAACAGTTTCGCTTTTGTTCAATTTATCATACACGAAGATTTAAACAATAGACAGGAAAGATAAAACAGTATTATCTGCAGAAAACAATTCGCAGATGTTTTCTTTTGTAAAATCTCCTGATTCGTGTTATTTTCCTTCTCTCTCTCTTACTATGATGGAAATCAACCTTTACAGAATGTATTTTTCTTTCTTTTGTACTACTATGTGAAACAGTTTTCGTTTCGAAACTGCCAACAGTTACATTCTTGATTTTTGTTCTTTTAATCTAGGAATGCATTTTAAAAATAAACTAAAAGAAACTGTTAAGTGAAAATACAAAACGCAAATGACTGTTAGTCCCTAATGATGGAATTCCTAAAATAAAATAAAATAAAATAAAAACCCAGGTGAAATGACCTGTCAACTAATCAACTGTAACCTATAAGACAAACACCTATTTTTCTATTTACCCTGAGTTGGATGCTCCTGCATCAGGCTCCCGGGGTAACAAAAATTCATGGCTCCATTCCATGAGTTCTTCAACAGAATAGCCTCCTCGTTGTATTTGTGCTGCGTCAAGCCATGAATTGTCCTCAATGGGGCGGTTCTTCCACTTGACAAGGTACTGTAAGTACTCTTTCCTGCGAGTGCGCTTGGCTACCTGGGTGTCGAGAATGCTTTCGATCTCAAGGGGTTGAGCTGTAGGCATTTGCCTCATCCAAGAACCACTTTCACACTGGGTGTCCCGTTCTGGCCATGTTGCTTTGTCATCTTCAGGACTGGCAGTATATGGAAATAGATCTGCCACATTGAAGATGGGCGATATGCCTATTCCTGGTGGCAGCTGTAATTCATAAGCATTGGCAGAAAATTTACGAAGAATTTTACAGGGGCCAATCTTCTTAAATTGCAGCTTGTTATATTCGCCCTTAGGAAAACGTTCTTTGCGTAAATGTGAAAGAACTTCGTCCCCTATATTAAACTGAACTTCCCGCCTCTTTAAATCTGCTTACTACTTGTATTTTTTATTGTTGTCCTGTAATTTCGACTTCACCTGCTCATGTAAGTCGCTCATTGCCTAGGCGAAATCTTCCCCATCAGCACTCCTCCTTTCCAACTTTCCCAAATCTCGTAGTTCATGCACTCTGCGAGGATGCATGCCATACAGAACCTGAAAAGGACTTTATCCCGTGCTGCGATTTGGTGAGTCATTATAAGAAAATTCCGCCTGAGCAAGTACATGATCCCAAATCCATGAATTTTCACCAATCAAACTTTGTAGTAGGTTTCCCAAGCTCCTGTTCATCACCTCCGTTTGCCCATCAGTCTGTGGGTGATATGCGGAGCTGAAATCCAACTGAGTGTCCAAATTCTTCCACAGGGTACACCAAAAATGTCTTGTGAATTTCAAATCCCAGTCAGAAATAATGGACCTCGGTAGACCATGCAATGTGATGATCTCCTTGAAAAACAAGTGTGCTACGTGAGTGGGATCACTGGTTTTTCGAAAATGAATGAAATGTGCCATTTTAGAAAACCTGTCTACTACCACCATCACTGAGTCGAAACCTCGCTGCGTCCTTGGTAGACCCAAGATAAAGTCCAAGCTGACTGAGTCCCATAGTCTACTTGGAATTGGCAGTGGCATATAAAGTCCTATATTTTGGCTGTGTCCATTCGCCAATTGGCACACTTTACATCTAGTCACATATCGCTGCATGTCCCGTCGCATCTTTGACCAGTAATAAAAATGTTCGAGTTATACCAAAGTCTTGTCTATGCCGAAATGTCTGGCTAGACCTCCATTGTGCTTCTCCCGAATAATGTTCTCACTCATCGAACAGTCAGGAATGTATAATTTTCCTCCTCTGAACAACAACCCTTCCTGCAAATTATAGTCCAGCCATGGAATATTGTTCCTCAATAAAGGATTTTGAAAAGCTTCATAAGCTTCTTTAAAATCTACATCTGTTTGATACAAGTCTTTCAAATGTTCAAAACCCAGCACTTGTATCGTACTCTCCTATAAGAGCAAAGCACTTCTGCTTAACGCATCTGCCACCTTGTTGGCTTGTCCACTAATGTGTTTCAACACAAACGTGAAACTCTGCAAATACTCAACCCATTATGCATGCTTATGGTTTAGTTTGTGCTGCTGCATAATACACTGTAATGCAGAATTATTAGAAAATAAAACAAATTCGTTACCTAATAAATAGTGTTTCCAATGCTTCAGTGCTTGGACGACAGCATAGAATTCTTTATCATAGGATCAATACTTTTTCCTGCTTTCATTCAACTTTTCATTGAAATAAGTGACTGGTTTGTCCCCCTGGATAAGTACTACCTCGATGGCTATAACACTAGCATCACAACGAACTTGGAATAGTTTGTTAGAATCAGGCAACCTCAAAATTGGTTTCTCAGTGATCTTCCTTTTCAAAATCTGAAAACTTCTCTCTGCTACTTCAGTCCAACAGAAAGGTTGATTTTCCTTTTTGATGGTGTCCAACATAGGTGCGCAAATTCCACTGAAATCTCTGATAAATTTTCGATAAAAACTTGCCAACCCATGAAAACTACGAACCTAAAATAGGTTATTTGGGGATGGCCAGCTAACAATAGCTGCAACTTTTTCCGGGTCCATCTTTAGTTCATTCTCTGCAATCAGAAAACCTAATTAAACCAATTCCTTCTCAAAAAAAGTACATTTTTTTTCAGATTTATCAGCAGCTTGTTCTGATGCAATTTCTCCATCACACTTCGAACATGTCAAAAGTGTTCCTCCTTAGTCTTGCTGAAAATTAATATATCGTCAAGATAGACAATCACAAACTTCCCAATGACCTCTTTCAGCACTTCGTTCATCAGGCGCATAAAATTACTAGGGGCATTACTCAAACCGAATGGCATTACTAGCCACTCATACAGTCATTCATTTGTCTTGAAAGTTGTTTTCCATTCATCCCCTTCTCGAATTCGAATCTGGTGGTAACCACTCTTCAGATCGATCTTTGAGAAGTATGTTTCTCCACTCAAGCAGTCCATCATGTCATCCATTCGTGGCAATGGGAATCTGTATCTAATAGTAATTTTATTAATAGCTCTTGAATCTGTGCACATCCACCATTCTCCACTTTTCTTAGAGCTAAAACTGTTGGAACTGCAGAGGGGCTCAAACTTTCCCTTATCAACCCTTTATCTAACAGTTCCTGTACCTTCTTCCTGATTTCTTCATTGTACTTAGGACTCATTCGGTATGCTGCCTTGTTTGGTAGACTAGCTCCAGGTATAAAATCTATGTGATGACTGATACTTCTCTTAGGAGGCAATTCATCTGGTAAATCATCCACTATAATGTGACTCACTGAAATCTTGTAACATGTCTTGGATTTCTTCAGGTAGATATGTAATTTTAGTATGCAATATCACTGTTTTTGGCCTCCTTACAACAATATATTTATTTCATTGTCCTCGATCTATTTTAAAAATTCCTTTCCTCCCACCAATAATGTTTTGACTCCGCTGGTTTCTGCTGTATCTTCTTCCTTGACGGGTACAAGCGTATGCTTAATCCCATCCTTAACAAACTTGTAACAGTTTGTCTTCCCATCGTGCACCACTTTTCTATCATACTGCCATGGTCTCCTTAACAGTATATGACACACGTCCATAGGCATAATATCACAAATAACTTTATCCTTATATCTGCCAATATGGAACTCAACTTCACATTGCTGATCAACTAACAGTTGATGTCCTTTCTATAACCACAACACCTTGTAAGGAGTGGGGTGTTTCAGCCTCTTCAACCCCAATTTCTCCACCATTTCTATGGCTACTAAATTATCTATACTCCCACTATCAATTATCAGTTTGCAGCATTTTCCATGTGATTTGCAAACTGTTCGGAATAATGCTTTTCTCTGAGTCGGTTCAGCTTCCTCTTTTGCTGGTTTCAGCAATACTTTATTCAATACCAAGGCCTCCCCTATTTCTAGTACATTCTCTACCTCTTGGGGTGGTGCCTTTGCTTTCTCCATCTGGGCAACATATGTTCCTCTTCCTCCTGTTTTTTCACCTTCAGGACATTCAAAAGACTTGTGCCCCCATTTATGGCACCTATAACACTGGATAGCAGTTCCTCTGCCTCTACCATTACCTCTTCCACGCTAGTATGGTATTCCCCCTCTAGTGTTAGTTTCTTTTTCTGTTGTTCCTGGAGTCTTTGAACTGTTGCCTTCATCACTGGGATTGGCAGCTCTACCTCTGCCATAGGCTCGTCCTTTCCCTCTGCCAGATCCTCCTCCTCTTCTGGCATTTTGCTTCCTGTTTATTTTCTCCTTTGCTTTTAAGGCACTCTGATATGCCTCATCTATAGTTCTAGGTGAAAGAATACTTATTTCATCTAGTATTTCCCACCTTAATCCATTCACAAACCTCGCTGTCTTTTCAGGGGTGTCTTCTATATAACCAGCTCTTAGATTTACTCTATAGAATTCTTCAGTATATTCTTTTACAGTCAACCCCTTTTGTTTCAAATTTTGTACCTGCCTGTACATAGCAATATGATAATCTTTGGGTAAGAATTTACCCTTCAGTTTAGCCTCCATCCTAGTCCATTTTTTTATAGGTTGCTTGTTCAACCTCTTCCTCTCTGCATGGACATTATCCCACCATAAGGACGCATGTCCTTTTGACTTGGTAGTAGCAAATTTAACCTTTTTATCTTCCCTGATCTTCTCATAGTCAAAATATTTATTTAGCTCACTGAGCCAATCCAACAACACCTCTGTTGATAAACTTCCATCATAAGTCGAAAGCTTATGCTTTGGCTTACTATTTGATAACAATACTAACCTCAACATTTTAAGTTCAGGTCCTTCTCCATCTAATCCATCTGTTGTCTTTGCAGCTTCTTCATCACTGTCATCTCCTCCCTCAAGATCTCTTATTCTTCCTACCTCTACTGCTACCAAACGGGTATTTAATATTCGAATCTCTTCTCGCAATACTTCATCTACTACTCTTCGTATAGCTCTTCCTCGACCTCGTCGAACAACTTCCATTTCTTCTAACACACAACCTACTCTGATACCAAAATTGATGGGGCCCATCCCTCCTTAAGTCTTGCACTCAAAATTTTTGATTTAACCGTTTGAATAAAACCTTAATATAAGTTATGTATCGATATTTCAATGTTACAATGGTTATGGTATCGTGTCATACATTTACATATTTGATAAATTAAGAATTTAATAATCCAACTATTCTATGATACGTTATAGATTGGTTTTGATTTGCAATCACTGTCGATTAATTGCACTCGTCCTTGTGAGCTGACTTGAAGTAAACACCTATCCTACTCCTCGTTTTGTGTTCTCCCGCGTTATCCAAACCCTACTCTACTCAGTCGGCATTCACTTTCATTTACTCGAGGGTTTCGTCTGTGTTTGGCTCCGCCGTTATGGAACTCTGTTGGTTCTTTTCGTTCTGCTACTGTGGCAAGGGTTTTCCAAAACCTTTGTGGCTCTTCAACAGGACCTTAGCAATGGTGTTTTTCTGGTTGTTTCTTCTATTCGTTTCGTCCATAGACGTTTCCTTTTGGCATTGTTCTATTTTCCGCCTCCGAGTTTGCTTTTGTCTTAACTGGTTATTTCTTGCACTTACAAGTTGAGATCACCAGGGGTTTTTCGACATTTTCTTCAGCTCAATCCGTTCTTTGAAGGTGAGCTATTTTTTCCTTTTTCAATTTCTCTACATTTTTATGATTTTCTAATGTCTTCGCTCCTTGTGAGCAGACCCTTGTTGATTTGCAACCGAACCTTCTCTTCTTCTCGGCGTTTCTACTTTCCAGTAAGTTTAACTAAACAAACCCTCTCGTTTTCACTCACTCAGACTTCAATTCTCTGTTAGAAGTCACTTCCGAGCATTAACTCTCGAATTCTTGTCCTTTTTAGGTGTAGCAGTTTGTTCGTCTTCAATTTTTCGTCTCCACTGTTATCGACCCCCAAAAAATGGGTAGGGTCGTTTCTCTTGTGTATCACTGGTATTTTGTAATTTGTTAAGTTGTGAAATATGGGCTTCTGTCCTCACTTCTTGTTGTGGTTTCCACTGTTAGCCAGCCTATGCACAAGTATTTTCCTGGGTAGATAGATTAGGGCTTTATAAACAAGTTACACCGTCAATTCGTAGTCCAGTTCTGTTGGTTACTTGCTAGTTTGCCTTCAAGATACGAAGGTTGTTTGTATAGGGTTTTAAACCTAGACCATAGACTATAATATATAATATTATTTTAAAGTTCTATGGGACTCGTCAACAGAGATATATTTGTTTTGTATATAGTGGAATTTTAAATTTGGTTTATATAAATTGTGAATACCTGGGGTTCTTTTACAACACCTGCTGGTTTGTGAAATCTTCTTGTATTGGACTCTCATGTAGATATATGCTTCAGTTTTTTCAAATTCTATAATCACTCCTGTGTCTTCATATGAATTTACTTCTATTCGCCTGTTTAACGGTTTCGCTTTTGTTCAATTTATCATACACGAAGATTTAAATAATAGACAGGAAACATAAAACAATATTGTCTGCAGAAAACAATTCGCAGATGTTTTATTTTGTAAAATCTCATGATTCGTGTTATTTTCTTTCTCTCTCTCTTACTATGATGGAAATCAACCTTTACAGAATGTATTTTTCTTTCTTTTGTACTACTATGTGAAACAATTTTCGTTTTGAAACCGCCAATAGTTACATTCTTGATTTTTGTTATTTTAATCTAGGAATGCATTTTAAAAATAAACTAAAAGAAACTGTTAAGTGAAACTACAGAACGTAAATGACCATTAGTCCCTAATGATGGAATTCCTAAAATAAAATAAAATAAAATAAAAACCCAGGTGCAATGACCTATCAATTAATCAACTGTAACCTGTAAGACAAACACCTATTTTTCTGTTTACCCTGAGTTGGATGCTCCTGTATCAATCATACTTTTCATTAATATATAAAAAAATTACATTTTGTATATGCAATATAGTGCTTTAAAAACAGGCTAAAAAAACCATCAAGAGAAGATCAAAATTCATGACCTGTAGAGAACCCTTTTGGTTTCCAAAATATATCTCTAACATCATATATACATGCAAATATAAACAAAAAATACAAAACATATCCTCCTAGTCACCTGAGTATTTTATCTTAGATAACAAAAAAGAAAGTCGTGCAGTCATTCAAGTTGTATATCCATCTGCAGGACCTCTATGAAAGACTTGTGATAATATTTAGAGGTGTCATATCCATCTGTAGGACCGCTATGAAAGACTTGTGATAATATTTAGAGGTGTTTTCATCTATCTGCTCCAGGATCTTTCAAGTGCCAAAAATATGTTTAGCTCGTAGTTTAGATAGTGCGCCTTCAATGGAGTTCTCTCCCTATAAATATGGCAACGTGAAATCCGATCAAAAACATGCTTTAAGAGTAATATCTCTTCAAGAATTGGGTACAATATGCACATGTGACATCTTGATCTCATTAAACCAATTTATAACAACATTTGAGTCACCAAAGATCTGCAACTAATGACATCCCTTCTCAATAGCAAACAAGAGGAAAAGTTTGAGGCTGAGTAACTCATCATAATTATTTGTGCCTATGCTCAACCCATTCTAATTCTTGAAACAATGATTTTGATGAAGATATAAAACAACTCCCCCTCCCCCACCCGCAACATTTACCCCCATGAAGTGAAGCCTTGCAAAAAAAAAAAAGAGTTGTTTACTTCTTCAAAAATGATGTTGCAGGGATGGTGTACTAGCTCAACAACAAAAAGTAGAGAAAAATTGGTAATGACTTGTGCAACAACCCTGTCACGAGTGGTAGGATTGTCTTGAAAAAATTCATTGTTCCTTATGATCCATATTCCCCAACTAATAACTAGCGATAAACTCCTATTATTTTCAGGATTTGCTTGCCCCCACCACTGCTTCCAAGCATCATTGTAAGATGCACCCTACCTATTTGGGGCTAATCCCAAATATTTTTGAAAAATGTTCCAAACTCCAAAGGTCAAAGGACATAAATTAAAGAGACGATCTACTGTCTCCTCAACATTTTTACATAGGGCACACTAGCTTGGCCCAACCATACATATTTTTTTAAAATTTTCTCGTGTAGGAAACTTATTTTCTAGAATGCACACTGGAACAATCGTGCTTTAATTTCCTTTCAACTTTTTTTGTTATAAAGTTCCAGTCAACCTTTCTATAGCCATTTTGTTTCAGATGGAACCCCAAATACTTTAAACCTTCATCGAAATTGTTAAAGTGAAAAGGAAAAAAAATATGAGCATTCGTGGACTCATCTCTGGAAATAGCGAGAGCAGAGCGAGTATATTTATGAATATTTACCTCCATGCTTGTATGTTTCTTCATTAGGGATGGGCCCGTTTGATGGTTGATAGATCATGCTTGGAACCATCACAGAATAAAAGGATATCTTCCACGAACAAAAGGTATGTGATGGTTAAATAATCAACTACAACAACACCTTTTAGGTCACACCTTATTTTTGCTTCAACTAACATTCTACTAAGTCCCTCAGCCACCAGCAAGAATAAGGGAGAAAGAGGGAAACCCTGATGTAAGCCTCGTTGAGCATGGAAAAAATCTAAAGTTGGCCCACTAATGAGTATTGCAAATGATATAGTGGTTATGCACCTCATAAACCAGTTAATGAAAGGAACTTCAAATACCAAATGGGTCAATACAAATATGATATATGTCCAATTGACTCTGTCACATGCTTTGGAAAGGTCATTTTTTATCACTACATATTTGATTTTATTGGTTTTAAACTATGAAGACCTTCCTAAGAAAATCCTATTTCTTCATGAATCTACCAACCTTTCAGAAAGAGAAAGTGTTCATTAGATACATTTTTTTATAGAATCGACTTTAGCCTATTGGATATGATTTTTGTAATGAAATTGTAAATGCAATCACATAATTATATGGGGGTGAAGTCATAAAAGGAGTGTGAAGAATCTAATTTGAGGATGAGAGTAATTAAGGTAGAGTTAAAACTTTCAAGCATCCTACAATATTTCCTAGAGTCCTCAGCCACCTTTAAGAGGTCACCCCCCAAAATATCTTAAAACCCAGTGAAGAATTATACTGATCATCCAGTAGGTACAGGGTTTTTATGTTGAGATTCAACAAGATGATGAGCTTAGTGAAAAGAGTCACCTTCACTAAGTGGGCCCGCAGGCTATTTTTGGCGAAAGCCTATTTTTAGACTATGTCTATTTTTATACATGGTGATCATATTTCAGAAGTTGCAGGATGCTATTTGTGGATGGTTGGTCAAGATGGAAAGAAAATAAGGCTTGAAAGAACCACATAATATCCAAAATATAAATGAATTTGAGAAAACTACCTACAATGAGTCTAATTGGGCTCGTTCTGAAGAAAACCCATGTTTTTATTTTTCAGATTTCATTTTTGTTTGCTTAGAAAAGACAAAAAAAAACAATGGATTTTTAAAATTTTTAAAATTTTGAAACTGTAGTTGAATTCAAAAATCGACATTTTGATTATGATATTTCATGTTTGTTTTTGTTGTTTGTGGATCAAAAGCTCTATTTTGATGTCTGGAGAAAAAAAACATATGTTATTGTTCTGGAAAATACCCTGTCTCTTCCTTTATAAAACGACCTCTTGGTAACTTCCCTTTTTTTAAAATAAAATTCTGAAAATGAAATCGAATTCTGAAAATGAAATCTAATTCTGAAAGTACTTAACAATTTCTTTGAATTTTACCTTTTCTGCTTCCTCAAGAATGGAAATCAATTTTCCTTTGTGTCCTCAGAATCTGAAATCGAATAATGAAAATGATTAATTAACTCTCTGTTCTTCCAGAAATCAAATGTCGAAGATTTACTTATGCTAGATAAATCGAATGCTGGAGAGAATTCTTATGCTAGAGAAATAGAATGTTAGAGAGAATGCTTATGCTGGAGAAATCGAATGTTGGAGAAAAATGATATAAATCTGGTAAGTCTGTCTGTTATAAATCTGGATTTTTTTTTTTTTTTTTTTAAACTTACCTTCTCTGTCATCTTAGAAATTTAATGCTGGATATAATTCTTAAGTTAACCACTGTCTGCATTCATTCATTCACAGCCTGTTCAAAAATCAATTTTTAGAAGGAAATCCTTTTTTTGGGTGCTTCTGCAACAACCCCCATGCATTTCGGACTTTAACTGGACTTGTTTCACACACCTATATCTTGAATGCAAATCTTTGATGCCACTTTTCAGTTGAAACTTAGACTGCCACCAACACTTTCCAGCTCAGAGTATATTAAGTTGTCAGCTAAGATTTTACACTTCTAGTTATTTAAATGCAAATCTCAAACTTTGGATATTAATAAAAAAATCAAACTGATTTCATTTAATTCCTATTCAAACTTAACTTGTTGTCTTTGTGAAATTTACGGGATTTGGATGGATATTTCAATGATTTAGTTTGCGGGGTTATCATACTGAGTTGGGGGATTTAGAGAAGAAATACTGAGTTGAATTCCTTATTTTTCTGCCTGAAGGTGCTCTCTCGGTTTCCTCAGCGTTACTCTGCTTTGTGTAGGGATACTTTCTGCGTGGAGTTTGGACATTGCTCTTGAAATTTTCACCATTTTTTTGTTGTCGTGTAATGAATTCTACCATGGCTTAAACATTTTTCCTTTCTCCCCTTTGTCATATTGTATTCAAAATCGATATTCTTCATAGTGTGTAAACTTTGATATGGTTTGACTTTTTATATATTCATATAACTTTTGTAATATATGCACCTCAATGTATTCTTTTATACATATGCGATTCTATGGCCTTATGCATATATTTTTCCAAAGTTGAAAACATAAAGATAACATCTTTTTTTCAATGCATACATTAATTCTCTTCATAGTTATTCGCCTTCCATTGCATATCATTTAGTAATTACTTTGATCCTTACATTTTTCATTGCATTCCATTTAGTAATTACTTCGATTTTTTTTCAAAGTCCATTTTATCATAATTGATTTCTCATCTTTGTCTTTTAGGGTGAATGTTTTTCCCTTTCTATGATGTTTTTTTTTCTTAAATGCTCTTGAATATCATTCTTTTATCTTCATGCTTCTCTCATTGCATATCCATTTGATTATTTTTGAAGACTTTTTTCTCATAATTTATTCATCCCCTTTGTTTTTTTAACACATGATGCATTTGTTACTATTTTAATATGAATATTGTTGAAATGACCATTTAAGGTCATTTCAAATCCATAAATAGAGTAGAGAACAAAAAAAATATCATGATAGATCATATAAATGCATCATTCACTTTTATTTTCCATATTAACCCATGTTTGATTGTTGTTCTGTAGGCACATTTCCTTGAGGCAAACAAAATTGGGTCAAAATTTTGGTCAAAAATGCTCATGTAGGAGGAGTAATGTAGGATTATGATGAGTGAATGTAAGGTTATGATGATGTTAATGAATGAAATGTTTTTAATGTAGGGTGATGTATGATTTGGGGTAATGTAATATGATGTAGGATGTGGGATGATAAATGTAATAGGATGATGAATTCATGAAATGAGTATTGCATATCCAAGTTAAATTAGTTTAACAATCCTAGAAAATTTTTCAAAATCAAAGGTTTTAAGAACACTTTTTACACTTACAGTACTTTCCTTCCGCGCTTAATAGCTCAATGTCTATTCTTGTTGATGATGACCTTTGTTAGTTAGTCAACACTTTACATTTTCTAATGATGATAGTTCTTCAAAGTTGAATTCTAATGGAATGTAGACGCTTGTATCTGCTTATTGGATCCTCTTGATGTATATTATGATGTTTCATGTTCTTTTTGCATCTGATATTGATGAGGTCCCTTCTGATGAATATTGATGAGTAGAAACAAGTTTTTAAAACCAGTAGGTTTGATATCACAAAATTGGTGATGAAAAGACCTAGGAGGCAGAGTTTGGCTATGATGATTTTAAGACATGTCACTAAATGTGGAATAACTTTTTCACCTGGCCTTCAAATGAGATGATTCAAATTGTGTCATAATATAGACTTCAATATATATCTCCATTTTTTAAAATAATATTATTTAGTATGTGAAATATGCAAATGAACAATGAAGACCTAGAATTGTCACCATGTAGATTTTTTGACAAACAGTTACTATTTTGAGCATAGATTTTTCATATGATGTTGGATTGAGCTGCTTCAAATTGATTTGGAAACTAGATTCCAAGGGTTATCTTACCTATGAATATCATGTAAAAATGTTTCCATCAGAACCCTCAAATCAATTATGTACTAACTCTGTCCTTAAAAAAATTCTTGAAATATAGTGTTTATTTTGATCATTTTTTATTTGTGATCCAAATTGAAAAAATTCAAAATGGAATTAAAAATAAATTTCAAGAGATGCCTTGTTTAAAAACATTTTTTTTTTTTTTTTAAATTATCCCATATGGTTGCCCAAAAGAGGATTGTCCTTACAGCATTTTATCATGAAATCCTTTCAAATGAGTATTGAACAATGATATGAATATTTATTCATGAGATTTTAAACTAAAAGTATTATTGTGAACTTATTCTTCCTATTTATTTATGCTATTCTATCCTACTCTATTGTAGAAAAATAAGTCATTCTCTCAAGTATAAGAGAATTTCCAATGCATCCATTTGCGTAGCAAGATCATAAGTAAACTCACATCCAAGTTTGAAAATTTTATTTTAATGAATTCTTGGACATGAATAATTATTTGATTATAAATATTTGATGCTAAATAATGTTAAAAAATGGAGTGGTGTTGTGACCTAATGACTAGTTGGAACCAAATTTTGAAATTATCTTTGTTTGCTTGGCTTTCCTTAATTGTCATATCACAAAGCTCTCTGTGTGGCACTTGTTCAAAATCTTGAATGCACAAGGGATCATGTGATATACATGCCATAAATTATTCAATTTCGGGTTCTAATGTCCGATCTTCATCGCATGTGATCCATGACTCATTCACATCCTTACAAAGATAGATAGAAGAAAGTTCTAAGTTCTCTTCTTATGGATCCTCTTCATGGATGCTTTTTTCCTCTTCTATCTTTCGAAATGAATATTCATCCCAAGTAGCATTCTAAATTGTGGACAAGGATTTAAGAAGATCCTTGTGGTGCCATAACCTCCTACGCTAAATGACTTCTTTAACATCATGTTTTGGAGATTTTTTTTGGAAATGGATTTTGTAGTTATCTAGTTCTTTTTTGTTTTTGTTAGGGATTTTGTTTTCGGAATCCACCTTTCTAATCTCTATGTCTAAACATGAATAACCATAAAGAAAAGTGTTTTTTTTTTAAATGTATTTTCTAAACAATCTTCCTAATTGACTATATTGAAGTATGCTTCTCCGTCAACAACGCCAAAATGTTGGGTCAAATTGCTAGGTAAACTAACACACGTATTTAATTATCAATTTGGGTTTGTAAAACTTGGAAACATGTCCAAAATATATGGATTTCAACTACAGTCAATTTTAGATTTCAAATTATAGAAATTGAAGGAAATGCATACTACAAATATAAAACTTGACTAAATAATTTCTAATTCAGTATTTAATAAGCAGAAGAGGAGGCTCATAACTTTGGAGAACCAAGTTGATCTTCTCTACAATACTACTTCATGAACATAAATCAAAATCACTGATGAACAATAACTTAAGATGCATAAAAAAATAAAAGAAGAGGCCCATAACTAAGGAGGTCCATGTTGTCCTTTTTTATAATTTTATTCATCATTAATGCCATTGTTTGAAAACTGGAAATTTAGAAAATAACTTAAACAAAACAAAGGAAGATGAATACTAGTTTCTATTCTTTGATCAGATAGAAGGTGAGTTTTAATTAAACATTGGTTTGACCCTTCGTATACAGATTAGAATTTAGACTCAGATTCATCAGAAAACATAATAAATCATCATACATCTAATTAACTGATTTAAACATGAAACAAAACTAGTTTATGAAATTTCAGCTAAATTAAGCAGAAAGTGCACTTAACTCGGTGTGGGGGCCCTTTGCCCTTGCCTCGCACACTAAAAGTACTTCTTGGCTACTGGAAATCAATCAATCATTCACCACATTGAATAGCAGAAAGAATATAGAATTGGTTTCTTCAATTAACTCACAATATTCAGAAATGTCAAAGTGAAATAATACAAATTCTACATGTTCATCCCTTCAATGTTCTTGGCTTAAATAGAAATTTATATTAAACAAACTTGACTAAATGTCTCTAACAGTCATATATACCCTAATCAAATCCATCTAGGTTGAATTCATCCAATTAGTTACACCAAATCTGGAAAAATCCAAAAATATACTATTTCTACCCTATTTTCTGGGGATTCCTGAAAAACAGGTCGTGTTTGACCAACATTGACTAGGCCTGTTTTAGCATGGTTTGACAAAATCAATAGGTACACGTCCATCCTTGGTTGCCAAGATTTCAAAATATGTTCTCAACTCGTGTCCAAGTGTCCTGCAAGTATGACTTCATTGATGCTATTGCCAGAATTTCTAGTTCTGTCCAAAAATACTCTTAAAACTCAGTTTTTACAAAAATTTCTAAATATTGAAAAACATAATTATTTTCCTGAATATGCATAATAAGGTCAAAATAGGTCATATGTGGATGGTATAAAGTGGAAAATGATGGAAATTAGGTGGATTTTAATAAGTAAAAAATGATAAAAAACAAAAGCCAACAATATATGTTGCTGATTTTTTTTACAAATATTTATATCAAAAAATATAGTTATTCACTGACCTTGTTGAATACACAATATACAGTTTTTCTTTTAAGAAATTAATTTAAATTATAAATGAGTTTAATTTCCTTATACAAATAATAAAACAATGAGAAATATTAAATCTATATATATTTCTAAAAAAATCACCTATATTTATAACAAACTAAATTAATATAACAAACTGAGTTAGATGATATGCCTACTATAAAAACAAAGTATACTTCCTTAAAAAGTAATTTTATATTTTCTCTTCTGAACCACTACATATATATAATTTGTCTTGTAACAATGTGCAATGAATTTTTTTATACTTTGAACAAACATGGCAAATTCAGAAATAGGTCATTGATATTTATATTAATTTATTGTCTAGCTTTTAGATCCAAGTTATCTTCTTGGATTTTATCTCAATAATGGCAAGAAAATAAAGATTACAACATTCAAACTTGTGGAAAAAAATACAAACTTGCACATGCCTTAATACAATAGAAGTTATAAGAGTGGGACTATGAATGTCATCAGTCCTTTAAGATAATAGGTAGATTAATCTTTAGTTTGTCTCTTTGAAATACCTATTTTATAATTTATGTGATTTTTTGTAATTTAGGTAGATTAATATGTAATTTACATTTATGATAAATTTGGGGTTGAAATTCTCATTCGAGCATTTATGTGCTTATGTGGAATTTATACAAAGTAATCAACTTGAACTTTCTTAGTTTATGGCAGGGAAACAACAATAATTTAGAGTTTTTGTCTTATTTTCTATATTTGAAATTGGTATATTTAAAATTTATATGAAAGTTGCAATTACTGAAAATTTAAATACGGGTGGTCATGCAACACTTTTATACAATGAAACAACATCTGAATTTATTCATTGAATATGTATGGACATTTAAAATGGAAAACCATGTGATGTTACCATTAATGTTGTATATATTTACAATCATCAACAAATAGGTACATTCTAAGATAATGCACAAAAATGAAAGGATATCTCATACAAGAGTCAATAAAGTAGTTCTTGTTTAAGTATTTCATTGCCATCTTTGCACTACATAACTTTTAGGAATGAATGGTTTTAATGATGTTAGGATCATTTGCATATAGCATCATTTTAAACTAGTAATGTTTATGTAGTTTAATGGTTAAGAACATGAGTCCTCCGAGTTCAAATTCAAAGGAAAATAGAGCATGTACATCTTTATTGACTAAGAAATTTTAATAGCAATACATGTGGCGTGACCTTAACTCACTCTTTTTAATAATAATACATAAAGAACATAAAAAAATGACTAAGATTCAAGACAATATTTTGATTTTTGGTAAATAAATTCTAACTGATGGTTTGAGCAATTGCATTTGACCATGAAAAATATGTTCCACCATTCATAGCCATGCTGATTTAATAGGTCATGTTGTTTGTTGCACATTTCACATTTCTTTTATTAATTAAGGTTTTGTGTGGAATTTTCACTTCAACATAGTGTTTAATCCATCTTTTGATCACTCATAATGTGATAAAATGACCAATGAGAAAATGGAATAACATGAGAATGGAGGAATGCAAAATTGACAAGGAGGGAGGTAAGAGGGGTAAGAAGGGAGATAAGTGAGACAAGAAGAGGTTCAAATTCAATAGAAAATAAAGCATCGATATCTCTATAGATTAAGAAAAATTAATAATAATACATATACGCCACCTTAATCAACTCTTTTTAATAATAATACATATATAACATAAAACAATGACTAAGATTGAAGACACACTTTTGGATTTTGGTAAAAAAGTCAAATTGATGATTTGAGCAGTTGCATTTGATGATGAAACAAATGTTCCATCCAGCCATGTTGATCTAATAGGTGATGTTTTTTTTTGCAGATTTTAAGTTTTTTTTATTGATGAAGGTTTTGTGTGAAATATTCACTTCAACATGGTGTTTAATCTATATTTTGATAGCTAATAATGTGACAGAATGACAAGTGAGAAAATGGAATTACATGAATATGAAGGAAAGTGAAATTGACAGGGAGGAAAGAGGGGTAAGAAGAGAGATAAGTGGGACAAGAAGAGACCCCAAGAAGGACAACTATTTTGCAGGGAGGAAATAAGGGAAAGAAGGGAGATAAGTGGGATAAGAAGGGACCCCAAGAAGAACAACTATTTTGCATGGAGGAAAGAGTGCCAAGAAGGGAGATAGGTGGGACAAGAAAGGAACCCGAAAAGACACAGTGAGCATTAACATATTACACCCTATCTAAATACCAAAATTAGAATATAGCAATTTATGTTAGATCTAAGACTTTTGCGATCCATAATGTAGATAGAAATACTTTCGAAAAAATCACACCATTGGGATTAGGTCGACGTTTCGAACCAGCTAATGTGGTTCATCATTAGGACAAGGTGGAGAGACTAATCGATCTCGATAAATAAATAGTGGAGATGTTGTTGAACCCTTAGTTAAACTGAGAGGGGGGGGGGTGAATCAGTTTAACTCATTCATGGACTTTTAAAAATTTCCTTTAAACTAATTTACACCTTCATTTCAAGATCAAATTAATATGTGAGAAATCTTAATTTGTGAGCAGCAAGTATTAGGATAATGTAACAACAGACTTAATATGTGAGTAGCAAGTATTAAGCAGATTAGATAAACCATATCAACACATAAACATCATGCACATAGACAACAAATATAAGTGGAAACCCATAAGAGAGAAAACCACATCTTATTATTGTTGTGATGGAAAGGCAAGCTCCAAATCCCTCTCACCACTGATTTTCTATAGGCACCAACCTACAAGAGGCTCCTACCTCAATTCTGCAAGCTACAACTTGCAAGGAAGCTCCAACTCCCATCAATTTTCTGCAGGCACCAACCTACAGGAGGCTCCAACCTCAATTCTGCAAGACACAACTTGCAAGGAAGCTCCAACTCCCTTCAATTTTCTGTATGCACCAACCTACAGGAGGCTGCAACCTCATACAGTTACAACTGACAGCTACCAAGCGTCAACTTGATAGGGAAGATCCAACTTCCTCAATTTATCAAAAGAAATGTTTGTTGATTTACCTCAAATATCAGCTATGTTCTGTACCATCTTCACTGTTGTGTATCATTCTTCATATCTGCCTTATATCATTTCTGCATCTTCTCTGATTCACTATCAAATCTTCCTTCTTCTCTGCCTCACTTCTTCATTTCTGCATTCTCTAACTTTTCACTACATCTCGTTCTTCTCCTCCTTATTTATCGTCTCTGCCTCAATTTTCCAAACTCTGCATTCTCTCTTCTCACTCTCTCTAACCTCTTGTAGCTTTCTTGTTTTCTTCAACTCTCTTCAATTCTGCTGCACACTCTCTTCTTCTCTCACTCTGTTTTCGTAACCTTCTCCCCTCGGATATTACCCTGTTTTATACAAAATAGCTTCATGGCTATTTGTATTCTACTGGGAATTCGAAATGGACAGGCATGTCTCTTTGCCTTCTGCCTTCTCATCTCTTTTATCCGCTCATTCAGAAAATATAACTGTAGGTAACAATTTAACATTATAGTGGGATATTTGTTCTCTTTCGGAGACTTGCCAATGCATCACAACAATATAAATCAATTAAAACATTTACATTTCACCTTTTTGGTTACATAAAAACAATTTCACTCAGCCCATTTTCTGGCCTTTGGCTTTGCTAGTTTTGTCTTTTTCTGCTACTATTAAGAAACTATTCTGCATACTCTATTTACTACTATTCTATGTGCCTACGCATGTACACATGTCAAGTTCATTCCTATGCATATTCCTGTTCACCGTGATTGTATGTCTACTGTATATATAGCTGCTTTTCAAGTTTATCCTCAAATAAATATAGATCTGGGTAATGTCTGTTCTTTATCAATCTCTGTGCTCGAGCTACCTACTTACACACTCTCTATCCATATAATATATTTCCAAATCAAACCCCTTCCACCTTTTTGCATTACTGCACATTTTTTTGTAGCGGTCTCTCTCTTTCGTTGCAGTTGTGTAACCGCTGCATACAAGTAACTGTGCAATTCAACTCTCGGTGTTATACGAATAATAAAACGTTTTAATACTTAGAGTTCCCTTATGGGCCCACTCATTGAACTTGTTCTATCTTCCGATGCGATGCATTACTATCCACATATTGGAAATGTGCATGTATTGTTTTGTGTATACACATATGTGCCGCGGTGCTTTCCTTTCCTCTTAAACTTTGGATTAATTAACTTGGAGCAAACCTGTTCTTAGTCTTATCTTCTGGATGGACCCCACATGCCAGCTATACTCCACTCGTGACCTTTCACATATTTCCGATTGCGATTAATTTCAATCGAAACTTCCATTGAGTTTCTTCGATGCTCTACTGCTTCTCCGATGCGATCAACCACTGTTCATTTTGATGTGCCGATGCGATTAGGTTGGAACTCAAACATATAAAAACCACAGTTTATATGCCCATCGGGTCCGGAACTCAATCGCAATTTAAATTTGTTGTTAACCTGTTCCATTGTCAATTTTCCGATGCGATTGGGTAAGGGTCCCACCATATAAGGCTTTGGTTGTATTAAGGCTGAACAATAGAGAGCCTTTCATATATGTATATAGTATGTTTTGGACCTTTGCATATGTAATGCACTGCATACATATAGGCTTTCCACTTCAGCTTTAGTGTACCTTCCAGCTGGGGTAATGGTTCTCAGAATTTATGAAGGGGGGGTCCCACACTAAATGTATAAGATCTTCAGTCAACATTTAATAGTTCAATAACCCAAGGGTTCTCCACCGATGCGATGAATGAAACAATAGTTATAAAACCATTGAAATACCTCGTTACATAGAAATTTTTGGTCTTTACTTGTAGAATTCTGAGGGTTTTTGAAACTTTGGATTAAACACCCAAGTTATAATATTATTCCGCAACATATATTAATTTGACTACCAAACTTCATATTTAAAGCTCTTGGGCCCACAGTATCCATATAATGTACCTTGGCTTAAGTCACCCTTCTCATTCGACGGTGGAGAGCACGTCGACTTGCCCCGTGTGATCCGACGGATATCGGTTGGCTTAGATGCATGAGCGATAATGCGCGATGAGAGCGGTTTCTCCAGACCGCTTGAGGCCACGTGTCAGGAAGTCAATGGAATCGCTCCAAATTATTGAATACCGCACACCCTACGAAGGCGGTGCGATCAAAATCGGAAACCCGCCTTTACTGTTCACTTCTGCACGGTTCCATGTTGCTCTTTAACTCAGGGTTCTGCCCACTCTTCAATGTATTATTATAATTAAACTCTGCTTTCCTTATTTCTTATCCTTTCTTCGCTTGTTTCCATTGAAATGTGAACAATTACCATCTCTTCACGGCTATCTCCATTGTAATTAAACTCAGGTTCCGTCTCACAGAAGGAAGTTCCTTCGTTTTACAATTCTCTGCCTGTGACTTGACTACCACACTTGCGGGATGGCTCTTCCATCGACTTTTTGGAAGTTCGGGTTCTATTCCTAATTCTCACCCATATGCAGAGTCACAAATTTACCCCTTTATACCAAGTTCATCATGCAATCCTCAAGCATCCGTTCCACCTATCTTGTAATAAAACTCACATTCCGACCAATCTTCAACTCCCTCTATTCTTCTTCACTTTTCAAATTCTGGAATTAATTCCAGTCTCTCTCTTGTATCAATGAACCTTTCAATGATCAATACACAATGATACATATACAACCCTTCTCGGCTTTAATTGCAAGATTAATACTAACCCTGCACTTAATCCTCAATTCCTCCACCATATACAGGATTCACAATTTAAATCCCTTTGTACAGAGTTTACATTGTCCACAAAACCTTAACATTTTATTCATACTTTCATAAACAATTCCAGCAGTGAGTACATGCATGACCCAGTCAGTTGCATGCCCATAACCCTCAATAACACAGAGTTTCATTTTTTTCACAGAACTCGAATGTTCCTTCATAAAGAATAATTCAGATAATGTACATCTCACAGACCCCTATTATAGAGTTTAAACATCACTGGTTCTCATACAAGTTCTGATTGAAATCAAAGCTCTTTCACATAGAATTCTTGTATCAACAATATCCATATAATACTGAAACCAATCCTTCTACATACACAACTTAATTTACTTACACAACTGCCTCTGCTTCATGTCTGCTACTTTGCCTCATTACTGGTTTAGGTACTCCTCCTTTTCCATCCCCTTGTATCAACAATATCCATATAATACTGAAACCAATCCTTCTACATACACAACTTAATTTACTTACACAACTGCATCTGCTTCATGTCTGCTACTTTGCCTCATTTCTGGTTCAGGTACTCCTCCTTTGCCATCCCCTTTGCCATCAACTACAACATTTCCAATGGTCTCCCCCTTTGGCATTGATGGCAACACCTCCACCAATAATCCAATGCTTCCTCTGCCTATATGCTTTTCCTCCCCCTTTGACATCAATGGCAAAGGGTTGCTCATTTCCTATTGTGCATTCTATCTGTTCATTTCTTCTCTCTGAGATGTGTTTAGGCCTTCTTCTTCTGACTTTGTACCATGCTACTCTAAACTTGTCTACAAGATTTTTTGAGAGAACACTTTGCGGATTATTGGACTTGAATATACACTGTAAATTGATACAATCCAAAGCACAGTCCCCTTTCACTAGTATAAGTCTGAAAGTGAAGATAATGACTCTTCATGGAACATATTGTATCAACCTTATCTAATCATAAATGCATCATTGGATCAAACCTTAAAGATTGTGAATGCCCCATGTGACATATCAAGCTTGCTTCAACTATACTTCACTCTATATTATAATATTCATCTGCGATGCATATCTATTGAAGAAGGTTGTAGTTGGAGTATGTCTTCTTCTGCAATAATCATCTGCAGTACAACATCTGTTCAATTATGATGATGCCAATATGTATTTTATAGCTGTGGTTCACTTTTCTTGCCTGTTGGTGATGATATGAGCTAGGATGCTGATAATGATATTAAACTTAATAGCTGCAGGTCCTTGTTACTAATGTGATCAATGAATTAACTAGAATTTGATCTAAGAGATCAAATGCCTTTACTTCTTGCATAATGAACTTTCACAAAAAAACCTTGAGGTAGGATGCATTCAATGTATTGGTCAATCTCACTTATCAACCATGCACTTTTCTTTATGACATAAGGGGGTCTGTATGTCAATAATCAATCTCTCTTTAAAGGTGGATTACCAGCAAATCCTTTGTGCTGAAGTAGTATTTAGATGATAAAAAAAAAACTTTTGAGCTTCAGATGGTAATCACAACTAGTCCTTTATTCTTCAGATACTTTGACTGTTCTATCAGGATGAACTTCCACATGAGCATATTCAAGATGTTTAATTGAAAACTCAGTAAACAGACTTCACACAGTTTTGTAACTGATCTTAAGAAAGAGGCCTTGAAGATATACATGTACCAAATTCAGGAAGGCATGCAATTATATATATAGAAGAAGATATTGCTTCAGTGCTCAATATACTAATTCAAGTGTAAGCAAGAAAATGTTATTTTTTCTCTGCTACTGACCTTTTCATGCTGAATGCAGATAATACTGGGAATATTACCTTGAGGTTATTTTGCCATAGTTCTTTCATCCTGTGGACCTGTATCATACTGCTGCTCCACTGATAATGCTTGGTAATCTGTTGATAAGCATGCTACTTGTACCTAAACACCAACTGATATTACTTTGATAAACCATGCAGCGATTTCACTTCAGCTTGCACACATTTACCCATAATTAAGACATCCTTCATAAATTCTATTATTGAGCTCTCCACTGTTTTCAACAACAATCATCAATATACTGAATCTGATCTTGGCCTCATTAATATTTTTTTTTTTTTTGTCATTTTTTTCAGAGGAATTCATAGCATTTTCTTTTGTAGGACTTCTCCAGAATCATTACTGCTTTACATACAATTCAACTGTTCTAACATAGTGATCTTAGGGAAGACATCTTCAATTTCTTTCCTAGGACTCTTCATGGGTAGATCGCTCATAAATTTATCACTTACTTGACTGTACTCCTCCAAGGGGACTTTTCATAGATGAGTGATGTAATGATATTAATGATGACAGGCACTTTTCTTACTCATTCTTCTTAATGTGATTCGTTGTCAATTCTAGCAATATGATGCACAATGTGATCATCATTTAAGGTGCTGATGTCTTCTTTCTATTCCCATGGCTTCTTGTTGCCTTCTCTTCTTCCAACAATCTGTCAACGATTGAAAACTTTAGATAATCTTCTTCCTCTATAGTTCTCTGTTAGAGGAATTTCCTTTCACTCCCTGATCTCATAGATGTTCTCATTTCATGGAGCTCTTCTTAGACTACTTTTTGTGGGGACTACATATGAACTGTTCCCCCCCTGAGATGCTACTTCATATCTATCACTGGTTGGATATTTGCTTTGTTGTCTAGAGCAGCTCCCCCTGAGACTATGATGGATTTATTATTTTATTGATGTAATAGGCTCCCCATTCCTCTTTTCCTTCCATACTTTATTGGGGTTCTTCATAATGTCTACACTTCTTTTAGATTCATAGTTTTGTTTGATTGGATTGGATTTCATCATCTGTCTGGAGTTCTTTAATATATATGGCAGTTCACAGTCCTTTGCTTTGTGACCAAGTTTGAGGCATAAATAACATCTTATTTTATCAAAGTAAATTTGAGTTGATGTATAATAGTTTGTTCCCCTTCTTGAATACATTTTACAATCAACAATTTTATGTCCAAAATTATTGCATGCATAACAGTAGCCATGAAAATGATTTGAGTACCTAGTGAAGGATTGTCCTTTCCATTTGCTTGCTTGAGGGGTTATTTTCTTTTTCTGCATCCTTTGCTGGTTGCGATGGATTTGTTTTGTCTTACAATGTGTTGCATCATGTCCTGGTTTGTGAGAGGAAAAACAAGTGATATTTCTCATAGGAGGAAAGAACCTTCTTTGACATCTTCCAAATTTAATCATTTCATCCTCATGAGTGTATGAGCCTTTTTCTGCTGACAGTTTCATCCCTTCATTCTCTATCTTCTCATGTTGCTACTTGTTTTTGTTTGTTTATCTGCAACTCATGTTCCTGCTAGTTTCTGCTTCTAGAGAAATTTGTTGAGCTGCTTCACTGTTCTTTACAGCTTTTACAAAAATGATTTTCATGTTATCTTCAACCTTGGACTTACTAGTTTCACCTTCATATCCTATCCCAGCCTTTATGATAGGTGACCTTTGAGGCTTTAGAATCGGGTCCAACTTTCCAGCGCTTTTCATTGTAGGTGTACTCATTAATAGTTCTCTTTGGGGTTTTTCTAAATTTTTTCTTAGGCTCACTAGTTCTTCTTCCAATCTTTCACATTGCTGACTTTTCTCTCTCATTTGTTGCAACAGAGTGTCTTCCACTTTCTTTGCTTCTTCAAGCTGTGTCTTCAGGCGAGTAAATTCTTTCTTATCTTCATATTATTTCTCATCACATATTTGTACTAATTTCTTAAGATCTTTGTTTTCATTCTTCAATTTTTCTATTTCAGTCAAAGCAGTGTCAAGATTGGCCTTTTCTTCAGCTACAGTTTCTTCATGGTTCTTACCGCCATTGACACTAGCAGGTACCTCATTTGATTGAACATTTTCTTTTTGACATGAAGTTTTCTTCTTCTTACTCCTCTTCTCCTTCTTGACAATGCAATCCTCAGTGTCTACTACATGGATGAAATGCAATCTGTCCCAGATTTATTTTGCAGAGTCTAGATCCATTATTAAATCAAGATCCTTATTATGAAGATTGTTATATATCACACATTTTGCCTTGGCATTCCTCTGTTTTTCTTGCACCGAGGGAGAGTCTGTGTAGTAACCATCACATACAAGTTTCCATACCTCAGGTTCATAAGCCAATAATCTTGTTTTAACCTTATCTCTCCATTCAGGAAAGTTTGTTGTACTCAACATAGGTACATTTTGATAGTCCATGACTCAACCAGATCTCCCTCAAGCTATTAAGCTTACACCAAAGGAACCGGCTCTGATACCAATTGTTGAACCCTTAGTTAAACTGAGAGGGTTGAACTGGTTTTAATACCAGACTTTTAAAACTTTTTCACAAAACTTATTTACACCTTCATTTCATATTCAAATTAATATGTGAGTAGTCTTAGAATGTGAGCAACAAGTATTAATATAATGTAACAACAAACTTCATATGACAACAACAAGTATTAAGCAGATTAGATAAACCATATCAACACATAAACATCATGCACATAGACACCAGATATACGTGGAAACCCATAAAGGGAGAAAACCACATCTTATTATTGCTGTGATGTAAAGGAAAGCTCCAACTCCCTCTCACCACTGGTTTTCTGTAAGCACCAACCTACAGGAGGCTCCAACCTCAAATTCTGCAAGCTACAACTTGCAAGGAAGCTTCAACTCCCTTCAATTTTCTCGTGGTGCACCAACCCACAGGGGCTCCCAACCTCACTGCCATAACCGACATTTACTGTTACAAATTTGATGGAAGAAGCACCAATTTACTTCTATTTTCAAGAATCATCCATGCCAGGAGGCTTCCTACCTCGCCGCCATAATCGACACTAATGTTTCACAATCCTATTGGGAAGTTCAACCTCACTCTTTCTGTGAACACTGGCACATTGCACTTGGATATCACATTGTGCACCATCTTCACCGTTGTGCATCACTTCACTTTCTCGCTTTATATCATCTCTCGCATCTTCTCGGATTCTCTATCGCCACTTCCTTCTCTCGCTTTCACTCCTTCTTTCTTTCTTCTTCTGTCATCGTTTCATTTCTGCATTCTCTAACTTCTCTGCATCTCGTTCTGCTCCTCCTTCTTCTTATCTTTTCTG
This sequence comes from Pinus albicaulis, assembly GCA_034641835.2. NCBI lineage: Eukaryota > Viridiplantae > Streptophyta > Pinopsida > Pinales > Pinaceae > Pinus > Pinus albicaulis. The sequence continues at coordinate 141,429 of JAXQQM020081084.1, forward strand.
CCTCAATCTTCTGTACTCTGCATTCTCTAACCTCACTCTCTCCAACCTCTTTATGCATATCAAGTTGATATTATATGTAGAGTTCATCACATCACTCTTTACATTCCTCAGGGAATTTGAAGTGAATAGTCCTGACTTTTTGCCTTCTGCCTCCTTATTTCTTTTACTAGCTCATTAAAAAAAATATAACAATATGTGTTAATTTCAATATTACAGTGGGATTATGTTTTCCTCTGGAGACTTGCCAATGCATCAAAAACAATATAAAATCAATTACAACATTTAGATTCACATTTTCAGTTACATAAAGAAAATTTCACTCAGCCCATTTTCTGGCTTTTGGCTTTGCCGATTTGTCTTTTTTTCTCAAGTATTGTCGTAACCTGTTTCCGCATACTTCACTTCACTCATGCCCGTAAAATGCCCCGTGACCTTTCAAGTTTCCACATTCTCTCGTTTACTCACAAAAAGCTCTTCAGTCATGTTTATCACTGCTTTACCGTACTTGTAGTGCACCACGTATACAGGTAGTTGCTTTTTCCAGTTGATCTCAACAAAATATAGATCTAGGCAATGTCTGTTCATTATCAATCTCTGTGCTCGGGCTACCAGCTTACACACTCTTTGTCCATATAATATATTTTCAAATCAACCCCCTTCAGCCTTTTTGGATTACTGCACATTTTCCTGCAACTGTCTCTCTCTTTCGTTGCAGTTGTGTAACCGCTGCACATATAACTGTCTTTTAATATAACTGCTGATTTTAAATCTGGGAAAATTCCAATGCTTTCGTTTACTTCACTGGCAGTTTAAATAACTGAATGCGGAGGCATTAATATCGCCATGGTCATAAACCCAATATATGCTCTCTATGCAATTTCAAGCAATTAATGTTCATTCTCGGCATTATTATTTTGATATTCGAACCTTAGAAACCATAACCCAAATGGTTAGTCTATCCTCCAATACAATGCACAATTTGGGCAACTCACAATAATCTCAATTGACAATTTCAATACTGTGCGGAACCTTCTTTTAATAAGGTTATAAACCCTCAAGCATATACGATGTTCTTTTAATAAAACTCAGCCAATGTTCGTTTCAATTTCGGAAGCTTTTCCCAATCCTCATGATTAATATCGATTTTACAATTTCACCATATGAGGACCTATTCTTAAGAGTATTCGGATTAATTACTCGAATTTCCTTTAACCCAAAGTACCAGCCATCAAACATATAATAAGCCTTGGACTTTATTACTGGTCTGCTGTTATAAAACTATGCGGAGGCTTACTTTCTAATTGCACTATGGGTATAACCCAAACTTTAAATAAAAGGCCAACCATCAACATTTAAAACCACATTGGACCCACAACATACATATATTAACTATCGCCCTCATCCAAGGGCTACAAGTCTATCGCACTACCCTTCGACTATCCAACGGTAGTCGCGTGGTCACACTGTCCGGAGGTTATCACTTCAACCTCACACAATGAGCTGGTCCGGTCCTTCAATCACCCGCATCATCCAACGACAGAGATTTCGTCGCATCGACTGTTATGATCCAACGGACACAACCACATATCGTGTGAATTAAATGCACGAGTGTTAATAGGCGATGACGATGGGTCCCAGCATTAACTTACCCTGCTCATCAACGGTCGCTGTCTTATTGTGCTTCAACCCTCCGATCCTACGACAATCGCACGAGTTAGATGCACGGGATTTAACTCGCGATGAGAGCGGGTTTTCAAAACAGCTTAAGGCCACGTGTCAGCCGATGGCATTGATCGCATTCGAATTGGGAATACCGCTTATCGTACAAAAGCGGTGCGATGAAAATCGTCTGGTGTTCCAAACCGTCGTTACTATTCATTCCTTCACGGTTCCGCATTGCTCTTTAACTCAGGGTTCTGGCCACTCTTCAATGTATTATTATAATTAAACTCCGCTTTCGTTCTTGCTTATCCTTTCTTCACTTGGTTCCATTGAAATGTGAACAAGTACCATTTCTTCACGACTATCTCCATTGTAATTAAACTCAGGTTCCGTCTCACAGAAGGCAGTTCCTTCGTTTTACAATTCTCTGCCTGTGACTTGACTACCACACTTGCGGGATGGCTCTTCCATCGACTTTTTGGAAGTTCGGGTTCTATTCCTAATTCTCACCCATATGCAGAGTTACAAATTTACCCCTTTATACCATGTTCATCATGCAATCCTCAAGCATCCGTTCCACCTATCTTGTAATAAAACTCACATTCCGACCAATCTTCAACTCCCTCTGTTCTTCTTCACTTTTCGAATTCTGGAATTAATTCCAGTCTCTCTCTTGTATCAACGAACCTTTCAGTGATCGATACACATCAATACATATACAACCCTTCTCGGCTTTAATTGCAAGTTTAATACTAACCCTGCACTTAATCCTCAATTCCTCCACCATATACATGATTCACAATTTAAATCCCTTTGTACAGAGTTTACACTGTCCACAAACCCTGAACACTTTATTCATACTTTCATAAACAATTCCAGCAGTCAGTACATGCATGACCCAGTCAGTTGCATGCCCATAACCCTCAATAACACGGAGTTTCATTTTTGCCACAGAACTCGAATGTTCCTTCATACAGAATAATTCAGATAATGTACATCTCACAAACCCCTATTACAGAGTTTAAACATCACTGGTTCTCATACAAGTTATTATTGAAATCAAAGCTCTTTCACATAGAATTCTTGTATCAACAATATCCATATAATACTGAAACCAATCCTTCTACATACACAACTGAGTTTACTTACACAATTGCCTCTGCTTCATGTCTGCTACTTTGTCTCATTACTGGTTCAGGTACTCCTCCTTTGCCATCCCCTTTGCCATCAATGACAACATTTCCAACAAACTGTGGCTCTCATTCCGAGATGAAGGGTCATTAGAGGACCGTATTTTGCAGCAAGGCGGTACATAGACTCGTTGGGCTTCCCCTGAGCTAGAGGAGATTCCCAACAATGGGTCATCGGGGAGGCCCTAGAGGCAGCTTGCCTATGCCCTTTCTTGACAAATTAATGACCTTTAAAACCAACTATAATGTCATGAAAATCATTACAAAATACCAGAAACCACTAATTTCCTCCATCACTCAAGTGCTCTCCAGCGAACCCAAAAGCACAATGGAGTTTAGATTTCAGAGAAATCACGAGACTGCGTGTGACCATATGCAAACATATCTATATGGTATATATAACAAGTTTCAGAAACTTAAAATTCATGGTGACGTACCCAGCTGGTACGACTTTTCAACCAAAAAAAAGTAACGTGTGGAGAGTTGGGATATTATATCAATAATTGGAATGAAGGGCCATCATTTTTGCCTTCTTTTTTTCTACAGTATTTTTTATTCTTATAAAAATCATGGATTTATTTTGAAGTCAAGGGCGGGGATTAATTTCCCTCGGTTCCCTAGGAATCCGATCACAAGTCATAATATATTTTACATTCTTTAAAATTTACATGGAAACTAAAATGTAAGGACCTCAATTTCAGAATTAAAATGATTAACAAAATTGATACTACACAATCCAGAGTGGGTTTTTTTTTTGAAGAAAAATATATATCATTTGACTATTTAATACTTACCTGGAACCGTGTTTGAAGATGTTCCTGACTTGTCATGGCTCCCACTCCCGTTACCAAACCACTCTTTTCCTCCCAGCCTATCCAGGGTCAACCTCTTCGGTCCCCAGATCTAGAAGACAAGTCTTCTGGCCCCCGTGCCCAAAACTCCAATAACAATCGAGATCACTCCATGACTTTGTTAGAACTCACTGCTCATGTCTCCCATAGTTAGAACTCCTCTAACAACATCTGGGTCAGTTTTCCCACCTCACTGACCCATGCCCATCAAGTCCTCCCCCCTTCTCTTTTTATACACAATTTCCTTTCAAGATATTTATTAAAATATCCTCTTTTAATAAATATCTTGGATTTCTAAAATATCTTAGATTTATTAAAATATTATTATTTAATAAATATTTTGGATTTCTAAAATATCTTAGATTTATTAAAATATTATTATTTAATAAATATCTTGGATTTCTAAAATATCTTAGATTTATTGAAAGATTATTATTTAATAAATGTCTTGGATTTATTATTAAATATCATCATTTTTTTGCATAAATCAATGCTTTTACTTTTCTTTGAACAAAATATTAGTTATATTATGATAGTGGTAGGTATAACTTTTACCTTATAATACATTCATTATATTCTGGTGAGTTAGGTATTTACTCAGTACTTCAATAATTCACTCATTACTCTATATACTGAGACTTTTCATAATTGATTAGTGCATGTACTAGTGCAGTACATGTGATACATGCATATGTAGCTATCATATGCAGGTTTCATATGCATGCTAATATTTCTATGTTCCATATAATTCGAGTTGGGTCATTACATACACCCCTCCTTCAGAAAACTTCGTCCCGAAGTTAAGTTTTATGTCAAATATCATTAATTATTTAAGTGATTAGTATAATCATATAAGGGTGGTGTACCATAATTGAATTTTCATTTAATGTGTGAGAACACTTTAACATTTATGTTTTGATCATTTATTGGTTTACAAATTTTAGTAGTCACGTCTTGCCCCATAGTGTTTCCAAGCTATTCTAGAATCATCCTATCCTTCCTAATCTCTTTCGCTCCCATCCTATCCGTCCTCTATATGAATATGACATGGCATCGACTATATCGACCTGATTCCTTGGTAGGCATCCGACAGTCATCATCACACGTCTAAGGGAGCGTGACTCGCACAACCCTCCCATGACTCCAGGTTTTGGAGAATAAATGGTGGGAAACACCTCCACCCATCCTAGTAGGATCAAGGTTAACACCCTATCCTGAAACCTCAGTGAATCTCAATTGTTCTTGGAGTTTTGTTATCATGCGGTAGGTTTGGTAACGATATCATCTGCGATGTAAACATTTGTCCACAAATTATAACATGTATCAATATGTTCAAAGCAAATTGTTACTCACATAACAATTTCTACACAATCCAAATATGTTGCTATCTACGATATTGATTCTTGAGTTCATATAACATACTTGGTTCTGTTTATCCAACAGATCTGTAAATTCATTTTCACCTTGAATAGTCAAGTGTAATCACTCTTTTATTTCCATCTCATCATTTATGTTGATATGTAAAATTATAGATACCATATTCATAACTTAATTCATAATTTATATCAGTATACATGTCCCAACAATGTTTAAGCAAAACTTTCTTCATATTGGTATCCATGTACTAGCAATGTTTAAGCAAATAATATATTCTTACATGTAACAGTACAAAATGACAGTCTCAAGTATCCATCCAAAATAAGGTAAGATTATACAAAATTAATTTTTAAATGCTTATAAATATAACCCACGATTATAATTGTCACATATAATAACCGAACACGAATATACAAATAAGGGTGTAGCTACTAATTTCTATACTTATTTTAATTGATTAACCTTATAAAAGTCTCAGGTTGAGACTCTAAATCTAAATGGAGGGATGCTCCAATCTTTATGATTGCATATATAGAAACGAAATGTATTGAAACAAGAGCACAACACACTCACTGCTTAGTTGAAGCATGATCTAATTTCTTGATACAGGTTGATTAAGAACTCTAAAACACAAAACTATATATGGATCCAGCCAATCTTTTAATTCTTGTTATTTATTTGTCTTTTAAGTCTAATTATCTTTGATCTGTAATCTGGATCCCAAGAAATGATAATAACATTAACTTCTTTATCATGTTATTTCAGCTCATCTTCAGCCTAAAATCTAGAAGCCATGGAGTAGGGTTTTGTAGGGCTAATCATTAGGGTTATGCTGGAGATGGAGGAAGAGTTAATTGACTACTCTAAAGATCCCTTAGTGAGAGGTTTATTTTCATAGAAGGAATTTGTCACTACTTGAAAATGCATTATTCACTTTGCATTATACTTGGTCTACTAAGAGTGTCATGTTTTCAACAAAATGCCAATTGTTGACAAACATATAATTTCCTCCTTTAATAAGAAATTCACAATTTACAAGATATGCATAGTCACATTATTAGTATGTTACAGTTTTGATGTAGTCTCTTTACTTGCAAGTTTCACTATTTAGAGTCTTAATTCCAGCTAGGATATTGCTAGCTTTACCATCATTCTTTAAACCATTGTTTCATTTCTATTATCTTGACTCATTTAATCCAAACACATAACACATCACTGGTATACCCTCTCCTTATTCTTCACATTAATCATTTCTCATTAGTCCTTAGGTCTCATCTTATCACCAAATGTATCTTTTTTTCTAACGGTGTATAATTATTATTCTTAATATTTACCTTTAAACATTTTCCCAGTTTATCACTTGCTACTCTTAACAAATTTGAGTGTTCACAACTCCTTATAGGTCATTGCTTTGACCCTTACCAGTCATGTTGCTTATATCTTTAAGAAAATTCTTCTTGATAGAAAACATCCCTTCACTTCCTTATACCAGATATTCCTAATATTCCATGTCTATTTCAATTTGAAAAAGAACATATTTATCAAATTGACTTTGTTTTCTCACCTCTAGTCATCATGGTTTTCTTTTCTTCTCTTAATGCATACAATTATTACACTTGGAAATATTGTTACTATTTCCCAAGTTGGGTAAGACCCTATAAATATGTTCAATAACGTGGATATCGAATGTAATTTACTTATCATTTCAAGTTTAAGGCATCACGAGATAGAATTTTCTAATCATACTCCCTGATGTCCATAATCCATGGGTATAGTTAGTCACTTAAGGAAAATTTTATAATATGACTCTCCCATTAGAGGGAGAAACTATTATAGATGTTGCCATGCACATAAATTATCCCATAATTGATCAATATTATTATAGATTCACTCTTTAATCTAATGTCATTGACGACTTATATTGCTTTGTGAAACTTCCACTCACTCACATTTGGTGCTATTTTCCCGTCCTTCCTAAGTACTATATCGATTATATTATGGTAACAATGGAGATCAAACTTTGAAATTTTCTGATGCACTCTCTTGGTAACTATATCGTATTGTTCTAATAGTGTGTTTACTACCTTACAGGGTGGTTTCTTACCATCTTATCATATGTTTCATCAATTTTGTCTTCATTTGAGGTGTACCTATAGTGAACTGTACTTGTACTCTCAATTTGATTATCATGATTTCTCCCAACATTTCTTGAATAGTTAGTGTCTTCTTTCATCCATCAATTTACCTCAAACTAGTTTAGCCTTTTATGTGGTTGTAGCTTTACATCTAATGGTCTTGTCTTAATGTCCATAGTCATGTTTTCATTACCATTCTTCCTATCTTCAAGAGTTAATTTCTTTGGAGCAACTTTGCCAACTAATCTTTATATATAACTAAATAATCACCATGAACCATCTTATATAGTGTCATAATGTTATGTGCTCATCATATAGGGCTACTGGCTGTTTGGTTGTCCGTAGACGAGAAAAATTTCTCCTACGGGTTACTAACTTTTGGAGGGTAACAAGTCACTTGTATGAATGTGACTTCATTACATCAAGTAAATCTTATCTTCCAATACCCTCTCAAGTTTTACCATACAATCAAAAGACTTTAACTAAATCATTATTCGAATGTTTCTTTTTGACAAACAATGCTTGCACCGAGTAGGGCTTTGTTAATCTGCCTCATAACCCTTGTAAAGGTTTAGCTCTTAAAGCCATATTCTTAATTTCCTGGATTCCGCCTTCGTGAACCCTCAGATATGAATCTCCTTCACTATTCCGCATTCACAATGTCCCATCATGTGTCTCATGACCCTCTTAAAGGTATAACTCCCAATATTAAAAAACTCCCAAACTATATGAGCAACCATCCATGCTAAGTTGTATCTACACTAGATCCCTTCCTTGTCTACTAGGTGTGGGCCTCTTTTCTCATGGAAGCATCATCTATTTCTACTATACTTGTTCTTAATAAGGTATGCCAATAAATACCACTTTACTACATACAAAAAAAAACTGTAAATGCGAGGATGAAATGTCCATATGGTAATATCCCAACTACCAAGCCACCTAGGTACATAGCATAGTTAGGGTGCTTTTCAAGTTCTTTGGGATAATAATATGGACATAGAGTTTATTCATATCAATTTTACATCATAAACACTTTATCCATGTCAATTTTACATTTTACATCATGCTAAAATAAACACTGGGAATAATGTAACTTATAACATGTTTCCAAAGCATCACATTCCAAATGAAATGCTTTTCTGATTCCACTGCCCAGAAGTGTAAAAAGTACATACCCTTTCTTTCCAAGCTTCTTTAGGTCTCTTCCACCGTCTTGTTTCCCACCAAAGTTGATGTGAGTTAGTTTTTAATTGAGCAATAAGAATCTTTGCTCTCCACGGAATGCTAGCTCCAATGTACTCTTTTGTTGAAGATCACAAGTGGGGTTGAATTCCTGAACATAATACTTCTTCTTTCTACCCAACTCTTTTCCCCATACACGCTTACGAAACTTCTCGAGCACAAAATTCTTTAACTCTTTGCTATTTATGGGACATGCATTAAGGTAAATATTCATTTTTTGCATCCATTTGTCGTTTTGTCTCATCCATGATTTCTTTCTTTTATTCATACCTTCATTGAAGATAACTTTTTGCCATCTATCTGCTCCCATTTGCTGTATTCTTTTTAGATACCTTATAAGACGCACCATGGCAATTGCTTCGATGGGAGTTGCCCCTGTTTCACTCAACATTATCTCATAAGGAACCGAACTTTTTTTTTTTTTTGAACTTACTCATGATCGAGTGTTTTTGAATTCTTTCAATTTGTTTCCATTTTGAAACCGAGATGCCACTAGCCCACAATTCACACCCATATAATAGCACTGGATATGTCGGGTCGGGTAGCTCTATTACACGAGGGTCGGGTAGCTCTATTACACGATTTACAAGCAAATAATTATTCCATGTGTCAAACACGCGTGGTTGCTCTGTATCTCAAGTTATGGCAGAACTAGCTTTCATTTTCTTGTTCGACTTGACATTGATAGCTCTCTTCTCGACAACATTGGATGGATCTAATGGTGGTAGGTTTAATCTTGGGTTTCTCTACAATGGCCAGTCTCAATCTTTGATAAAACTATATTTGTTGAAATATTATTTAAAATCAACTATTTTATCAATCACTTCACATGAATATGACTTTATTATATCAAATTTTATATTTTAACACACATGGTTGATAATTTTGGTCGAGAAGATTCTTATTGACCTATTCGATGCTTGGAAGCCTAGGCGCTTTAGCAACAATAACAAATTCCTTCTAAATACACAGAATAATTTCCACATTATATTTCCAAAATAGTTAGATGGATCATATCTCAAATCTTTGAAGTTTTTTTTTTTTTTTCAAGAGTAATATATATATATATATATATATATTATTTCCTGATTTCGTATATATATTGTTTGAAGCTTTAATTATAAATTTCATGTTTTCTCCTTTGTTGTAATTAAAAGAAAAGAATACCAATGCTACTACTCTAATGCTACAGTTATATAATGAAAATCCCATGCTTTAACTAGACCTACATAATTTTTGAATTCGCGATTTCCCCCCTTTTATTTATACATGAATTAAAAATAATTCAAATAAGCCTTATTAAACAAATAAATACATGAATTAAAATAATTAAAATAAGCCTTATTAAACAAATAAAGAAATGTATCCTATCTACTCAAAGTTAAACTTATTCATTTATTAACTTACCTTTTCTTATGTAAATTTTAAACTAAAATATTAAATCAAAATATTTCACAAGGCACATTCTATTCGAATGGGCCTTGGACCTAAAAGTAAATCGGGATGATATTGATTTTGAGTTGGCAAAACCTAGTGCTCAAGGCAAACATGATCTCACCATGGCTTGAGAGGTTCACACAAAGTGCTCATAAATTTTGATCATTATCGTTTAGTCGCTTACAATTTCGTCCATAGTGGTCCACTGAGCGGAATTTCCAAATCACACTCCCAACACACATATAGTTACAGATTTAACCAAATGTAAATGGACTGTATTGTGCCATTAATGCAATGCTTAAAGGATCACATGGTAAGTTATATAACTGCCATATCGTAATTGCTCAGAAGTTTTTTTTTTTAATGGTTTATTGTGTTGACCAAAAACTCGTGGCGATTTTACCTATTACCGTCTCAGTCCTTTCATCGATCATCTATTATTGTCTAGATGCTTCTATCTTCACCCGTGATTCTTTCCCCACCTCGTGCTATGCAACTTGCTCCAAAAACATCTACTGTGGAGGCAGATTGACATGACTGGTAATTTGAACCAAATGGTCTTGAATCAAGGAGACAATTGCATCCAATTCAATTGTTTTCATCCTAAGAATAGTGAATGCACTTGTGGATTCTTCTACCCAGCTGTGTATAACCAAAATGTGCTTTGCTGCTTTCACATAGAGACTATGATGCGTAGTGCACATCGTATACTTCCTTCCTTGGCTTGGCTTATGACTCTGCCCGAGCACTTGACACAAAGTTTGCCATTGCACCGGCTGAGTTAGCCGTCCACGGGGTTCATGAGATATCTGTCCCCCTAGATCAACGTGCCAATGAGGCGTTGGATCCGAATCAAAGTGTTAACATTAAATAAATAAACCATTGTGGGGATCCCATAAGTGGCAGCTTGAAATTAAATCCGGGTGAGAGGAGTATTTGGGCTCTGTGAAAGTTCTCGACCTCGCAATTCCTAGAATCCCTGATATATCTTTATACGGATTGCAACGTTTGAGTCAAAGACCTAACACAAACTTCGAGTCGCGTAAACTCAACAAAAAGAGGTAAAGCTATCTAGTTCATGAAATATTCGATTATAGCATAGAGCTCAATGGTGGGCCATACATTGGATTCTGGGTAGTATTTCATGATCTAGGCGTTTTCATAAAATCATAGCCCGGATATTAGCATAGTTACGCTATTACTCCGCCGCAAAGGAAAACCGCATAGATATCCACCCAACCTTGTAGGAATTTAATTCATTCAGATTCCTGATCCAGCTGCTGCAACACACATTTGGCATTTATGGAAATTTATTATTTGTTTTTACATTACCAGATTGCGGCAATCCATACTAGGTTCCTAGATTGCAGTAATCGATACCTATAGTTGGAATTGTAAAAGTTAAACAACAGATTTAAAAGTATTATTATCTTTGAACATTGTAAGCTCTTACCTAGACTTTATCCTTTCGCAAAGCATCAAGTTCATATTTCTTTTACAGCTAACGTCGATCAACTACAACTTACCGATTTCAACAATTTTACTGCGGCTATTTCACTTTGATTGCATCTGGATTATCAGCCTATGTGAATGACCCTAAATTTCTCAAAGTCGGTCATTGATTAATTTTAAAACCGCAATTTTAGCGGCAATCATTTAGACGTACGCTTAACAGAAAGCTTGACGGCAGGCAAACAAAGCCATTTATTAAGACAGAGCCAAATAGTCTTGAATAGCGTTAACAGTTGTTGCAACCAACGCTTCCTGAGTTTTAACGAATTTCATTTTGAATAGCTGATCATAAGGTGCAGACAAGAAGTATTTCTAATATCTTAAACTTGCAGATCATAAGGTGTGTTTGAGATGAAATCTTCAGAGTGAATAGGCTGTAACTCGGCTAGCAACTAGATAAGATTCAACCCTATATTTTTTGTTGTTGCCATTCTCAGTCTACAAACAGCCAGGGAACTCTACCCACTTAACCATAGTAACTCAGCCCCCTTTATGAACAGACTTGGCCAACAAATAGAGGGTGAACTTCGGCCTTTTCAATGGTTAAGCTCTCCGCCTTTAGGATTTAAGCACTCGACCTAGATACCATATCATGGTTTATGTGAATTTAGAAAATATAAATAATAAATTAAATAATTTCATATAATAGGAGCGAAATGTTGAAGGCCCTATTTTTATAATTTTAATGCCCTAAGGTCCTGAAGGTTCAACCGGCTTTGATACCAAATGTAAGGACCTCAATTTCAGAATTAAAATGATTAAAAAAATTGATACTACACAATCCAGAGTGGGATTTTTTTTTTTGAAGCAGAATATATATCAATTGAATATTTAATACTTACCTGGAACCGTGTTTGAAGATGTTTCTGACCTGTCATGGCTCTCGCTCCCGTTACCAAACTGCCGTTTTCCTCCTCTCCGGTCCCCAGATCCAGAAGACAAGTCTTCTGGCCCCCGTGCCCAAAACTCCAATAACAATCGAGATCACTCCATGACCTGTTAGAACTCACTGCTCATGTCTCCCATAGTTAGAACTCCTTCGACAGCATCCGGGTCAATTTTCCCACCTCACTGACCCATGCCCATCAAGTTCCCTCCCCCGTCCCCTCCCCACCCTTTTCTCCTTTTATACACAATCTCCTTTCAAGATATTTATTAAAATATCCTCTTTTAATAAATATCTTGGATTTTTAAAATATCTTAGATTTATTAAAATATTATTATTTAATAAATATTTTGGATTTCTAAAATACCTTAGATTTTTTAAAATATTATTATTTAATAAATATCTTGGATTTCTAAAATATCTTAGATTTATTAAAATATTATTATTTAATAAATATCTTGGATTTATTATTAAATATCATCATTTATTTGCATAAGTGAATGCTTTTACTTTCCTTTGAACAAAATATTAGTTATATTATGATAGTGGTAGGTATAACTTTTACCTTTCAATACATTCATTATATTCTGGTGAGTTAGGTATTTACTCAATACTTCAATAATTCACTCATTACTTTATATACTGAGACTTTTCATAATTGATTAGTGCATGTACTAGTGCAGTACACGTGATACATGCATATGTAGCTATCATATGTAAGTCTCATATGCATGCTAATATTTCTATGTTCCATATAATATGCTAATATTTTACTTAATTATTGTTTTCCACATTCCCCACTCCCGGCGTTACTTTGCACCTCTCGGTGCAAATGCTAGTATATTTTTCTATTAAACTGTTTTAAATCTTTTGTATAAAATTTTTGAACAGCTAAATGACTGTAAAACCCAAGCTGTGCAGCGTGACAGAATTTTAGCATGTAGTGGGTGGAAATGTCATTCTATGTGGTGGGTGAAGGTGCTTTTTTGTGAAACCGTTGAACGTAAATGTGTGGATTTTATTTATTTATTTTAATTATGAAATAGCTAAATGTAAAACTTTAATCAAAGAACTTGTAAAAATATCAACTAAAGTTTGGATTGAAATCTATCTTAGGGTTTGAATTTGTTGAGCTTTGACGAACCTCTATGAATTTGATTTTTTTTTGAGGTTTGTTGAATTTCAAACCCCAAGGTTCGAATTTGGTGTACCTTGTGACATATGTAACAATCACAACAATAATAATAAATGGAACAACAACACTGCATCACCTCATGACTAGTCAATGCATATTTATACATCGTAATAAGGCTTATTTTTATCATCACTCATTATTCAATCTTTTATTAAATATCATAGATATATCTTTATCAATCATCATAATAAGTAGGCACTATTATAGCATGTCCCTCATGACAATGGTTATTGATAAGTTTATTTTTCTTGGAGGATTTTGGGGTTTCTTCCCTAGCATTCTTGAACTCATGCATAGTAGATGTAGAGATATCTTCTGAATGAGCTTGATCTTGAGGGGCTAATTCTTTCATATTATTGGATACGATATGGTGAAAACCTCCTTAAGAGAGGGAAGCTTGTAACTCTTTATAAATAGAGGTACTATAAAATATGATGCCAAAGGGAGTCGAACTCTTTAGAGATTATTAGAATAATACTATTCTAAATCTGATTTTTCCTTTCCTCCTGATGTAATGATGTCAACCTTCAAGTTCATAAACCTTAGAATATACTCTTCAACATTGTCAAAGTCACACATTTTGAGATTAGAAATTTGAGTTTTCCTTAGTGTTAATTACTATTCCATAGAATATTTTGAAGTTATCCATATTTTTTGATTACATTTGTTGTCCTTGGTGTGATGTGTTGAAATTTGGTAGCTCGAAAGGTATGTCCCGTAGGAAAAGCCCTTGGGGATTTCTGGTTTTGTTAATGGGAGAAGTCGGTTTCTAATATGATTTTAGAAGCATTTCTTATGAGTTAGTTCGGACGGGGTATTGTGAAGTGGACTTGCATGGTTGCAAAGCCTAATTTAATATTGAGTTTAATAGTCAACTGACTTGTGAGCTAAGTAACCGGATTCGCCTAAAAGGGGCCACGAATCCCAAATCCCCGTATCGGGTACGTATACGTACGGGATTCTGCCCCAATTCAATGGATACGGCGTATCCGAACGGGGTACGGCGTATCCTGACCGTACCCAGTTCGGATACGCCGTATCCCGTAAAACCGGATACGGCCGGGCCCGCGGGTTCAAAAAAGCATTGTTTTTTTATTATAAAGGGGGGCTTTTGCTCATTGTTTTTCACCAATTGAGGAGGATTTTTCAGGAGAGGGCATCAAGCCTATGGCCCTAGTATTTATATGTGATTCATGGTAATGTTAAATTCTTAAAGTAAAAGTGACATTCTCCTTAATCTTCATTTTCATCCTTTTTCTTAAATTTTTAACATTACCATGAAATGACTCAGGATGTTTGAGAGTGGTTCCAACCTCATTGGATTTCATATGGAGAAAGTAGAATTTTAGATCTCATTCAAAATCCAGCAGACTTATCAGTTTTTCAGGATTTCGGGATTGGGTTATTGCAATGTTTCCATCGAATTTTGTCATGTATTAGGGTATGGAACTTGTATTTAATCAAGAGCACCAATCCCTCTATGTACCTTGATGTTAGTGACATTGGTTGTCAAACTCCTCTATCATGACCCTACTAAAAATGTACCCATCACTCAAACAAAACCTTGACTATCTAAGATGATAGATGAATCTATGTTTAAATCAATGAATTAAGTATGAATTTGTGTAAAAAATATCTAATTTTTAATATATATATATATATATATATATTTTTTTAATAAAATAATATATAACGTATCGTATCCCAGAAGTATCCTGTTTCGGGGTCACCGTACCTGTATCTGATTCTTCGAATCCCCGTATCCCCGTATCAGGTGACTTAGCTTGTGAGCTAGGGTCATAACACCTATTGGAATGTGTATATATATGATGTGTGAATCATTATTTGGCAAGTGACGCAAAACGTCAAGTCTCTAAGCTAAAGGAAGGCCATAAGGCCTATTCTTGGAACAGGGAGACGAACCAAACTCCGAGGTAGATAGGTGAACCATCTTGTGGAGGACAAGACAACTGAGAGGGCAGTACTTTGCATAAGTAGGAAGGCAAGTACCTGATTTCTAGTTTTTGTGGTTTTCTATTGTTTTCTTTTTGTTTGGAGTAGGATGAGCCTTGGGTTAGGGCCAACTAGTAATTCTGGGAGCTATTTCTTCAAGTGGGCAAAATTCTGCGACAGAGGAAGAGCAGATTGAGTTTTTCGGTTGTTGGTATTTTTGAGGAGGAGGCTGAGTAGGGCCTGCTTTGGAGGCTGAGTAAGGCATTCTTTGGAGGCCTGAGTAGGCCACAATAGCAGCAAAAAAAAGAAGGAAAATAGGAGGCTGGGGCTATAAAGGGCTAGCAACTGACCACAGTGTGGAGAGGGGCATCCTCAAAAGCAAGAAGGCCTAAAGAAGTTGGCTGTGAAGGAGCAAACTACAGACTGTTGGAATTTTTGTAAAGACTTGTAGGGTAGCTGAGGCTTGAGGGCTACAAGAGATGAGCCTCAGTTGTTAAGGAATAACGAAGGCCTAAAGGAGCAAGCCTGTGCACAGTTAAGACTCAAGAGAAGACTGTGGTGTTTGGAAGGGCTAAGAAAGCCCTAGGTGGCTACAACAAGGCTGTCAGGTGGGGAAAGAGCTCGTTGAGCTAATTGTGACCTTAAAGCGAGCTGGCTGGGCAATTTAAGGAGGGCAAGGAGTGCCCTGTTTGCTACAATAGGTGGCTGTAGGTTTTGGTGGCAAAGGACAACCATTGGTCAAGGGAGATGAGAGTTGAAAGGACTCAGCCTTAGCCTAGGTATTTTGGACCAATTTTTTGTCTTGTTTTTGGCATTGTATAGGTCAAGGTTGCGGGGGAGCGCCTCCCCCCTATCAAACCCGCTCCCGGAGCGCGCTCCCTCGAACCCGCTCTGGGAGCGCGCTCCCGGAGTGAATGCTTAGAGGGTGATATTAATGACAAATATCCCTATACAAATCTAGAGGTAATGATAAAGATACCTCTGGTTCAATCTATGTTTTTATGTTTTTTATGTCTAATTATCATTCTACGTGCTTTTGTTGACATATATGCATCAAAATATAAAAAATATATATATTATAAAAAAACGCTCCTCGAAACGCTCCCAGACCGAGGCTTCTGAAAATGGCACTCTCGCTACCCATTTTCACTCTCGCTCCCAAGTAACCTTGGTATAGGGATTGTAAAGGGCCATTTCCTTGGTACGGAAGCCCTAAGTTTTCTTATTGAATGACTAATAAGAAATAAGTTTTGGGAATTAAATTTTGTCTTGTGCAATGATTTGATTGCTGTTATATTCCACTGTGCAAGATTTTTAAAGTTTGGCATTTTCACTGTGTTTGTGTTTACTAGCTAAAGCATAGACCAGTCTTGAGGTGCATGGAATTCTAACAAGGTGTTAGATCACTGGCTTCGAAAGAAGAGCAATTGGATCCGAGATGTGCACATGTGTTAGCTTTGAGAGGGAGTTGTGGGACTGTTGCATGAATCAACAATGTTGCCAAGAGAGTTGGCTAGGTATGCCTTGTGAGACATGGCCTTGAATGTTTAGATAAGGAGCTTTGGATTATTGGAGCTTGGGGTGGTAGGATGGGAGTTTTGGTGGATTGGTCGAGAACTTGGTGCATAACAGTATGTTGAGTGCCGAGTTGTCGATGCTGTTGATGGACTTCCATTGATTTGTCAAAGTAAGCTGCGATAGCTTAGGTGCCTTACTTTGGCATGGATGAGGTAGCTTCATATAGATTGCAGTTTGATGAGTTTTGTGAGAGTATCTTCATTGGATTGCAGAGTTGCACATCCAGTAGTGGAGCCATGTGCATATCTTGCTAATTACTTGGAGAAATTGCGGATGTGTCTGAGGCTAAAAGATACGGTCAAGTCTGAAATTAGAATGCAGATCATAGATATATAGCGAGGATACCAACTGAAGAAGATGCAGTGAATACTCTGTGATAATATCTACGCCATCACATAATTGCGAAGACTGTTTTAAGAGTAATATTATTCGGTGATAATTCTATGTCTAGGGTGTGAGATCAGGTCTGGAATATATGCGAGATCAAGGAGGGGCAGTGATTAATTCAAATTCTCTTCTTGATAATTACTTGTGAGCTTACTTCCTTTACTTATGTCTTATCTTCTTAGCTTATTATGTTTTTCATCAAGTCAATTACCAAAACACAAGAGACAAATTTAGGCTCTTCGAGCCAGGGCAAAACCTCTTCCTCTTGGAGAGCAAAACCCACAAGAAATCCTCCTTATAGACTTTCAGATGATAAGTACCATGACCATGACACAGGCCCTTGACCCTTGTATGCCTCCAAGACCTTGACACTGCTTCTTCATTGATTCCTTGAATTGACCCTTCTTTCTAGCGCCGTCCTACACCGTCCTGCACCAAGACTAGAGAACTCGGTCTCTACTTGTATTCTCTCTTCTTTGACTGTATGAGATCCTTGCTTATCCCATCAAAGCGGTCCATACTATAGTGATCACACTATTCTGTAGTGATGAATAGTATACACTATACTATAGTGATATCTTTACATAATCCTGTCATCATATACCTGTGACCTTGTATTTGTCACAGTGCTGTGACTTCGCACTTTGATCACAACCTTTTCCACGCACCTTATTACAGACCTTCTTTGCACTTCACTGCAACCCTATGCACCTTAACACAATCATATAATACACAGTGTTATCCGCACCTTAACACAATTATATATCTGAGGATTCCTGCAATTTGGTTGGCAAGTCTTCTCATATATATATATATGATGTTATATCTCCCTTCCTTTGCACTTTTATTCACTGTAGTAACCTTGTTCCTGCCCGATGAAGGCTAACTTGAAGGGTTCTCCAATGCTGATCTTGATCAACATTTGTGTGCAATCTTCAAGGCTTATGTGACACAATCTGGAAGCATACAAGTGTGACTTGACTCTTCACAAAACATGACTCTTTAATTAATACAATTTATGACCAGAATACAAATCCCTAATAAACATCAAGAAGAAGTCTATTGACCTATAATACAACTTTGCTCATGAAACCCATGAGGCAATCATACCAAAAATATATTTTATTATCTTTGTCTTCTTCTTTACATAAATACACAATTACATAGTCAATATGAAGACCGATCCTAGTTACACTTTCCAACACTCCCTCTTAACTAGCGAGGTATATTCATAACGGTACATGGTCACTTTCAATGTGAAGAATCTCATAAGAAGAATTGGATTGGTAATTGCATCTGTATAGCATCATATCAACCTAGGAGGATGAGGACCCTTGCAGAGTTGAGTTGCGGTGGTCTAGAGTGGACAAGGCCAAGTGTTCAACTGTAGCTCGGCACTGACCTTGAAAGGATGCAATTTCAGTTGCAACATGTGCATAGGTTTTCATGAGGTTACTTTCCGGGAAGGTAAGTAGAGTGAGGGAGTATGGCTTCAGAGGGAGACTGCACGCTTAGAGGCAGAGTCGGTTGCCTAGGGGAAGTCTAACCTTTAGGTTCAAGCAACGACGTGAAGTCTTCTAGGCCATGTAAAGAAGTCGTGATACGTGTAAGGAAAGTTGTGGACCATGCAAGGAAGTCGTGGTGTGTGCAAGGAAAGTGATTGAGCATGCAAGGAAGTCATGGTGCATGTATTAAAAATCATGGTACATGCAAGGAAAGTCATGATGTGAGACGATCATGCAAGGAAAGTGATAGTACGTGCAGGGAATCATGACCATGCAAGGAAAATTCATGGAGCTGGAGATTATATGAACAAGGGAAGTCATGGTTTGGATGGCCATGCAGGATGCTCTAAAGTGGGAGGCTTCTAGGAGCATGGTGTCTTCGAAGATCTAGGTCTTCCAGAAGGATGTGGTTGTGGATTAGATTAAGAGATAGTGCCACCTCTAGGTGGTGGTCGAAATACCTTCCTCACTAAGAGGGAGTGTTGAAATTTGGTAGCTTGGAAAGTATTTCTTGTTGGAAAAGCCTTTGGGGCTTTCTGGTTTTGTTAATGGGAGAAGTTTGCTTCTAATATGACTTTAGAAGCATTTATAATGAGTTGGCCCAGCTGGGGTATTGTGATGCCGACTTGCATGTTTGCAAATCCTAATTTAATATTGAGTTTAATATCCAGATGACTTGTGAGTTAGGGTCATAACACCCATTGGAACGTGTATATATATGATGTGTGAATCATCATTTGGCATGTGAAGCAAGACGTGAAGTCTCTGAGCTAAAGGAGGTTTTGAGGCTTGTTCTTGGAACAGGGATACGGGATGAACTTTGATGTAGATAAGTGAGCAGACCTGTGGAGGAGGGGACACTTGAGAGGGAAGTCCTGTGCAGAAGTAGGAAGGCAAGGGCCTGATTTCTGGTTTTTGTGGTTTTCTATATGTTTGGAGTAGGTCGAGCCTTGGGTTAGGGCTGGCTGGTAATTATGGGGGCTGTTTCTTCAAGTGGGCAAAATTCTGTGACAGAGGAAGAGCAGGCTGAGCTTTTTATGTGGCTGGTATTGCTGAGAAAGAGGCCAGGTAGGGCTTGCTATGGAGGTCGAGCAAGGCATTCTTTGGAAGGCTGAGTAGGCCACAACACCAGCAGACAACAAGAAGGAAAATAGGAGGACGGGGCTATAAAGGGCTAGCAGTTGACCACAGTGTTGAGAAGGGCATCCTTAGAAGGAAGAAGGCCTAAAGGAGTTGGCCATGAAGGAGCAAGTTAAAGAATGCTGGAATTTCGGTAAAGACTTGTAGGACAGTTGAGGGCTGAGGGCTATAGGAGATAGCCTCAGCTGTTAAGGAAGACCAGAGGCCTAAAGGAGCTCTGGGCACAATTAAGAGAAGACTAGTGTTTGGAAGGGTTGAAGATCTAGGTCTTCCAGAAGGATGTGGTTACGGATTAGATTAAGAGATAGTGCCACCTCTAGGTGGTGGTCGAAATACCTTCCTCACTAAGAGGGAGTGTTGAAATTTGGTAGCTTGGAAAGTATTTCTTGTTGGAAAAGCCTTTGGGGTTTTCTGGTTTTGTTAATGGGAGAAGTTTGCTTCTAATATGACTTTAGAAGCATTTATAATGAGTTGGCCCAGCTGGGGTATTGTGATGTCGACTTGCATGGTTGCAAAGCCTAATTTAATATTGAGTTTAATATCCAGACGACTTGTGAGTTTAATAACACCCATTGGAACGTGTATATATATGATGTGTGAATCATCATTTGGCATGTGATGCAAGGCGTGAAGTCTCTGAGCTAAAGGAGGTTTTGAGGCTTGTTCTTGGAACAGGGATACAGGATGAACTTTGATGTAGATAAGTGAGCAGACCTGTGGAGGAGATGACACTTGAGAGGGAAGTCCTGTGCAGAAGCAGGAAGGCAAGGGCCTGATTTCTGGTTTTTGTGGTTTTCTATTGTTTCTATATGTTTGGAGTAGGTCCAGCCTTGGGTTAGGGCTGGCTGGTAATTATGGGGGCTGTTTCTTCAAGTGGGCAAAATTCTGTGACAGAGGAAGAGCAGGCTGAGCTTTTTCTGTGGCTGGCATTGCTGAGAAAGAGGCCAAGTAGGGCTTGCTATGGAGGTCGAGCAAGGCATTCTCTGGAAGGCTGAGTAGGCCACAACACCAGCAGACAACAAGAAGGAAAATAGGAGGACGAGGCTATAAAGGGCTAGCAGTTGACCACAGTGTTGAGAAGGGCATCCTCAGAGGGAAGAAGGCCTAAAGGAGATGGCCATGAAGGAGCAAGTTACAGAATGCTGGAATTTCGGTAAATACTTGTAGGACAGTTGAGGGCTGAGGGCTATAGGAGATAGCCTCAGCTGTTAAGGAAGACCAGAGGCCTAAAGGAGCTCTGGGCACAATTAAGAGAAGACTAGTGTTTGGAAGGGTTGAGAAAGCCCTTGTGACTACAACAAGGCTGCCAGGTTGGAAGATAGCTTGTTGAGCTGATTGTGAACCTAAAGGGAGCTGGCTGGGCAGTTTAAAGAGGGCAAGGAGTGCCCTGTGTGCTACAGCAGGTGGCTGTAGGTTTTGGTGGCAAAGGGTAATAACTGGTCAAGGCAGATGAGAGTTGAAAGGACTCAGCCTCAACCCAGCTATTTTGGACAAGTGTTTTGTCTTGTTTTTGGCATTGTACTGAGATTGTAAAGGGCCACTTTCCCTGGTACGGGACAACATATTGATAGGTGACACCAAGCGAGGAGATGTCCAGGAAATCCAACTCGTCTTGGATGTATTTGTGTAGATAGCCGCGGTACTTGAGTACCAGCTGTCGCTCAGAATCCTCGATACCCAACTTCGCGCGAAGAGTATGAAAAATATTTGTGAACTTTGGCACGTCTTGGTCCCTTTCGTGCCGCAGTGTGGTCCACTTTATGTACTTATCTTCATAGCAATTGACAAGGTAACACTGTTCCTGGATGGCGTCTTAGAAAGAATTCCAAGTGTTGACGCTGAAAATAGTGAGGGTTCCCTCTCGTCCCTTTGCTCGCAGTAGGTTTCCCATTAGTCCTTGACGCGGGGTGCGACTTTGAGGAGTGCAAAAGTAATCTTTTCCCTAATGGAAAAATCATGAACCGAAAAATATCCTTCTAACAAATTTAACCATTTATTTACGACATCTACATCTATCTGGCCTTCAAATATGGGGATGTCAAAGTTGACTTGTACCTTAAAGGGAGTGGTTCATATAGGATGGTTGCTAGATGAAGTTGAGTCGTCTGTGGGCATCCGCTGAAGGATCCGGGCAAAGTTATCCATCATCTCGTTCCTTTGTCGTTTGAGGGCTTCTTCGAGCAATATTTTGAAAGGATCTTCTGCTTCCTTGTCTTTCTTTTATTCCGCCATGGGAGGTCGTCGAGGTCAGCGAGGCCAGGCTTGCAAAGGTTCAACTAGTTCAAGCCCTAACTCCTTATACCCCAACCTCATTGGGGACATGCACATAAAGACAGAGAGAGTAGACCACTCCGATACCATTGATCTAGATTTAAGCAGGAACGAAATGAAATATAGATGAAATATAGATTTAAACAGAAACACAAAGCTACATCGAAGACTGAACTTCAATTAATTGATAACAACCTAAGTCAACTAACATAGGGACATGGGACACGAAGGACACACGGATTCGAGTGTTGGACACGGACACGGTGACCCCCTGGAACATGACACGTTCGGACACATTTTATATATATATATTTATATTAATTACAAATTTGATATTTCTTACTCAAATTCATTGATTCAAACATGGATCTTCATCTAGATGTAAGTTTTACAAAGATACATCATACAATCATACAAAGTAACATTAATAATTTAATACATTATTTATACATATTGATATTACAAATACAATTGTGACATATTCCTCAATGATCCAATAGGAGAAAGACAAGATACTGTAGTTTTCTCATTAAGTCATCAAAATCAAAATGTGTTACATAGGTAGTACAATGCCAATGGCAAATGCCAAATAGAAATAGCAAATACAAAACAACTACAAGTCTACAAGCCTCAAGGTAGTAGGTAGCTCATGAGTCATCAATCCTCATCATCATACTCATCATCATCATGGTCACCACTTCTCTCCTCTGTTGCATCCTCCTCCTTTGTATCCAATGTCATCTTTGCATCTGTTGGTGTGGAGGATGACCCCTCTGCAATATCACCATCATCAAATGTGACAGGCTCTAGCAATTGGCTCATTGATATCCAAGTTGGCCAATGCCAAGTCAACACTGCTATACAAACCCATATCATCAGGAAAGACATCCCACATCTTTGTCTTTTCCGTCAACCACTCATCCCTCTGCTTGTAAATAATACGAAGGTTGGTGTGCACATACACCATTGTCTTTGCCCTGGACTGCTCAAGCCTGCTCTTCTTCACATTATACAAATTCCCATATGTGCTCCAGTTCCTCTCACAACAAGAGGATGAAGTCACCTGAGAGAGGAGCCTCATGGCTAACTGCTGTAGAGGAGGGCTTGTTGCCCATTGAGTTGCCCACCAAGAATAGGGCTTCTTAGCCCCGTTGTCACTAATCACATCATAGCCTGCAAATCACCCAATGCCAGCGGAAAACTCTGCAAAGGCATCCTCCACCTCATCAAGGGATGCCCTATACTGAAAAATCATGCTGAATGCATCTTTCCTCCCTTGTAAAATTTCACCATCCATGTGAGGAGGGAATCTGTGGGAAGTTCCACCATTCAACCACTCATGGCTGTAGTATTTGGGATTCAAGGAGTGAGCCAAACATTGTAAAGGTGTGCAATTCTTGTCCCATCTGCTGACAAGAATATCCTGTATGGTGGTGAAGAAGGCCTATGGTAATGTCTCATACTCGGGGCACTCACTTTGTAAAATAATGTTCCTCACAGACTCAATCATGGAATCCCATCCCTCATAAACCTCTCCTAGGATGGGTTGCTCTGTATTTGTAAATCGAAGCAAGGAAATGATAGGGTCCATGATCTGAATAAGTAGATCTACCCTATCCCACCAGGCATCATCTAACACTGTGTCTTTCACTCTTTTTGAGGTTGCTTGTTCTGTCTTTCTCCAAAAAGACCAAAAATATGAAATAACCATGGCCCCAAGAGCAGTCCTGACCCCTCTCAACCTCTTCAACATGATGAAGGAAAAGGCAAACTGTGTATCCACAATCTTCAACAATGATAGATTGGTGTACTCCTTGTAGAGGAGAGTGAGGGTATTTGTATGGTTTTGTTCAAAGTTGTGGATATGTCGTGCATCCTCAATAATGCTTCCAATCCAAAGCACATCAAAGACAATAGATTTCAGTGCTAAGTTCAATGAATGGACAATGCAAGGTGTCCAAAATACTTGTGGATATTTAGCTTCCACAATCATGCCAACAACCTTGCAAATAGGTGCATTATCTGTAGTGATTTGCACACAAGAATCAACACCTACATCTTCAATAACTTTAATAAACAACTCACCAATATATTGTGCATCCTTGTATTGTCCAAGTGCATCCACTGATTTCAAGAAAACTTGGCCATTCAAGGAAGACACCATGAAGTTGATGAGTGGGTGTCGTGCTGGATCTGTCCATCCATCAGAAACAATGCTAACCCCAGATGTTGGCCATAGGCTCAAGCATTTTGTCCACCTCTTTCTTTGCCTTCGTCAACAATGTGGTTCCAAGCTTCTCTGACGTAGGAGGCACATACCCTGATGGAGCCGTTTGAGTTAGAGCTCGACACATCTCTATAAATAGAGGTGAGCGTGCAACATTGAAGGA
Source organism: Pinus albicaulis (assembly GCA_034641835.2). Classification (NCBI taxonomy): domain Eukaryota; kingdom Viridiplantae; phylum Streptophyta; class Pinopsida; order Pinales; family Pinaceae; genus Pinus; species Pinus albicaulis. Next base: position 166,140 of record JAXQQM020081084.1, read on the forward strand.
TATGAAGTTCTGATAGAAAAAAAAAGCAATGGTGAGATCAAGCTCTTTTCGCTTCTCTTTTTGGAAAATCTTTTCCATTGGACCAAGTGCAATTGCCTTTCTTTTTGTTGCTTGTCCCCCACTACAACTCTCAAATGGAAACTTGTTGCTGCTTTTCCTCAAGAATGGAAGGGGGTCATCATTCTTGTTTTGTTTTGTTTTTGCAGCCACATTTGCCACACCAACAAATGCCTCTCTTTCCATTTCCTTCCTCTTTGCTAAAGACACCTGTGTACAAGTTGAAATTGCACAACTTGGTAAAGCCAACAAATGAGCTTTCACACGGTAATATGTGCTCATGAAATGATTGTGGCAATCACTGCATTTCCAAGCAACATTGCCTCTTCCCTTCATCTTGTTGCCTGGCCCTGCCTCTCTTGTGACATATTTCCACAATGGATATTTGTGGTCTTGATGTTGTTGTCTTCCCTCAACATTTGAAGCTGCTGTTGTAACTCCACTTCCAATAGATGGAACACTTGTAGACCCTGATGAAATAGGAATCGGAGGGGCATCTCTAATGGGGACATTCTTCCCCTTCCTTTTCTCCCCTTCCTAGCTGCTCTTGATTGAGCCATGAATGCTATAAAAAAATAAACAAAAAATGCCCAAATTTGTAAAACATATGCATATGCAAACCAAATGCAAAAAAATAGAGAGACAATGCACTTACATGTTGCTTGAATCTCCTTGAAAATGCTCCCTTGCTCCTTGCTCCTCTCTTCACTCAAAGCAAACACAATGTGATTAAAATGAAGCAAAACCCCACTTTTAAAAGTCGTCAGACGCTTTTTTTTTTCCATTGGTTGTGTTCGGCAGATCGGGACACAATCGTGTCTTGTACGGACACGATCAAACACGAATCCGTACGAATCGTGTCCATTTCGATGGTTTCAGGACACGTGGGGGTGGGGGTGGGGGTGAGGGGGGGGGAGGACGAATCCAGTTTCTTAGATAACAACATGTTGAAAATTGTTTACATGCAAAATGGAAATAAAATAGCTCAGGCGATGGTAGCTTATATCTGAGAAGAGATGTGGCGACTACGTGCCTCTAAACTGTGTTACAATGAGGTTCAAAGGTCTATTTATTATCGAGAAACATTCGAAAACCCTAAACATCCATAAACCTAACTCTAGGAGATGAAGCGCCAAAAGTCTGTGGGCCTTGTTGGGGTAAATTGGTACATCAACTTCGCAGTGTTGTAAAGGCATATGATCTCCGTTTGACGCGTACGATACCTTGTTAGAAAGATCTATTTGAGGACTACAACTTTCGACTGCAAACCCGTGCCACAGGCTATAAGATTACCCGTTTTGCAAAAAAAAAAACGTCGTTTAGGGCCTCAAAACAACTTCAGAAGTTTAGGACCTGAAAAACTGCCAAAAATAGTAAATTATGCTACAATTAAGGAAACTGAAAGAAACAATGGTGGGGGTCCAAGTGGAATAGGCAGGTGGCCACCAATATCCACCTGGATCAATATAACGCCTCACGACGAATCATAAAAATGGCCTTTAATGCCAACAAGTGAGCAGAGCATGTAGGCCTGCCAAGAAGCCCCAAAGGACGTACCAACAAAATCCAGAAACCTCAACTAGAAAACTGATTGGCTCTCTAACAAAAAATTGGGCACAGGCAGCCCAGATGGCCCCAAAAATCCCTTTATAATCCAGAAAAATTAGCTAAAGAAGCTGGGCTCAGGCACCCAATTAGTCCCCATAATCAAGCCCATAGTAGGCTTGCATAAAAATGTCGAGCAAATGCCCAACAAAAATCCAAGGTGACAAACCCAGGTGGAGATGACACGAGAGATAACACTGACAAACGAGCAACGACCAACATGAAGAGGCACGAACCAGGGAAGAGTGGCAAAGCTTCACAAGCCCACTCCCTCAACTCCCCATCTGCAACCGAGTGCATGCAAACCTCGAAACCTCCAAAAACCAACCACACCAGAGAGCAACATCCGTAAGAAAGTTGAGCAACGACCCACCAAGGTAGCGACAAGTAAATGGAAACAACAACATCCAGTGACACCCTCAAAGACAATTCCTAAAGAGAACACCAGGCGGCTAGGGTTACAAAAATTGCTAAAGCAAAAAAAACCAAGTAGTTGGTCATATTAGTAAAGGTATTATTGATTATATCCATTTAGATGTAGGGAGCTTTGGATTTTGGAGATTCCAAATTTATAGATCAAGGTGGAGCTCCTAAGGTGTCCAAGGAAGCTTTGGTGGTTATGAAGGCTATAGAGATTGGAAACCTTTACACGCTAGATGGAAGTACTCAAATCAATGAGGCATGAGTGGTATATGAGGAAGCGAATCAATCCACTTGTTTATGGCATTAACAAATGGGTCATATAAGCAAGAAAGGGCTATAAATATTGATAAACCGTGAATTATTTCCAAATTTAAGATCTTTGAATTTCTACAAGCATTATATAGACAAAATTTTAAAGTAGATGGTCATATTAGTAAAGGTATTCTTGATTATATCCATTCAGATGTATGGGAGCCATCCCCTATAGTTTCTTTCATAATATTGTCATATTTTCTAACATTTATAGATGCTTTCTGTAGAAAAAGTATGGGTGTATGTCTTGAAAACAAAAATTGATGTGTTTAATACATTTAAACAATTTAGAGTTATAGTATAAAAGAAAATTGGCCAAACAATCAAATGTTTAAGAACGGATAATGGAGGCAAGTTCAAGGCTTTAGAATTCGAAAAATATTGCAAAGAAGTCGGGGTCGATAGACATGAGCATTGTATATACTCCCCAACAAAATGACGTGGCAAAACAAATGAACGTGACTCTTTTAGAAAGAGCAAGGAGTGTGCTCAACAATGCCAATTTGCAATATTCCCAATTAGCCTTGCTAATTGGAATATTTCAATTTTGCTTT
>JAXQQM020079619.1:0-15868 GCA_034641835.2 Pinus albicaulis
TAATTTTACTATGCGAGATATAACCTTTGAGTGAAACCTATTTGGGTATATGGGATGACACATGGTGCTAGGTGTTAGTATGATTCTTTCGTCATAAAAGATCACTTTAGCTATGCATATCAAGTAGCCCTAACATCAAGTATGGCTGCAAAATATCTTTAAGTTTGCTGCATAAAATTAGATCTAAGCATAAAAGATATTAAGCAGATAAGATATAAAATGGCTCCATGCATCCAATGAACAAGACAAGAACAATGTATAAAAAGAATCTTATATTATATTAAAGAATGGGGCACCTGAGAGGAAAAAAAGAAAGGTGTTTTAAATTTCTCCTCAGTGGGATGGGTTCTTGGAAGTCCTCAGTGTTTCAGATCTAAAATTCCTCTCTTTGGTTAATGTGGAAAACCTAACAAACATGGAACTCAATGGGAGTTCAAAATGCAAACAAATGGAAATGGTGACCAAGAGTAGATCTAGTGTGATCTAATGCAATGGAGGTGACTAATGAATGGGGAAAACCCTCCTATTTATAACAAAATATTGGGGTGTTCTAGAACTTGGTGCATGAATAAAATATTATTAATCACATTCTAGAATCACCCTTTAGGAATATTTTATTATATTTGTTGGAGGGAAAAGGGTTTTTTACTTGGGTCAATTCCTTTATTTATAAATAACAAATAAATAAATGATTTATTTATTATTTAAGGGAGATGAGGGGAATATAATTAAATAAATAATGGTTTATTTAATTATTTAAAAATGATGTAGTCAAATTTAACTAGGAATAGTATTTAAATAATGATTTAAATAACTTATTCTTAGGAAATAATTAAATAAATAATGATTTATTTAATTGATTACCTTGTTTTGGGTTAAATATGACCAAGAAATGTAAACGAATGTGGTGAAAGTGATTTTACTTGGGGTAAAATTAGTCTTACATGGTGTACTTGGGTTTATCTAACGATAATGGGTTAGATGACTAAAAATGGTGTAACACTAGAGAATTTGTAGATTCTAATGTAGATTCTAGCACAACTAGAGGAGCTGATAGAGAGAACTTAGAGGCTTTGCTAGAGGATGCCCACTGCAGATGCGAATTCTTGATGACTAGGGTATCAAAGCATGAATGGCATGATCTAGATGATCATTACATTGAGGCATGTGTCAGGCTACCCTCGGAGTGGCGAGGTGTCATGTGACATTTGGCAATGGTTGGGCAGGGTATGCAGGATCTACAGGCTACAGGAGCCATGCCATTATCTCGAAACCCTCTAGATAGTGATTAGATGTAGGGGAATGTGTGTTAGGTCCCTATATTACTAGTTTAGCCCCTTATTGTTATTAGTGTATCCCCCTTATTGTTATTATTGTAGCCCACTCTAACCCCAATGTTGTTATTATTGTGCCCTTACATTGTTATTTTTAGGTCGGCTAGGATTACATTAAGTATGAGGGGTTTCCGTAGTGCATTATATTAGATATCATTGTGGCCCCATGGACTCCTATATATAGAAAGGAGGTTTTTTCATTTGTATCATCCAAGAATTGTTCATTCATGTAATGGCTTGGAGGTTTCCCCCTCGAAGTGGATTATTTCTAAGGCGTTGATATCTCTTTTCTTCTATTTTTGGAGCTGGTTTCACAACAATGTGGTGCCCCTGGTTTTGATTTTTTCAAAATTCTATGAGAATTTCATATGTATTAGAGTAGAGGAATCCAAAACATTTATGATTTTTAAGACACATATGATAGATATGCATCTTTTTATATATGACGAGGCACCGAATCGAGCTAACTATTCATGATATATATTTCCTGAACGGTCTCTCACCACTGGGGGTGGTGGGAAATATCCAACCAGTATTACCGCGAGGGCAGAATACATCTGAGTTTGGGGAATGCCATTGCCGACCAGATGTTTGTGTCAAGGGAATGGCTATACCGATCGGAAATATAGAGAGGATAGAGACTCAGGCTGTCATTGCAGTAGTACTGCTGATCCTTGGCAACTAGGGATTCCACCACATCACCGGAGGGAAGATGATGTTGGTTGAGAGTGTGCAAAGTGGGACCTACTATGGATGGTCCCAAATGATGTTGGCGTCATTGAAATGACATTTTTCACTATGCAAGATATAAGTGAACCATGACTGTGATTTTGGTACAGTGTTTTGAGAATATCCCTACAATTTGACCTAATGTATAGATCTAGTATGGGGGCCCGTGGGAGCCCAGGATGCGCTGCTCGGGGCAGCTATTGTGGAGAGGAAGAGGCAGGGGAGTCGGATGAGTGTTCCGAACCAATTTCTTCACACATTGGGACCAGATGCCACTATATATAGATGAATATCCATATAGTGGGATGAACTATCAGGGGGACCCGAACTTGCCACTTCCGCCTGGTCGAGCATGGGGACCAAATGGTGAGTGACAAGTTGTTATGTTTTATGGTGCATTTAAAGTTTTAGAATTATGTATGTGGTACTAATTCATTACTTTTGGTATGCAGATATAGCACTTGTGAAACCGACCGGGTATATGGGATGACTTGCAGTGCTAGGGGCTGTAGATTCTAGCACAACTAGAGGAGCTGATAGAGAGAACTTAGAGGCTTTGCTAGAGGATGCCCACTGCAGATGCGAATTCTTGATGACTAGGGTATCAAAGCATGAATGGCATGATCTAGATGATCATTACATTGAGGCATGTGTCAGGCTACCCTCGGAGTGGCGAGGTGTCATGTGACATTTGGCAATGGTTGGGCAGGGTATGCAGGATCTACAGGCTACAGGAGCCATGCCATTATCTCGAAACCCTCTAGATAGTGATTAGATGTAGGGGAATGTGTGTTAGGTCCCTATATTACTAGTTTAGCCCCTTATTGTTATTAGTGTATCCCCCTTATTGTTATTATTGTAGCCCACTCTAACCCCAATGTTGTTATTATTGTGCCCTTACATTGTTATTTTTAGGTCGGCTAGGATTACATTAAGTATGAGGGGTTTCCGTAGTGCATTATATTAGATATCATTGTGGCCCCATGGACTCCTATATATAGAAAGGAGGTTTTTTCATTTGTATCATCCAAGAATTGTTCATTCATGTAATGGCTTGGAGGTTTCCCCCTCGAAGTGGATTATTTCTAAGGCGTTGATATCTCTTTTCTTCTATTTTTGGAGCTGGTTTCACAACAATGTGGTGCCCCTGGTTTTGATTTTTTCAAAATTCTATGAGAATTTCATATGTATTAGAGTAGAGGAATCCAAAACATTTATGATTTTTAAGACACATATGATAGATATGCATCTTTTTATATATGACGAGTATATGGTTCACCATTTTTTTATGATTATTGTCTTCTGTTAAATGCATGTGATAAGTGCCAATCTAGAATATTGTTTGCAATGCTAGCTAGATAGTGATTATGGGATCTAGGTACATCACTAAATATAATGGTTTCGAATTCACACACTAAGAACTTCACTCATAAATATATTCTAAAAAGGACATGGTTATTCACATGATATACACCATTCAATTACATGACAAGCAGCAGGAAATATAAACGAACATGAAGATGAAAGATGTGATAGTCAATGGAATCGACTAAAAAACCTATCACTACATCATATTCGGCTTGATTATTGTTGGTAGATCAATTGCATAAGCCATTAGAGAGGACTAACGAATGCATGGGGTAAAAATGGCCCATGATGTCGAGGCTAGATTCTGCAAGTAGCGACTTGCAGCATCGGCATAGCCGATATACAGTGTGGATGACGGATGCATCTGAAAGGTGCCACAACACAACAGATGAGATGATGAACAATGCAAGAAACATGAATGCATGGCAGAAATAAAACACACATCTCAATGGGGGATGTTATGGATAAAATTTATATGCCCCGCACACTTATTAAGGAGATGGTCAATAAATTATGTAGGGAAGTTGTCTTTGGGACAAGATTTTTTCATGTCATGAAAGTCCATACAGACACAGATGGTGTATGTTTTATTGAGAATGCGATAGGTAAAACTAGCCTACTTGAGCTTATCGATTTTGGCTTTGATAGCCTCTCCTCTAGAAGGATTAATGGGTCTCAACTTTTGAGAGACAAGATTACCATCGGCCAATGTATAGATTGTTTGTGCTCAACCTAGTGTTCCTAAATTGAGTTCATTAATTGTCAACCAGGGTTGGTAAACTGCTGAATTGTAGTGCACTATATGTGCCTAGGTATTTGTTTCTCACTACATTGTGTTTAGTGTTTTATGATGTTTTTGGTTTTATGGTTTTATGTTCAAAAGAAAAATAGCTAAATGTTGGAAAAGAGAAGTGGATGGTTATACTAAAATAGAACAAAGCCTAGACTATGGATGACAAACAAAAAATGCAAAGCTTGATAATGACTTCATTGCAAGAAAATAAATCACAACATGAGCTTGAACTTATCCAATTCATTCATTAAAGGTATGTTGGAAGAGCTTGATAAATGGACAAGTTAAGTGTAAATGAAGTTCTCCTAAATAAACAATCAACTCACAATATTACAAAATGATTATTTATAACACAGTAAGGTTTCTATTCTAGATTAACCTATGATTCTGAAGTTACCTTATTCTACAACTTGACTTATCACTTCTAGGCCTTATTCATAAGTTTTGAGATTTTCTAAAATAATGCTTGGGAAAAAAGCTATAGGTGAATTTGTAAAAGATTTGCAGAATTATCAAAGCCTTAAACTGATATTACTGACCCCTGTTCATGTGATGATGTATCAATATAAATTTAGAACAAAAGTAAGTTGTAAATAATGAAGGCCGAGAGACTAATTTTGACAACTGGCACTACTTAAAATACAATGGATCACACTAAGCTAGAACATGATCTATCAATCTTAAAATATAGTGTCTACAACTAAACTAAAATGCCATTAATCTTTTCTTGAAACAAAATGAACTGAACTGAACTAGAGTGCCACTAATCTACTTGAACAAAGTGAACTGAAACTGAACTAGAGTGCCTCTAATCTACTTGAAGTACAGTGAACAGAGTTAAACTAAAATGCCATTATCAAACTGGAAATGTAGTGACAGAGCTGAAATAAATGCAATCAACCTCCGGAGTGCTATAACTAAATTAACATGCAACTAGTCTATGGAATTCTACAGCCCATCTCGTTCAATAGGAATGATATTTTGGAAGAGTTTGTAAAACAAGTCTGGCTGTATTATTCAATGCAATTGAACATAAACATAAGATTGAAAGCAAATACAACTAGAATCTAATACACCACAGCTGTTTCTTATTCATTGTTAATTATGTTTTGGAAGAGTTTGTAAGAGTAAGACCGGCTGTGACACTTAGTGTAAACAAGCATAAATCATAAAATTCGAAAGGAAATGCAACTAAAACCTACAATACCACAGCTATGCCTTATTCATCGTGATGATATTTTGGAAGATTTTATAAGAGTAAGTCTAGCTGTGATAATTAATGTAAACAAGTATGAACATAAAATTCAGAAACTTGCCTAAGCTAGAAATGCAAACGAAACTAAAATACTTATCTAAACCGTATAAACAAGGCTACTCAGGTAGCAGGGGCCCTCTACCACCGGAGTAGCATGAACTCTACTTCAAGATTGACTCAACGCTTTCAAGAAGTGATGCTTCTTTCATTAAAGAGAAATTACTTCAAAAACAGAGTGTTTTCGGACTTCTGAAATCTAGCAATCAACCAAAAAATCTAACCTTGTCCCTCAGTTTCCCGAGCCATATTTGTAACAAAATTACATAAATGTCTTGAGATAACCTAGGGATAATTGTCTTTCCAAATAAAAACCAAACTAGGACTCTGATGGTGGTCACGTAATATAATTAAGGACATCTGGACTGTCCTTGTCCTGTTAGGAGTCTCTCTCCTAGTTTGAGTTCCCACGTACATAACTGCCTATATAATTCCGTTCAAACTTCGTGGAGAGAAAAAAATGATGAGGGAATGATGTGGAATACAACCATATGTGTTTTCCTCTGAGATGACACCTGGAACCTACGTAGACATGAAGACAGCTACAGAATCGGCAACTAGCTACAGAATGTCTGCATTCTGTAGCTAGATCTAGTTCAAAAAGTACTACAATGACAAAATCATAAAAACATAGAAATTTAGTCATGATATATATTCTTAAAGAAATTTTAACCAATTCTACTAATCATTTGAGCCTGTGATTAATAATGGACAAAGGAAATGGAGTGGAATATGGTGGAAGAAAGAACATCTTTGGAGCTCAACATACCCCCACTTCTAGATTCTTGCATGTCCTCATGCAACTATTCCATGAACTCTAAGACCTCTGCAAGGACATCCAACCCTCTTCTTCTACTTTTCCTGGCAGTCAAAGGCCTACTGGGCTTCCTTATGACTAACTTGAATCTCAAATTTGTGAGTGCCCTGGTTAACTTTTTATTCTATTCTTCAATTTTTCACTGGCCTTGTGTAACTTTTGCATTTGTAGAGACAAAGTTGAATTCATATCAGTTTTCAGTTTAACCTGCTATCTCAGAATTTCATTCTCATTCTTGATATGTTTGTTGAGTATTTCTAACTCATATTTATCTCTCCTTAGGATATCAACTGCAGATTTTGGTGGACTAGGAGTTCTGTCGCTTCTTTCTGAAGTTCTTTTCTCTAATGTCTCAACATAGTTGTAAATTTCTTGCTGTGCAGGGTCTATTTCAGGAGCTCCTTCATCAAAATCCTCCTCAGCAGGTGTTTCCTCATCCTCTATGTTTATGACTCCAGTTTGTTTAACCTTTGTTTTCTTTAGTATCCCTCTAAGTCTGTGGCTCCTTCTCGGTTGAGATGGCCCTTCTCCTTTCTCTCTGGAAAATTTTCTTATTATCCTCTCTTTCTTAAGCTGCTTCTTAATTTGAGCCAATTTCTCAGAAATCATTTCTTCATTGCTTTCTTGTATTGTTTTACCAGTTTCAGTTTTGGAGGTTTTCCATTTTCTGCTTCTTTTTGTAGGTTTGTCTTCAGGTGGAGGTTCCTTGGGTTCTTCAAAGTGATTTCTCACGAAGAATTCTTCCCAATTATCTCCCATTTTTCTCAAATGATGTTCAATCAAAATTTTGACTAAACCATGGTGGTAGAAGGTTGTTTCCAGAAATTGAATTCTCTTTTGAACACTTGAGGCCATTTTCTTTAAACTATGAAGCAAGAAAAAGGGAAAATTGAGTTCTTCTTCTAGGAAATGCATTATCAACCAAATATGATAAACATAGAAAGTACCATATCTTCCTTCACAAGTGATGAATTTTTGCAAGATAAGCAACATGTTCCTCCATTTGTTCTTTAGTGCAGAGCTAGGGATACCCTTTTTAAAAATGGTAACATCCATACCTAGTGACTTGAGTATTTGCTTCCATGCTTCGTTATGAAATTCTCTATTCTTGAACCACCTTTCTCCTTGTCTGGGAAATTTCGTTGCTTCTGCAATGAAGGCTTCAGTAATGGTGAATTTGATATCTCCTATCTCGACCTCAGCTCCATTGAAGGATCTTGCAAATGTTTTTGTCACCTCTTTGTGAAACCCACTGAATTTTTCAAAGAATTGCAACCACTCTGCTTGCTGCAACATTTCTCTGATTTGGGGATAACCTTCCAAGTACTTAGTGCCAACCCGTTCAGTCCTCACTATAAGACCCATAACTCCTCTTTCCAACCTTCAAATTGTTGCTCCTCTGTTCACAGTGACACTGGTTGTTACAGAGATGCCTCTGTTTCACAGACCGGAATGGTTAAAAGTTGGCTACGAGAAAGAGTGACATGGAGTGGTTATGGAATGAATATAATGAGGTGAGGATGATGTATATGAGTTGAAAGATATCACAGAAGAAAAGACCACGGGGATATTTTGTAACGGATTCAAAATCATCATTAAATGCTTCGGCCTAGTGACGTGACTAATCCAATCACTTCAGCACTTTAACCGTTTAGATTTTTAAATGATGATCGGATATGGGATTTTAAATGGTGGAATAGAAGGAGTTTTATCCAAATTTTCTACGAGAGGTTTGTTAGGCATGATCAACAAAATTAATTAAAACAACTTTTTGAATTATTCATAACTTAACTATACTAAAATCTTTCATGATATGTCATTATAATCAGAACTTTTACCTTTGCCTTTCCTCTGATTTTTTTTTTTTTTGTGATCTTTGTTAGAGTCGGTCTTGTCAGTCCTCCGTCAGAGATCAAAAACTCTTTTTGCATTTCATTTTTATGTGTCTCGCTCGATTTACTCAGTTGCATTCCACTAGGGGCATGCCATAATCTGACGGAAAGGTCTTGTGAGTCATTACCCCTCATGCTTATACCTGTTGGCTCAGGTCTATTCATTGAAGTTTATTAAATCAATTTAAAGTCATTTGCAGTCCTGCTCTAATATATTGGTCAGCAAAAAGTTATTTAAGGTTTTCAGGTCTTTTAGGTCTAGGGTTAAGTTGATTTAGTCCACAAAACGCCCAATAATACCAGCAGACACATGAGGGAGGTCCCAAATCAGTTTCCACGGCAAAATACCATCGTCAAATAATGCTTGAAAACGTTTCTTCTTCAAAACTTTGTTTTGAAGAAGAAATCATTAAATTTGTTTTTTTTAAATATGTAATTTTTCAGAGTTTTTCAGTCATGACATGTTTCAGGCGCCGCCCTAATCCTTTTCCGAATTCAACATCAGTCATCCCTGCAGAAAATGAACCAAAATAACATCATTTCAAGGCCAAAATAAAAAAACTTGAAGAACAGAGTTGTATTTAAAGTGAAGAAATGCCAATTTAAATCAAAGCCATGACTTCATAAAGATATTTTCATTGTTTGAAAAGCTATTTTCATCCAATAAGATCGATTGAAGTCGATTTGAGTGGTGAGAGGGTGATGATGTAAGTTTAAAAGCCAAGACTGCATTTAGGAGTGCGCGCGGCACATTGGGAACAGGCGCGGCGCACTGATCAAGCGCGGCGCATTAGGCACCTCTACACATTGTAAATTTATACGCGCGTGGCGCATACAGTGAGTGCGGCGTGTTGGCTTTGACGCGGCACACATAGCCTCCAAACAGGATTGTGCCACTACTACATTAAATTTTAAAAAATGAATCCAATTCTTTTGCTGCAGATGCGGTTGTTCACTGTTATGGAAGATAATGTAGTTGATGCAATGTCTAAAAGATTGCGTCAAAGGTTTTATATTAAGGACAGCATCATTTTGTGGATGAAATACCCTGTCAATCAAATGTTGTTCATTATACGTGGAAAGCTGGAGAGCATTGGTGATGATGGGTCTAGGGTTATTGTTAATGAGGGGGAGTTCTGTGGAGACGAGCTGCTGACATGGTGCATTGAAAATGCTGCAGTGCAGTCAATTTCAAGGAAAAATGTCGTTAGAAGAATGGTTAAAAGGGCACTTTCCAGTGGAACGGTTAAATGCATAACCAACGTCGAAACGTTCTCTCTCGAAAGCTGCAGATCTTGTATATGTCACCGGTAATTTTAGTCGTTATATGAGGAATCCACGAGTTCAAGGAGCAATCAGATATGAATCACTATACTGGAGATCATGGGCAGCTAGGCGAAGACAGGCCACTTGGAAATATAGGAAAAGAAAGCACATCAATTCTCTTGCGTGGACAGTGAGATAAGGGGATAACAGAATGTCAATTGCAAATTTATCGAGCTTTAATTGGGCTATTATTCATGCTCAAATCGCAAAATGAAAACTTAAATTTCTCGTTATCGGATTGATCTTGCATCATTTCAGCTATCAGACAAATGGCTGGAAGCATAAATGGATAGATGAGCTCGTCAACCATTCCAAAGGCATGCCATTCAGCCCTTTGGATACAAATAACTTCAATCCTAACAACGAATGTTCCTTGTTTATCATAGATCAGGGCTTTTATTACTATAGTGAAGCGGATCAGTGACACCTGGCCCTTCGTTTCATAGATCCAAACATTTGGAAAGCGAAGTTGTTAAATTTCTACCCTATAGTAATAAAAAGGGCTTTGGATGCCAGAAAACTATGTGATTTGAAGCATCAAAATTAAGATCTACCTATTTTCTTTGACCTGGTCATGTCACTTTTTTCCCACCTAGATGTGGGCCTTGACCAATCCCAACCAGATCTAGTGATGAGACGCAAGAGCGAGGATTTACATGCTTCCTTTAGGTCGTGGAAAATCAATGGCTGCTCTTTTAAACCAATACTTTGCTCAGAGGTATAAAGGGCGCTTAATCATACGCTTTGATGACAATAATCCTGCTAAAGAGAGTATGAATTTGTTGAGAATATTCTAAATGATTTGGATACACTCGGTATCAAAGGAGAAGGACCCACATATACTTCAAATTATTTTCCGCAGTTAATGGAGATGGCTGAGAAACTAATATCTGAAGGAAAGCCGAGAGCAGATGCAGAAAGATAGGAACGGAATGCTTATTTTGTCCTCATTCACGATTTCATGGGATCCACGCTACAGTTTTTTCCTTTTAGTTGGTCATCAGAGAAATTCAAGGGGAACACTGTTTTGTCTTCAGAAACAGATGATTGGCTTTTCAGCTTTTGTTTGTTAGTGATGATTAAACAATTCCTTATTTTGGTCGATTTGTTTTCTCATAGTGGAATTTATTTATTGTATTGAAAATCATTTGTAAAGAGAATTTTGGGAGAAGTGTGGAGGAAAACTTCGCTGTACAGTTTTTGACAGAATATTAATGAAAGGATACAGCTCTGGATTATGAGATTCATGTGGTGTGAGTTTAGCATATGTTTTTCTTTATGTTTCATATGTATCTTGTTATGTTTTACAGTTCATTCATAATCATCTCCAGTTGAATGCTTTTAAGTAGGAAAGGTAGAATCCATGTTTATTTCTCTGCCTTGGGAGAGTGTTCATGGTTTTGTGTATCTTCTTCTGTTTGATAAGGATTCATCTATTATGCCCTTGTCAACCTCTTAACAGACTACTCCACTCCATAGTATTTCGAATTTGATGTTAAACCTCTTGCCTATCTTGCCTCATGAGATAATCTGTGTCTTTGACTTAATTTCTCTGCTCATGCTGTTCTTTGTCCCATACATCCCTGAAATCCAGCCTAAAAATCAAAATACCTCTTTCCTATTTCTTTACTAGCCTAAAATCAGTATTCATTATAGGTCATCTCAGGCCCTATTAGACATCTTTCATTGAGATTGATCCGGAGAGAGCCCTCTCCTGTCCTCGTTGGGCTAGCTACGAGGCTGAGCGTGGTTTGGTGTTGTCCTTCTTCTGCCTTATTTCAGCCTAAGGTGGATTTGGGAACTAACAATCTTCATATGCTTTGTTCTCTCCTGAAAATCATTAATTTTTGAGTCTTCATAACCTTCTTGATTTTGCTTGTTGTCATGGATATGCAGGATCATTTTATTGCAGATCAGGTGATTACTAGACAGTGCCTTCAGAATCTCTGGCTGCAGAATGTACGTACGGAAGCGAGTATACATGGTGAGTGGGAAATGTCGATTGATTACGAGAATGTACCTTTGGAGCATGAGTGGAATGTTGTATGGAATGAGTGAAGATGGATAATGAAATATGATGTAATGGAATATGAATGAAGTAAATAATGGAGTGGAATGGATCACAACTTATGAAATGGAGTGAAGTATGAGAAGTGGCCTGCAATTCATGATATGTATTATTCAATTGTAGAAAGACATCAAACTTTAAAAATATGGAATGGAAATGAGGTGGACCATGGAGTGAAATGAATGAAGTGTGTATGAATGAATGAAATGGAGTATGGATGAATGAATGAAATGAAGTATGGATGAATGAAATGAAATGGACCATAAGTGAAATGGATCTGCACTTATGATTTTGTAACAACTGCTTGCAGAAAAACAAATTTGAAAAGCTAAAGTGTCAGAAAGATTCTGATTTTCACTCTACCTTTTCTATATAAACATGCTAATCAGTGATTAGTTTTCATGTTTATACTTTTTTTTTTTCAATAAAATGACTTCAGAAAATTCAATTAAGTTGATGAAGAAGAAAGATTCTTCTTCATTAACTTCACATCACTGTTTTCCTGGAACTTCTTGACAAATTCTTCTCTTGAAAGTGGCTTATGATATAGCTTCAATCTATGACCATTCACAAGAAAAGTGACCTCTTCTTCATCTATTGTCCTAATTTTTATTGCTCCATTGTCAAAAAATTTCACAATTTCATATGGCCCAAGCCAATGTGTTTGGAATTTACCTTGAAAATCTTTGAACTTTGAATCAAACAAGAGAGCCCAGTCACCTTCTTTGAACTTCTTTTCTTTGATGTACTTATCATGCCATCTAGTCCTTTGTTGTTGGACTATACTTGTTTTCTGAACTGCATATTGTCTGATCTCATCCAATTCATTAATCTGCTCCAATCTATGCTTTTGTGCCTCTGTTAGATCAAGTCCTAGCTGAACTACCATTTTGAAAGTTTGAATCTGGAACTCTATGGGAAACAAAACTTTCTTTCCATAAACAAGTTCATAAGGAGTATGACCTATTGTGCTTCTCCATGTAGTTCTATAGGCCCACAAGGCTTCAGGAAGCCTATCTGCCCAATCTCTTCTATGTAAATGAACAATCTTTGTTAGGATCCCTTCAATGACCTTATTAGTAGATTCCACTTGGCCATTTGCTTGTGGATGATAGGGAGTAGATTTTATGTGTCTAATTTTGTACCTCTCCATCAATTGTTCCACTAGCCTTGATGTGAATTGAGCTCCTTGATTTGTAACAATTTCCCTTGGGACACCAAAACGAGTAAAAATATCCTCAAAAAGAAAATTAACTACAGATGCTTCATTAGCAAAAAGTAATGGCTTGGCCTCTACCCATTTGGTAACATAATCAGTGCAAACTAATATATATCTCTTTTGTCTTGATGGAGGACTAATAGGTCCTACAAAATCCAAAACCCATTTTTCAAAAGGTTCAATATGTACCTGAGGCTGCAATGGCATCTCACCTGAAGGAGAAGGTTTCCCTACCCTTTGGCAACTGTCACACCTTTTGACATACTCTTTAGCATCTTTAAAAAGAGATGGCCAATAATATCCTAAATGAAGGACCTTATAAGCTGTCCTCTTATCGGCAAAGTGTCCGCCACAAGGTTCATCATGACATGCCTTGAGGATCTCAAGTATCTCATCTTCCCGAACACATCTTCTAATGATAAAATCTGGACCTGTTTTGTATAACTCATTAGCAACCCATGAATATTTTGCACTGTCATAAATGATCTTTCTTTTGTCTCTTGCATTCATTATTGAAGGAAATTTCCCTGAAACTAAATAATTAGCAATGTCAGCAAACCAAGGAGTTTGGGTAGAAATTGCAAAAAGATATTCATCAAGAAATTGATCTTCAACTGGAGTGTCATCTTTGATGTTTTGGAGTCTAGATAGGAAATCAGCTACTGTGTTTTGTTTTCCAGGCCTATCTAGAATGGTAATGTTGAATTCTTGTAAAAGCAATAATCATCTTATGACTCTGCCATTAGTAATTGATTTGTTCATTAAGTATCTAATTGCAGAATGATCAGTGTGAACAAAAGTTTCATAGCCTGTTATATAGTGTCTGAATTTGTTTATGGCATGAACAACAGCTAAAAACTCTTTTTCAGTTATAGTATAGTTTAACTCTGCAGGAGTCAAATTTTTACTGGTATAGTAGATGGCATAAGGAATCGGGTCTTTTTGTCCCAATACTGCTCCTAGAGTTGTATCTGAGGCATCTGTTGAAATATGAAAAGGTAACTTCCAGTTAGGTCCCCTTAAAATAGGTGCTTCAGAGATTTTTGTTTTCAAGGTCTCAAAGGCTAACTGGAAATCAGGATTCCACTTGAATTCACAGTCCTTGGTAAGTAATTTGAAAAGTGGAGATGCTATCTTGGTGAAGTTTTCTATAAACCTTCGATAATATCCTGTAAATCCGAGAAAAATCCTAACATCTTTTTGACAACTTGGAATAGATAAGCTAGAGATGACTTCAACTTTTGACTCATCAACTCTAATCCCATCCCCTGAAATGTGATGTCCTAAAACAATTCCTTCAGTAAACATCATAAAACACTTCTCATGACTAAGTGAAAGATTTGCTTCTTTACATATTTTTAAAACTTTTTCCAAGTTTGATAAGGATTCTTCAAATGTGTTTCCATAAAATGTGTTTCCATAAACTGTGAAATCATCCATATATACCTCTACACAATCATGTATTAGATCCGAAAAGATCCCTAATACTGCCCTTTGAAATGTTGCAGGTGCATTGCATAATCCAAATGGCAATACTCGGTAAGCATAGGTACCCCAAGGACAGGGAAATGTGGTTTTGTCTCGATCCTCAAGTGCTACTTGAATTTGATTATAACCACTAAACCCATCTAGAAATGAGAAGTACTTTTTGCCAGCTAAGGTATCTAACACCTGATCTATGAAAGGTAGGGGAAAATGATCTTTAAGAGTAGCTTTGTTTAATTCTCGGTAGTCAATACATACCCTCCATTTACCATTTTTCTTTGGCATAATTACCAAAGGAGAAACCCACTGACTATCTGAAATAGGATAGATAAAGTTGACATTCAACAATTTCTGCAATTCTTCTTTAACAATCTCCCTAAGATTTGGATTCATCCGTCTTTGAGGTTGTTTGATTGGTTTACAATTTTCCTCTATGTAGATGTGATGAGTGCAAGTCTTGGGGCTTATCCCTTTCATATCAGTGTACTCCCATGCATATGCAGAAGAATGTCTCTGTAAGATCTGACTAGCTCTTCTTGTTGATATTTTTCTAGGTTCTTGTTTATGTTTAAAGTTTTGCCTGGAAATATCTCACTTGTAGAGCTGCCAAATTTATCCATAGAATGAAGAGACATCTGTCTTGATGATAAAAACTCAATGTTGGATTCTTCTTGAAATTGTTCATGTTTGTATTCCGAAGAGGATTCAAAGTTTTCTAAAGTATTTAGAATTTGACTATCTTCACTAATTTCTGAAATTGTGAAGAGAGGTTGTAAGTCTTCTTCATCCTCTATCCATTAAGTATCATCTAAATCTGTAATTGTCCTTGCTGGAGGATACAAAGTGAATTTCTTAGTTGAACTACCATCAGAGATGTACATATCACCGGATCTACAACTAATGAAAGCATCAACTGTAGCTAACCAAGGTCTTCCTAATATAATAGGGTGTCCTCCTAGATTATTCTTAGGAGTTAGGATCATAAAATCCACAGGATACTCCCAAGAATCTAGGGACACTGGAATGTCTTCTATTACCCCATCAGGTTTAATCACAGATCTGTCTGCTAATTGTAATAATGTGGGTGTAAAAAGAAGATTAGGAAGTTTCAATTTATTCATGATTTGTCTACTCATGATATTGATTGCTGCTCCTAAATCAATAAGCGTGTTTTGGATCTCAGTTCCATTGATGTGTATTTTGACAACTGGATTTCCTGGGTCTAGATACTTTGGAATAGCAATCTTACCCATCATGATATCTGCTATTTTTCCTGCCAGTTGAATTTTCTTTGTCTCTCTTATTCTTTTTCTTGTTTTCTTCATGCTCAACTCCTTTATTGTCTTCGCTAAAATTGGAATTTCCTTGATAGCTTGTAATAATGGAATCTTAATACAGACATTTCTTAGCTCATCTAGGAAATCATAATTAGGCACCATAATTTGTTTTTCTACACCCCTATCAATTTGTAATCTTTCTGGAAAGGGAGGTGTAGAAGTGGATGTTGATGGCTGCTCTAATACAG
>JAXQQM020068570.1:0-79782 GCA_034641835.2 Pinus albicaulis
GTTAAGTTCCGTAGCTAAACTAACTCCATCATTGCTCTCAAGCTGTTTTAAAGAAATTACACCTTCCGAGATCTAGATTCTAGTTATCTGTATATGGAAGATTTCTTACTATAACATTATCATTTTTATTTCATATTTAATAAGCACCATTCCTCTGGACTGTCACACCATAATATTTTTTATTGTTTAGATGCTACAAAATACATACTGCGCATGGTTGTGTTCTCGTCTACTCTGAAACGCCTACTCACTCGTTTAATAAATATTTATACTGCGCATGGTTGTGTTCTCGTCTACTCTGAAACGCCTACTCACTCGTTTAATAAATATTTATAGTGATCTGATCATCCTTCTATGTGTAGTGGCATCATCTTAACTCATAGAGTTAGATAAGTTTTTAGCCCACTACCCTCGTGATGTTTACCTTAGGTGTTATTTCCCATACGGACTGGAGGATTGTAACTACAGAATTAAAGTCCATGATTTCGACTCCTTTTTCTATTAAACATAGGATGAGAAAAAAACCATTATTCATTGCTTAATAATTCCATCTAATTATCTTAATTTTTCTATTATTCTTCAGCAACATTTCCAGTACAGGAAGAAAAACATCAGTTTAAGAATCTGTATATATGTGAATGTATGAGAAAATTCAGTTCTGATTAGCCAATCTCAAATTCTTCGATGAGCCATCGATTTCAACCCGCAGTTATGAGCTAAGATATTTCTGTGAGATCATGATAATTATGTTCAATTTTCCACTGAGATGCAGCTAGAAGTTCTCAGAATCCTTTAAGCAATTTAATCAATTCTCTATTCACCGAGCTACCAATATTTATATATAACAAAACTTGCTTAATTCATCATACAAATAATTTCCAGGTCATATCAAGTAAAATAGCTACAACCACATCCAACCAAGAATATTTGACAATTGAATTCATTCAGAACTGCTTAACAACAAAATTATTCAGGAATTCTTAACAACATAATTCAACTAATAAAATTTCTAGCAATCAGAATTAACACAAAATTAGAACACCTTGGATGAACAATTCACCACCAAACCATGAAACTTCACCACAATTTCCCCTCGAGCAGAGATCTCATTTCCCCCTCTAAAATCAAAAACCTCTTTTCATTCTAGATTATACATTTTTATGCCTTACTTCCCTATCATACTTTCGTTAGCAGTGTCCCCTTTTCTACCGTTTCCCAAACCCCAATTGCCCAGGTTTTTTCTTATTCTTTCAAAAAAATATCTTCCCTTTTTCATTAAAGTCTCCCTTTGTCTTCCACAACACTTTATTCACCCTTCCTGAGTGTGCTTTTCCACGAAGTAATTTAAGAGATTTGTTCCTCTTAATCATATTAAATTACTTTTAATCACCCCTATGGACTTTTTAGGAGTAAATAAGGTCTGTTCTTATATGTCCATCATATCTCATTAAGTTATTTCCAAACTAATTATCCAATTTATATTTATTATTGAAATTTATTTATTACATCACCATGTTGTATTTTAACATAAGTTTCATATGACTTCCTATCCATTCCTATAAATAGTTCATTCTAAATAAAGAATATTTACATGAAGATAGAGGATTATCACAATTATGGTGTTTCCTCGTCATTGTTGCCACAACTCCCCAAAAAATTTCGCACAAATTATGGGGACCCTTCGTTTTGCATTTTTAAAAGCCCATTTCTTTCATGACATGTTTTTTTATAATAGCTATGAATAGATTCCACTAGGCACAATTGAGAACTTTGTAGAAATGGATGCCACTATTCCACCATTAGTAGAACTATTTTGGAAATCCCACAAGGGCCAACATGTCTCAAGAAAATCGAACCAAGGCTACTTGGGACACAAATCGTTAGCCATACCACTTGAGCTAAATTCCTTTGAATTATTTTCTTAGATGTTTGAGGTTGATGTTTCATATGACTCTTGTTGCTTAGCTTTTTGTTTTGGCACGTCCTTCATCATGTCCATTATAATTTTCCTTTTTCTTGTTGGAGTGTTAGTGTCTCTTTGTGACCTTTACCATTCATGATGACACCCTCCTCATGGTCACAAGAAGCTAACATGACACCTTTTTTTGCCATATCACATCACATTTTGAGTTTTGTTCTCCATGTTGAGTCTCCTCTACTTTGCTTCACACACACCTGCATCGAAAGAAAAATCATTAATATAAGAATTGTTATATATATATATATATATATATATATATATATATATATATATATATATATATATATATATAATGCATTTTAAATATATGTAAAAATAAAATATTTGTAAATAAATAAATAAAACATTTACATTTTAATTAGAGAACTTCTCAGGTGTAAAATGGGTCTCCTAAGAAATATCTACAACCAAAATAAATTGTATAAGAATCAATATGATTCAATATGATGATGTCAACCATGGGGGAGGATTCACCTTTTTTGGGGTAAAAAAGTAAAAATATTAAAAAATAATAAAATAATAAAACTACTTTTTCAACTTATATCCCTAAGGTTTTACTCAAATTTCGAGCGAGAGTACTTAGCAAATGCAAAAGTTAATTCATCGGCCAAGGAGTACCCATCTTTCATACTTTTGATGGACTCTACTACACGAAAAATGAGAAATACATGAAAAAACATGATTGCAATCATGTTTTTCACATATTTCTCATTTTTCCTATAGCGAAAGTATGCAACATGGGTACTCATTTCATGATGAATCAAATTATGCATTCAACAAGTGTTACTGCTCGAAATTTGAGTAAACCCATAGGGAGGTAAGTTGAAAATATGAGTTGAAAAAATAGTTTTTTCTTTTTTCCCTCTAAAATTTGATGATGTAATCTAATATTATTTGTTATGGACCCAACTCATAAAATAGAAGAAAAGATAGGTCAATTACTTATAAATAAGCCTATTCGAGGGGGTAGCCTCCTTTACATTACATAAATGAACAATTCTTGGATGATACAAATGAAAAAACCTCTTTTCTATATATAGGAGTCCATGGGGTCATAATATAATCCTAGCCGACCTAAAAATAATAATGTAAGGGCATAAAAATAACAATAGTGGGATTTTATGGGGCATAATAATAACAATATGGAGACTACAAGGGTACAACAATAACAATAAAGAGGCCACACTAACAACAATAAGGGACTACACTAGTAATATAGGGACCTAACATGCCCCTATCCTTAAAAAAAGTGTTGTTCGCAACCCTTGAGTAGCTCTGATGCTTCTGTATCAAATTTTCATCCTCCCATGTGGAATCTTCAGTGATTAAGTTCTTCCACTTGATGAGATACTCTGAAATTGATCGATTTCGTAGTTGTTAAGTTCATGTTTCCATGATTGCTTTAGGTTCCAATATGATTTTTCCTTCCTCATCAAGTTCTAGCAATATTGTTTGAACTAGAATTTTTTCACATATAACCTTCTTTAAGCATGAAACATGGAAAACTGGGTGCACTCAATAAGAAGCAGGAGGCTCCAATTTGTATGCCATAGTACAAATCCTTTGCAACACTTTGTAAGAACCATAGTACTTTGGTGATAGTTTATTATCCTTCTTATCTTGCTTGAGGGACATTTTTTTGTATGGTTATATCCATAATAACATTGAGTCTCCTCCATCAAATATCCTCTCACTACGATGTTGATCTGCTTGTTGTTTCATTCAATTTTATGCCAAATTTATGTTATCCTTTAAGAGTTGGAGAACTTGTTTTTGATGCTCAATGTGATCTTCCACTGCATGAACCTTAGAATTTTATATTAAATTTGATGTGATAGATGGTGGATGATATCCATAAAGTTCCATAAATTGGGTCATTTTTTCTGCAGTATGGAAGGAAGTGTTATACCACCATTCAACCAAAGGTAACCACTTTAGTCATTATGTTTGTTTATTAGATAGAAAACAACAAAGATATCCTTCCAAACATTTATTTATTGTCTCAGTTTTCCCATCAGATTGAGGATGATAAGATGAGATATGAGCTAGTTGAGTACCCAAACAACAAAATAATTCCATCCAAAAATTTCCTGTGAAAATGGGAAATTTGTCACTTACAATAATCTGTGGGTTTCCTTGTACCTTTTAAATTGTTTCCATAAATTAAGTAGCAATTGTACTTGCTTTAAATGGATGAGATAATGCACAAAAATGTACATACTTGGTAATTCTATCAACTACAGCCATCATGACACTCTTTCCTTTGGACTTAGGTAAACCTATGATAAAATCCATTGAAACCTCCTCCCAACATTAACTTGGAATGGATAAAGGCTGTAGCAAACCATGGGCCTTAACTGTCTCAACATTATTTTTTTGGCAAGCCAAACATTATGCCACAAAATTTTTAATATCGGAATTAAGGCCATCCCAAAAAAATCTTTCTTCACCCTGTGGTAAGCTTTTAAAAATCCTGAGTGTCATTCTAAGGGAGAGGTGTACAATTCCAAAATAATTTTTTCTTCTAGTTGGGAATTCTTATAAATATATAAGCGATCTTTGTACCATAAGGAATCGTTTCTCCAACTAAATGTATCGAATGTATTGGAATCTTACTGCAAATTTTGAATGAGTATCCACATGTCTTCATCATTCTTCCAGTCCTCCCTTTATTTGGTTATCCAATCTGGTTGGATAATAGAAATGGAAGAAAGAAATTCTTCCACCTCCTCATCCTTTCTTGAGAGTGCATATGCAACAACATTTCACTTCCCTTTTTATGGATGATTTCAAAGTCATAACCAAACATATTTGTGACCCATTTCTACTGCTCTTCTAAAGATAGTCTTTGTTCCAAAAATTATTTAAGACTATCATGATCAATTTTTACCTTCAAGTGTCTTCCCACTAGGTAAGGTCACCATTTCTTTAGTGCATGTAGTAACGCCAACATTTCCTTCTCATAAATTGCTTTCTGTAAATACTTTCCTTTGATTGGACGACTTTCAAAAGAAATAGATCTTCCTTCTTGCATTAAAATAGAACCAATTTCATTTCTTGAGGCATCACATTCTATAGTAAAGGTTTTTGTGAAGTATGGCGCAACTAAGACCGATGTTAGGCACATTTCCTCTTTAAGAAGTTCAAAGGCCTTAGTTTGTCCAGGAGTCCATGAAAATGCATCTTTATTGAATATTATCATTAGAGGTGTTGTTATTCTTCCATAATTCTTAACAAACTTGCAATAGTACCCTATTAACTCGAGAAATCCTCGCAATTTATTTATGGTTGTGGGGAATTTCCATTCCTTAATGGATTTAATTTTGTTAGGGTCTACCTTAACATCCTCCTGAGATACAATATGGCCTAGATATTCCACCTCTTGTACTCCAAAGAAACCTTTGGAGGTTTTTTCATATAATTGTTTCTTCTGCAATAGTTTGAGAACAAAGTCAACATGTTGAACATGATCCTTCCAAGAAATGTTGTAGATTAGTATATCATGAAAAAATGCTAACACAAATTTTCAAAGGAAGGGTTTGAAAATGGAATTCATCAACCCTTAAAATGTAGAAGGTGCATTGTTAAGGCCAAAATACATGACCAAAAATTCATAATGACCCTCATGAGTTCAAAATGTTGTTTTTGGAATAAATTTAGTCTCCGTTCTAATTTGATGATATCCTGAACAGAGATCCAACTTGGTAAAATAAATTGCTCCATGCAATTCATCCAATAATTCATCGATCAAACAAATGGGAAATTTATCTTTAATAGTGAGCTTATTGATCTCCCTATAATCCAGACACATGCACCATGATCCATCCTTCTTGTGCACCAATGCTACTAGAGTAGAGAAATAACTTTCACTATGTTTAATTATACCAGTCTCTAAAATTTCTGCAATCATACGTTCAATTTCTCTCTTTTGGACATAAGGATATATGTAAGGCCTGATGTTTGGAGGAACACTTCCTGGAATCAAATGAATAGCATGATAATGATCATGAATAGGTGGGAGTCCTTTGGGAGTTTCAAACACCTTGGAATGATTTTCCAAGAATTTTTGGAGATATGGAGAAGTAAATGATTTTGATGTTGGAACTTCTAGTGAGGATAATTGTGCAATTATACCTTGTTGTTCTTTATTCAAAAGCTTGGTCATGACATTAGAGCTTATATTATTTCTTGTCTTCCCTGTGATACCCTGTAATTCAACATCCTTTCCTTCTGAAAAAAAATTCAGGAATAGTTCTTGGAAATTAAAAGCTATCATCCCCAAAGATTGTAACCATTGTACTCATAGTATAACATCATCACCTACCATTGGAATGGAAAGCAATGGAAAATTCAACACATATTCCCCCATGGTTAGCTTGATATTATGGTATTTTCCAAAGAATTTTATAGTTCCTTCATTCGCAACCATCACTTGACACTCTGGTGCTGGGTATAGGAATCAATTCAATTCCTCTACTACCTTATAATGGATAAAATTATGGTTAATACCCGAATCAATCAACAATATTACATTTTTATTCTTGATACGTCCTTCTATGTTGAGAGTTTTAGGAGTGGTAATTCCTACCAATGCATTACAGGATATGGTAACACTCATTTCTTCTTTCTCTAGGGTTGGTTCCTAGTGTATATCCTCTTCCTTTAAAGTTTCTTGTTAATTTTCTTCCTCCTCTTCACAACCAATGTAAAATTTATTCTCAACACACTTATGACCTTTAGTGTATTTTCTATCACAAATGTAGCAAAGCCCTTTTGCTCTTTTTTCTTCCAATTGTTGTGGTGTCAACTTTGTAGGGTTGTGGAAGTCTAGGAGTAGCAACACTTCCATATTTATATATGTGAGTGGTAGGCTTCCTTGTCACCATAATTTCAATTTCAATTTTTCTTGTCAACCTGAATGACTTCTCCAATGAATCAGTTTCCCAAAGGTGAACCTCATGTTGGATGTTATACTTTAAATTCCCTATGAAGACATCAGTCTTGTGTTACTCTAGAATATCAGTTACCCTTATATTCAATTTTTGGAGGTCCTCAACGTGCTCCACTATCAAACCCTGTTGTTTGAGAATTATAAATTGGATAAAGAAGGTGTTGCTCTTTGTACCCTCATAATGTTCTATCATTTCCTCCGTAAATGCTAACCAAGTGACATTTTTTTATGAGAGCAAAGCCATTGATACCATACAAATGTAATTTTTTCTAAATATAAATTTTCAATGTGTACCTTTTGTGTGTTTTTCACATTATGGAAATCAAAATATTACTCCATCTTTAGTATCCATGTTACGGGATCCTTGCCATAAAAATTCCTCATATTGATATTTAGGATATGGTGGGTCTTAAATCCAACATTAGAGTTTATGAAATCAAAATCGAAATTTATTTTGTTCTCATCATGAGCTTCCTCTACTACCTTTTCGCCATTAGGAATCATTTCTTGTATCAACTCTATCAAACGTTCCTTCAGACCTTCCATGTCTGCTTTTGGAAAATTCTTCATGTCTTCCAAGTTGCCTTTAATTTTTTCTTCTATCTTAGTTTTCATTCAATACATCTTAGCTTCCATGCCATTCTTCAAACCATACATATTCGCTTCAACACTTGTCTTCAAACCATCCATCTTAGCTTCCACACCTTTCTTCAAAACTTCTATTTCATTTTTCGTTACTCTTTGCGAGAGCGAAATTTGTTGCACTTGGTCTTGTAATTTTGATATATCATGTTGCACTTATTCGTCTTCATGTGTCATAGTAGAGCCTTCTAATGGCTCATATTCCTCCTCATTATTTTTAACTGGGTCATTATAGCTAATATTTACTAGATGATTGTTTTTAAATTTAGTAAACTCATCCGCCTTGACATCAATACAATAAAAAATCCTCTTGGTATCATTATTATACCATCTATATCCTTTGCTATTATAATATTTTCCAAGAAAAATACCTTCATAAACCCTTGCATCAAAATTAACAAGCCTTTCATCATTTCTCTTGATGTAATGCCTACGACAAAAAACTCTAAAATCATTTAATGTTATAGGTTTTCCATACCAAATCTCACAGCAAGTCTTATGAATATTTAGTATGAAATGAGCTTTGTTGTTTATCATGAGTGATGTCTGAATGAATTCATCCCAAAATATTTGTTGAACTTTCTTTTCATTCATAATAGCTCTAGATAGTTGTTGGATAGATCTATTGGCTCTCTCTACTACAACATTATGTTTTGGAGCTTTTGTTATTGTGAAATGTCTCCTAATTCCATGCTTCTTACAATATTCAAGAAACTATTTTAAATTAAATTCGCTTTCATTATCAGATATTATGCTCTTGATTTAAGTTCCATTTTCAGCCATATATTTTAAATCTTTGAACTTCTCAAATGCTTCATATTTTTCTCTAAGAAAAGAAAACCATGTCAACATCCTGA
This sequence comes from Pinus albicaulis, assembly GCA_034641835.2. Taxonomy (NCBI): domain Eukaryota; kingdom Viridiplantae; phylum Streptophyta; class Pinopsida; order Pinales; family Pinaceae; genus Pinus; species Pinus albicaulis. Next base: position 8,432 of record JAXQQM020068570.1, read on the forward strand.
AATAATAAATTATAAGAATTAAATACAATTTACATATGGGTGAAAGTGTTCAGTATGGTACACACAAGTCCATGTGTTCTATCTGAAGTGGCTTTGATGATCAGCTCTACATAGACTTGAATGGTACTCGAGTTTTCTTACCCAACTGACAAGACCCGCAAATCGTGTTCTCAATTTTTTATAGCTAATTTAAATCCTTTATAACATTATTCTTGCTCAATTTGACTATCTAATCAAAATTTAGATGTTGAAGTCTCCAATGTCATAGCTCGCTCTCATCAATATTTGACAAGTGGCACCTATATTTGTTTCTCTTTTAGAACATAAACATTACTATTTGTTCTCATAGCTTCAACCACTATATCACTTATGCCTACAAACTTGATTTGAAAATTTTTAGCCTTAAAAATTACATCATAACCTTGATCACACATTTGAGACACACTAAGTAGGCTATGAGTCAACCCATCCACATACAATACATTATTAAATTTAACTTTGCCATTTGATAGAAAAAAATATCCTATACCAACAATATTACTAGTTGCACTGCTACCAAAGGTTACATTACCCTTTCAACTATTTTTCATGTCAAGAACTTGTTCTTGTTTCCCAACATGTGTTTGGAACAATCACTATCCACATACTAGTGATTTCCTTCATTCTGAGAATAAAAAACAATATTACATTTCTATGTGTTCTCATTTTCTTTGCAAACCTTGGGCTTTTTTCTAATTTTCTCAATAAATGGTTCATGCTTATTATCCTTAAGTTTGTAGTCAACTGCTCTATGACCAAAATGTTTACATTTAAAACACTCAATCATATTGCTCAAATGAGAAAAATAATTGTTGTACTTCGGTCTATTATTCCTCACTATAATTAATTAATTTTTTGTTGATTTCTTCTTCATTCTATGAGCTGCCTGTAGGATAAATTCACTCTGCAATTTGTTTCTTTGTGTCCATAATTAGTGCAAGTGAAGCAATAGCCTAGAAATATATTATCATACCTAGAAAAATGCCTTTTAATAATTGGCTAGATTGATTTCTGTGTTTTTCAATTTTTTCATCCCACATTATTCTTTTGCTATGAAAAATTTCTCCCTTTAATTTGTTGTTGTTGATCATTTTGTGTGTTATCAACCTTTTTTTTCTAACCCTAAATCACTAACCCCTAGCCCTCACTGCTTGACGACTTTTCCATAGTAGGAGGAGCTTATTTTCCTAATTTTGACCCTGAACCGCAAGATAGCAGGCTTATGTTGGTGGACCAGCAGCTTGAGCCGCTACCAGGGCCACTTGTGCCTACAGCACAAGCCCTAATCCTTCAGTGTGGAGCCTATGGTCCAAGAAACCTTCTAGATTCACTAAGTCCCTAACAGATGAGTTCAATTACTCACTCATTCAAGCTGGCCAGGACTGATCCATTAGAAGTTTCCTTAACTTCTCGTCATCCTAAGAATTTACATTCATCCTCTAGAGACTTGTCATTCACCTATTTATACTAGGTCATTTGAGAGGGTCAAGCTAGTTCCATAGTTCCAGAGTCGTAATTTGATAGTCGTAATTCGAGAGTCTAAGAGAGTCATGTTGTTACTGAGATATTGACACCCCATGGCTATCTTGGCACTATGTTGAGAGTTTGTGAGGTCTCATGTTATAGGAGAGTGTTCTTCATATTCTCGTCTAGTGGGGAAACTCTGCAAATTGCAGACAGTAGAAGCTGAAAGTAAGGTATTGAAGCGAAATTTTTTATAGTAATGAAGATCCATGTTCCCTTCAAGTATTTGATTGTAACTTGGAATCGTTTTATCTTGTCATTTTTCTAACGATATATTGAGGAATATCTCTTATTTTCTTCGTTTGGTTGTGACTATGTGTAGGAATTGAGACCATAGGTAGATCAGATAGATCGCTCACATGGAGCACAACAGATCATCATCAAACTCAAGATCCATCCTCGACTTGCGAGGAGGAAAGGTAACTCCTCCTTCCTCATAGTATTAAACGATTTCATGACTGCTTGTAGATCATGAAGGATTGGTAATCTTGAATGTCTTTTTTACCATGCTTGTGTATTTCTGGTGGTATAATGGACATTATGTTACGGGGCAACAACTCCTTGTAGGTTTTCCTACAAAAATGTGACTAGGCATTCGAGTATGTGTTGTCTTTGTCTTTTTCCTAATGCAAAATCCCTTATTTTATTTCGTTTACAAAGGTGATTAACTTTTTACCTTTTAATTTTCTTTTTTAAGCTAGATTTAACCTAAAATCCAAGACTAGTTTGATCTTTAGAGACTCTCTGTGCTTCCAAAATGTCATTTAAATTATTAGCCCATCTTCTAAACTTTTGGTTAAAGCTGAGTTGGGTTTCTTCCTTTTCTAATTATTTTCCAAACAAAACAATTTCACCCTCTATCATTTCACATGTTGGATTATTCTCACTCAATTTTTGAGTTAAATATTCTTGAATCTTCTTACCCACTTCAATTTTTTGGAGCACTGGTTTAACGGCTTTAGAATTTTCCTATCTCAACAGTTCTTTCTAAGTTATTATTTTCTTTCTCAACCTTTCAATCACCACTAGGGTGTTGACCAGTTCTCCTTCTAAGTCTACTTCAACCTCATATTCATCAAAACTAATGTATTCAAATTGTAGATTGTCTATTGACATAAGAATGAATTTATTTTGACTTTCATCATCTATGTCCTCATCTGAGGATTGGTTTCCTTCACGTTTAGATGCGTTGGGTTCTTGGGTGTATAAGCTCTTGTTATTGGCCTTCTTCCTATGCTTTTACACTTTCCTTAACTTCTCTCTAGGATCATATTCCTTCCTCTTAGTTTTAGGACACTTGGAAGAATAATGACAAACTTAACCACAATTAAAGAACTTAAAAGGTAACTTACCTTTGTACTTTCCTTAATCTCTCTTGCGCTTCCTCATAAATATGGCTTCTTCTTCATCTGATTCATAACATGAATCAAAATTCTCTTCCTTGGGCTTCTTATCTTCTCTCACGGTCGACTCATTTTCTGCAGGCTTGCCATTTGACATTTTCATCTCATAAGTAGTGTCTCTACCAAATAATTGGTCAAGAGTGAGTGTATTTAAATTGGGAATCTCCACAATGGTTGATAATTTGGGATTGAATCTCTCAAGGAGAGATCTCAACACCTTTTGAAATAAAACAAGTTCTTCTATTTTCTCATCAAGGCCTCTTATAATGTTCACAACCTCATCAACTCTCAAGAAGTAATTTGCAATATCTTCATCATCATGCATCTTTAAAGACTCAAATTTAATTCTAAAACTTTGAATTTTAGCTATCTTTACCTTTCTATCACCTTCATAGAATCTGCTCATCTTGTCCCAAATAGCCTTTGTTGTTGAACATTCCATAACCTTAACCAATTCTTATTCAGATAGGCCAACAGGCAAGTTTATATCTAATAATCACTATTGGAGGCCTTTGATATTCTTCTTACACAACATCCCACACATCAGCTCCAAGTAATTGAATGTAGGTCCTCATCCTAACTTTACAAAACACATAGTTTGTTCCTTCGAAAATAGGTGTCCTATTAGTGAATCCTCCTTCCTGGTTTTTCATTGTCCTCGATCTTTATTTTAGTTGCTAAACTAATTTGAATCAACTAAGTTTTGATACCAATTGTAGAAACCAGGACAATATTAAAATGGGGGTGAATCAATATTGTAGGATTTTTAAAACTTCCTTTTAATTGTGTAACACTACTAGGAAACCAAGAAATACTTCATCAATTAATCCATACGATCATGACACGAACCAACATAAACAACACAAATTGCACACAAATATTCTTCCAATTTTTCTACAATTTTTTCACAAGGTTAGAAACTACTTGTTGTTACAAAAAAATTTGGCTACAATCAGTAGGAAGCTACTACTCCATGATTTATCAGCTACAACTAAAAGGAGATACAACCCCTAAATCTATACTAGAAACTTTTGGAATGAGCTACAACCCCTGATATGAAAGCTACAACATGTGTGACCTCTATGATTCATCTTTCATACAATTCTCATGCTCAAATCAAGAAGGCCAATTTTAACATAAAAAATTACATATGTCTCTTCAAACACTCACAAAAAACACCTTCAACAATGTCTAATTAGTTTTAAATCCACCATCCACACTAGTAGCATCAATCCAACCTAACTCTCACACACCAAAATCATGATCAAACTTGTTTAGTCGATTATGCTTATAAATAATTTTGACTAATAAATTAGCTTCTTTTTTTTAGTTAACTTCGGGTATTCCTCCATGCATAAATATTTATTTTTATCTTTATCATGCTTTAACTTACTCTTCTGGATATGTTATTTGAGTCCTATACCGTTTCTTTATTATTCTAATAAGAATATCTAAGTTTAATTTTCAATTTTTCTTATTTCATCATTTTATCAGAGTTTAGTTGTATTTTTAACTATAGTTCCTACTTTGGTGAGTGTTATGTTTGTCTAAATTTCCAAATATACTATAAATAATTTCCATTCTTTTGTATTTTTCCCTTAATCCCATGGCACTTTGTACATTGGCCCCTTATCCCATATAACCAAGGTTTATTACCATAGCCTTAATCCCTGAGTGATTAGTCATCATCTTTCTTTCTGAATGACATCATGTTCAGGTCATACATTGTACGTGGCATATGATGATTTATCCTCATGTCACCCAGGAATGGCCCACTTGGCCACTTGAAAAGTATGAAAATGGCTACCATGTGTCACTAGTACGGTGTGTCACATCACTGGTGTTGTCATCATCAGGAATAGCTTGTCCCTATGACCTATGCATCCACTTGTCATTTTTTCATATCGTCAGACCCTAGTCACCTATCGGTTAACCACCCATTGGCTTGTGGTTCCACTTATGTGATCACATGTCATGGTCCCATTATGGTCACAATTACAATCATACAAAATCGTTGGTGGTATGCAGACACCCCTTGTGCGATATGGTGGTAAAGAGGAGTGGGATTTTTTTTGCAACTCATCTCCATTATCGATCTCAACATCAATGATCTGAGAATGACCTCCCATTAGAGACCCCCTCCTATCTTCTAATGTTCGAGCGCACAGACCCCCCTGCATTTTCATTGATGCATTAGTGGGGAAATGTGACGCTTGATCCTCCTATCAACATGCTCGCCTTTTAAATAGTCACCTTTACCATTATTTATATCTTGTTATCTTCCAAGTTTGGCCGAATGCCAAATTTAATGGCTACTAAGTCCACCACACCATATTTAGCTCCAACTTTCACTTTGCGTTTGATACCTTTGACTATCCATATTTTCTGATCTAGGAGACCATTTTCTAACTTCCACAAACCAACAAAAAGATATTTCATAGCTATTTCCATCTAAGTTCGTTCCAACTATAGTGGATACCATATGTTATCCAATAATTGACTTCAAATTCTATGAACCATTTCCATTTTGATCTTCATTATTCTTTTTTCTTTTTTCCCATCAACTTTGTCATCATAATTGACACCTTTTCCATCAATGATAACATAATTCTAATAGTGGGTTGATATTACAAACACATGGTGGAATTGATATACTTGTTAACGTATGAAAATATGTTAGCGCACAAATAATATGTTATTCGTTTCCCTTTGAAGTGTATTGAAATCGTTATCCAACATGTTAGCCCCAACAATCTCCCACGCTGAGGAGGACATTGAATGAGGTAACCTCGGGCCTCTTTTGGCTTGGTATCTACCCTTACCAAGTTGGAGAGGGCTCTCTCCATCAAATCACAGTCAAATCTTGAATATGAGTGAAAGGATTTAGGTGAGATCTATTAGGCTCCAATGTTTTTTGTGAGTTAATGGGGTTTAGTTGGATGATGGTTTTAGGAAGGTGAAAACTAGGAGCTAGATTTAGACTTTCAGATGATAATTTACAGAGATAATTAGGAGCAAGTTAGGTATGCATAAGAGGTATTTTAGAGTTTTATTCATTGATGGTATAGGATGAAATTGCAGAAAATCAAAATGAGTAGAAGAGGTGAATTAATTTTGATAGAAGAATACAAATACATGAGAATTTCTTTTAAAATAGAGCATCTATACATGAATTATTTTTACAAACTAGAGATATTACCACTAGAAAACAAATATAATGATAAAATGTATAAATATTAACACAACGAAGCAACGTTATGAAATTTACACACCACAAGAATTCCTAAAAAATAGATGTAACTTCGGGTTTTATTATTGTCAAAACAGTACACTAGTTCCAAATCTCTCCACCCTGAGATGTCCAACACTCCCACCTCTAGACTATTACACAAGCATTCTTTTTTATAGGCCAAATCACAAGGGCCTATTTTTCCAAAACCATAAATGCCTTTTTTGCAATAAATGAATAACAAAAATAACATATATATCTTTATAATCACTTTAACTGATAATCAAAATTTAAAAAATATATATATATATATATATATATATATATATATATCGATAAAAATAACACCAATGATGACAAAAATGTCAAAGAGCCTCGAATATTTGAATTTGTTGGTGTCAAACCCTATCAGATCCACCACTTGTGCTCTCCCACTGCTAATACTACTCCTCGATATCCTATAGCTACTAATTTTGTGCCTTGAAGCTCTGCCACCCTATCCTTTGACCATCGATCATGTGCCTAATAATTTGGAACCGCCTCCAAAAATATTCCACTGAAATCTTCCTCCACTCTCTTAGCATGCGTCAACTAATGCGTGGCCACTCTTACCTGCATGGATCTGCTTGTTTGGATGTCTAAAGATTAAGCAAAATCTCTAATTTTTTTGTACAAAATCAGGAACTGGAAAGAGTCGATTGCCTTCAAAACTGGAAAAAAATCACAACTACTGAGTATTTTTCCACACATTTTTATTTTTTACAATCATACATTTTTGTATGCCACTCAAAGAACATTTAACAAAAAACTAAAAATAACCAATAGTCTATGTTGAGAAACAACCAAACATACAATTGTGAAAAATACGTTTCGCACTCTTTGGATATGTAAATGTGACTGAGGCTCTAAATTTGTTTTGGCATCAAGCTTCTCATGTTTATCCCCAAGATCATAGGAACGTTGAATGGCACTTCCTCTTTTGGCCCCCACAGTATGGTATGTTAAACCAGCTTCAATAGCCTTCTTCAACTTCATATATAAATTATCACAAACACAATAAGGCTTATTAGGATTTGGAGCCGAGCAAGCCTTTAGAGACTTCTCGGCACTGCATGCATGGCAGAAAATAAGCCCATAATTATAGAAATTATGAAGTTTTCTTGTAAAACCAAATGGAAGCCAACAACATGAACACATAGATTGGTCAACACCTGAAACCCACTTATGAAGAAAAATGGCTGCTATGAAACTAGAACCGCACACTACACTTTTGACTTGTTTGTCTTTTAGTGCTTCAACCAAATTTGGGGAATTTCTATCTTCAATATCATCATGACCTAACCGTCCATTTGTACCCTTTCCCCATGTGTACACTTATGTTTTTAATATCAAAACTGCAACATGATAAGCACCATAGGCTTTATCCTCTACAAATGCATTACGATGCTTCCCTTCCTCGGATTGATGTAAACAACTCACCAATTATCAGATTGAAAACAGAATCCATAGTTGGAACCTTTCTAATCGTAAGCCCAATTGAAATGCAAAAAAAAGGAAACGTTTGAACAAAATTTGTGGTTCCCTCCAAAGGGTTGATTATACAGGTGGGTGCATCAGTTAAATCATCAGTTCCATGAACTACACAAATTTTCTTCACCAATTAACTTATGTTCTGAGCATTTTTTCTTCAGGAACTAGAACGCAAGATCCAGTTTTACTGTCCATCCCGTAGACACCTTCCAGCCATTGTTCTGAGCTTGCCCATGCATAATGTTGACTCATTTCCCCTGCGTTAAGAAGGATTGGTTTTTGCTTTTGACACTCGACCTATTCTGCATTTGGTGTTTTCAATAAATTTCTAACCAGCTTCAAAAATGGATTCCCTTTGCCATCCCCCTGCTCAAAATCGAATGCTCCAGGAACATCAGTTGTTCCAGCAGCAAAGCCAAAGACCATAGCAGCAGGGCATGTCTTAACAATACTTTACTTGTTGCGATCTTCATCTAAAATTTTTACCTCGAGATTGTAAAAGTCAAGATACACATGACGATAATCTATTTTTCCAAACAACTTCTAAGTTTCACCGCTTGAATAATTTAGAATTTCTTGAATTTTCTTCCAATTATGTGAGTGATTGCAAATTCATCCTGGGTTTCCCCGCATTCACGATAAGATAACTCATTTTTCCTATTACAAGTGTCGTGATTGAACCTGTAAGGAACCGTGTCTATACAAATTGTACTACAAATTTGGGTCATCGTAACTCATATTCGATTAATGTACTGCAAGATAGATCCATCTAACTCGGATCTATCGCCGAGAGGGATCAATCTCGAGGTGCAAAACCTTATTTTTTGAGGCAAAATCCCGATTTGAGCCACCTCGAGAGATTTGATCCCTCTCGGCGCATGATAGATCCGGAGTTAGATGGATCTATGCTGGTTCCAGTCGGTGGCATCAACGTCACATTTTTCAGATTATTAAATTTTTTGTATATTTTTGAGATGTACATCATACTTTGAAATTTTTAAGATTAGAAATACAAATTATAACAAATTTTATTAATATAAATATGTTTGGTGATCTTAAAAATGAACTAATTAATATATTAAATAACAAATACACCTATCATATCATTGAAATATCAAATACACCTATATTAAGCCGACATTTATTTTTCAGATTATTAAATTTTTTGTATATTTTTGAGATGTACATCATACTTTCACACTCTCTATATTCACTCTCTATATTCTCTCTCCAGCTTTCACACTCTCTATATTCATTCTTACCTCCCTCTCTCTCCCCCTCCATCTCCATCATTATTTCCCTACCTCTCTCCACTCTCTCTCTTCCTTTCTCTCCCACCTCCCTCTCTCTCTATCTTCACCTTCCAAATTTGTTAATATATGCCTCTCTCTCTCTCCTTCTCTCCTCCCTTGTCTCCATCTCTCCTTTTTTATCTCTTTATCTCACACCAAACATACACACTCTTTCTCCATCTCTCCATTATCACTCCCTCTCTCTCTCTCCTCTTGTCACTATCTATGCATTTCATCTTCCCTCCCTCTCTCATCCTATCTCCCTCCCTCTCTCTTCCTCTCTCTCAAGTCCCCTCTCGTTTCCTTCCTCTCTCTCCCTTTCTCTCCTACCTCCCTCTCTCTTCTCACATAACTCACTCTCTCTTTCTCTCTCGTTCCCATACAATCCTCTCACTCCCCCCTCATTCTTTTTTTCTCTCAACTCCTCTCTCTCGGCGTTCATATCTCTTCCTCTGTCTCTCTCTCTCTCTCTCCCAAATCCTCTCTCTTCCTCCATCACTCTATCTCTCTCTCCAAATATATTACTATATCCCTCCCTTTCTTCTTCTCTCTCCTTCTCTCCCCCCTTGTCTCAATCAATCTTCCTATGTCTCTTTATCCCACCCTAAACATACATAGTCTCTCTCCATATCTCCATTGTCACTCCCTCTCCCTCCACTTCTCACTCTCTATGTCTTTCTTCTTCTATCCCTCTCTCTCTCTCCCCCTCCGCCTCTCTCTCTCTCTCTCTCTCTCTCTCTACCCTCCAATCCTCTTCTCTTTATCTCTCTCTCCCACCTCCATATATTTATGCCCCCTCTCCTCTTTACTCCTTTCTACTCCTCTCTCACTCCTCCTCTCTCTCTCTTCATTCCTCCTCTCCCTCTCCTTCATTTATCTCCACATTTCCTTTGTCACTCCAAACTATTTCTCCACCTCTATCATATGTCTTCTGCTTCTTCCTCTCATATATATATATATATATATATATATATATAGATATAATTTAACAAATTTAATATTTTATTAATATAAAGTTATAAAATTTAATAATATTAATATGAATATTAGATTTAGTAATATTAATATTTTAATGTTAATGTTAGGTTTAATAATGTTTTTTTTGTGTGTTATTATTATTAATTTGGTCCATGGCTTCATATATAATTAGATGTTAATTTCTACTCCTATTTGATATTTTTTTATTTATTTACCTTACCTTTTTATACCTCTTTTATAAATATAGTATTGGGCCATGGTATTGGGCCCATCGTATTAATAATAATTATCCCATGGTATTTTGGCCTATGATATGAAGATTACCCTTTACATAGAAACCCTTTTTGAGTTTTTGTAAATATAAAGAGTGTTTATAGAGTAAATATAAAAGGAAGTTTATTTATTTACCATACCTCCGGAGTAAGTAGAAAAAGAGGTTTTATTTATTTACCATACCTCTAGTTTATTTATATTTATATTTATTTATATTTACCTTTTTTATAAATATGGTATTTGGCCCATAGGCCTTTAGTTTATTTACGATACCTCTAATTTATTTATATTTTTATTTATTTATCATATTTTTTTTAGTGTTTGTAAACCTCTTCATATTTTGATAAATTTATTTTTTAATGAATTTTTAATTGCTTATTTATATGATTTTCTAAATTATTGTTTAAGCCAACATTATTGAGATTTTATTTTTAAAACTTTCTCTAGTTTTTGTTATTTTGGCTTCCGACACACATCGCAGTCATACTGGATTGTAAAATGCGCCTCTCGGCCCAATAAGAACCATTGAGCAAATCAATCAATACTGATAGAGGTGACTAAGAAGACTCTGAAACTCAATTACTTCCCCCAAAAAATTTCCTTTATAAACCCTTTTTATTTTTTAAACCTTTCATTAAATCCTTATAAAAAAATCTCTCTTTTTATTAGAAATTTACTGTAAATATTAGTCACTATTTAAAGAAATATTATTTAATATACTTTCATTAAATCGATATAAAAATATCACTTTTATTAGAAATTTTCAACAAATATTAATCAATACATAAAAAATATTATTTAATATGCCAAAATTTTATAAAGAGTTTGATCAAATCCTTTAAATAGAATTACTTAGTTAAAAGTTATGGATAAATTTACCATATCAATAACTTTTCAAACATTCAAACCTGGACGAATACGATGACAACTGTAGGGTTTTCAATTCACCCATGTTCCACCAACGCGGCAACAGCTCAAGGTGAACGTGCGTGTGGACTGGTCCCTCTGATTGTCCCAGCAGAGACTCTCCTAGGTGGAAGCTCAGTAAATACTGAGCAGTTCTGCACTTTAGTTACACAGAAAAAAAACTTAGTTCTTTCAGGAAAACTTCACGTTCAAAATCTTGGATCTCCTCTGCACGTTCTTTAGATCAGTTTTCCAGTTTGTGAAGAGTTTTAGATCTATTCCGAAATCTGTTTGGCCATGCACTCCATTTTGTGAAAAGACTTATGTTGGCTCTGATGAGATGTAACTGCATCTATTATGATTTCCATGTTCGAAACATGGTTTCTAATTTTCAACAAATCTGCAATTTGTTTTTAAAAATTGACAAAGTGACAAAGTGCCTGCAAAGTAAAACCTATAACAGATAGCTCTTCGTAAATCCACTCATTATGAGACTGATAGTAAAATATAAGTGTATTATTATATCTTATGCCGGATTATTGACTGAGATACATTCATGGGTATACTGAGCAGTCCTTAAATATCAAAATAATGGCAAACCCAAATTGGTGTTCAGATCAAATCTAAGAAACCCAAGGGTAATAAGAAGTCCTACGCTATAAAATAGAATAGTGAAAAATTAATACCTATGATTCGATGAGATATCTCACGATTTTCTATCCCCACCTGAATCAACAAATTGAGAGATGAAGAAAGCCAAGAGGGGAACCTACCGCGCAAGACTCGATAACTCGAGAAAGCGAGCCTTTGGTAGAGGCGAAAGACGATGGAGTAATGTGGTGGAGGCGGGCTGTGGGTCGTATATCCACTAGTGCGTTTAGTATCTCCTCCATATGCTATTTATATAATTATTAAAACTTATTTGTTAAGCCGACATTTATTTTTTATTTTTATTAGTTTAATTTAAAATTTGAGCCGACATTAAGGACGTGACAAACCTGACATCGGAGTCATACTGGGCTGTAGATGTACCCTTTCCCCATGTGTACACTTATGTTTTTAATATCAAAACTGCAACATGATAAGCACCATAGGCTTTATCCTCTACAAATGCATTACGATGCTTCCCTTCCTCGGATTGATGTAAACAACTCACCAATTATCAGATTGAAAACAGAATCCATAGTTGGAACCTTTCTAATCGTAAGCCCAATTGAAATGCAAAAAAAAGGAAACGTTTGAACAAAATTTGTGGTTCCCTCCAAAGGGTCGATTATACAGGTGGGTGCATCAGTTAAATCATCAGTTCCATGAACTACACAAATTTTCTTCACCAATTAACTTATGTTCTGAGCATTTTTTCTTCAGGAACTAGAACGCAAGATCCAGTTTTACTGTCCATCCCGTAGACACCTTCCAGCCATTGTTCTGAGCTTGCCCATGCATAATGTTGACTCATTTCCCCTGCGTTAAGAAGGATTGGTTTTTGCTTTTGACACTCGACCTATTCTGCATTTGGTGTTTTCAATAAATTTCTAACCAGCTTCAAAAATGGATTCCCTTTGCCATCCCCCTGCTCAAAATCGAATGCTCCAGGAACATCAGTTGTTCCAGCAGCAAAGCCAAAGACCATAGCAGCAGGGCATGTCTTAACAATACTTTACTTGTTGCGATCTTCATCTAAAATTTTTACCTCGAGATTGTAAAAGTCAAGATACACATGACGATAATCTATTTTTCCAAACAACTTCTAAGTTTCACTGTTGAATAATTTAGTAAATTTCTTGAATTTTCTCTTTCCAATTATGTGAGTGATTGCAAATTCATCTGGGTTTCCTGGGCCTCGACGATAAGATAACTCATTTTTCCTATTACAAGTGTCGTGATTGAAATCAGAAGGAAATCCGGTGTCTATACAAATTGTACCCAAGAAATTTGGGCTCACGTCACCCACATTTGACTAATAAAATGCAGCAACAAATTGAGGTCTCTCCATGTTCCTGAATTAGCTTCGAACTCGGTGGGAAATACTAGCCATCCTTGTAGTTGGCCAACCACCTGTGCTATGAAAATATTCTGAAATATTATGTATACCATCATATGCATGTGGAATTAAGTTTGAAATTATTTTATAAAGTTGTATCCATGGAATTGTATGGTGAGAAAAACCATGCATTTGAGCCTCGGCAATAGGTCGATCAACACACTTTTTTTCATAAAACTTTGAGGAAAAACCACTATAAGGACGTTGGGATCCGAAACTGTGTTTGCGCAGTCCATTTTTGTTATGAGAATATCTCCCTATCCGCTTAAAATTTGGAAATATGTCTTGTGAGTCACCTAATTGACTCTGTTCTGCATAAAACCCACATTTCAGATTTTCAAAATTGACCTCATATTGCTCAGAAAATGCCTCTTAAATTGACTGCATTTTGCCTTTGTTTCTCTGTGTTTGACATACACAATAAAGCTCCCAATTACGAGTTGAAACCTAAATTTTTTTTAATTCAATTCTATAGACGCTGCTAAGGAACAAAATCCCATTTCCACACCTACAATCAACTGCTACAGCACAAAATTAAAATATACATTGCTGTCATATTGGTATATGAATATGAGAAAAAACAAATGTCCTAAACTAGCAATGCAAAAAAAATAAGTCCATGTCTTTTGTCAAAATCTCCAACTTGGTAAGAAAAGACAAAATCCATGTGTGCGAGGAACCTGGGATCATCCTCTTTGAATCCACTTGTTCCATCATTTGTGCAAAATCAGTGTGGAGGAACGAATATACATATCAATTGTTGAAATTTCTAAAAATGCCAAGAACAAACACTGGAGAATAAAACTCCCCTCTAAACACAGAGAAAAATATTAAAATTGCATTCACAGTGACAGAGTTTCCACACTTAAAACAGATTTCTATTTCTTCAAAAACTGATACAAACTCTTCTTCAACACAGAGGGATTACAACTGCTGGACTTCTGCAAACACAGTGCCAGAATAACATACTCTCTCTCTCTAAAACTTTCACTGCTGTGCATACAAAAATATTTCACACTGTTGTGTAAAAAAAAACACTCTGTCTCTGTCTATTACAAAAAAAATTCTCCGTCTCACACAAATATCACTGCTGTGTTTTTTTTGTTTTTCCCGCACTGCTGTGCATTTATTTATGTTCTGTGTAATACATTAAAACATATTACAGGTCTGTCCCTCTTTTGTACTCCCGGCACATTACAAAAACATATGACATTACATAATATATATATATATATATATATATATATATTTTACCAAAGTAAAACCTCAAACTTACTGCGGTAACAAAACATTTACCGTGCGTGAAAACATTAAAAAAAACTTACGTGCTGGAATATAAAACAACAAAATAAAACATTAAACATATGATGGGCAAATATTAAACCCAAAACTTTGTCAACATATGATATGTGTGGGCCCCCGCTTGCATCAACAGTTCCGAGGGGGTTCACAACTCTACTTGCCCAACTTTCCAGACCTCCGCGGAATTGTATTTCCGCTTCATCTCTGCTTTCAATTGACTGCCTCAAACCTGTTCAACGTATTGTTGCCTCCATTCTGCATTAACTGTGTTCGGTGGGGATTTTAATTGGTTGTTGCTGCAGATAGAATGCAGCTCTCCCGAAGCTCCAACATTTAACTCACGACTGTCAAAAATTTCCATCAACATTCATTCCGCCGCCTTTGTTGTCTCTTCCAATTGATTTATGCTGTACTGCATTATTTGGGCAGTTGGAAATTAAATTCCAACACTCCCCCTTAATTTCAACTGCCGGGTTTTCCTGCATACCCAGGCATTTCCTGAATTTTTCAAAACTGTTCTGAGCTAATCGTTTTGTGAGGATATCAGCTAATTGTTCATCTGTTCTGCAATGCTGCAGAACAATCTCACCATTGCTCACCAATTCTCTGATATAGTGAAACTTTGTATCTATGTGTTTTGTTCTCTTGTGAAAGACTGAATTATTTGATAATGCAATAGCTGAGCTATTGTCACAATAAATCACTGTCCCTTTTGTCTGCTCTTGGCACAAACTTCTTAACATCCTCCTCATCCAAATTGCTTGACACGCTGCTGCTGTAGCTGCCACATACTCTGCCTCTGCTGTAGACAATGCTACAATTGGCTGTTTCTTAGAATCCCATGAAATGGCTCCTGAACCCATGTGAAAAACATAACCGGAAGTGCTCTTTCGATCATCTACACTTCCAGCCCAATCACTGTTAGTGTATCCAACTAATTCTGAACATTCTGAAGCTATATATAAAATACCAAATCTTTTTGTACCTTTAACATACCTCAGAATTCTCTTTGTTGCCTGTCAATGTGCTTCTTTTGGCTTCTCCATAAATTTGGAAATTAAACTAACAGCATGCATAATATCCGGCCTAGTTGCAGTCAAATACATGAGGCTGCCAACTATGCTTTTATATAAACTTGGATCAAAATCCTTGCTGCTGTCATCTCTACTCAACTTCAATCCCATTACTATGGGAGTAATTGCAGCTTTGCACTCCTGCATATTAAATCTTTCTAAAACTTGATTCACATACTTTTCTTGAGAAATAAAAATTCCTTTTCCATTTTGTTCTACTTCTATTCCTAAGAAGTATCTCAACAAACCCATGTCAGTCATTTCAAATTCATCTTTCATGACTGTTTTAAAATTTTCAATAAGGTAATCATCATTACCTGTAAAAATTAAATCATCAACATATAAAACCACAATCAACAATTTACCATATTTTTCTTTGATGTAGAGGGTGGGTTCTCCCTCACACTTTTCAAATCCATTTTCCAGTAGATAGGAGTCTATCCTACTGTACCATGCTCTTGGTGCTTGCTTCAACCCATAAAGAGCTTTCTTCAATCTGTAGACTTTGTTCTCTTGGCCTTTTTTCTCATATCCCAAACGCTATTCCACATATACCTCTTCCATTAAAACTCCATTTAAAAATGCAGATTTTACATCCATCTGGTATACTTTCCACTTGTTTTGTGCTACTATGGACAACACTGCTCTTATGATCTCCATTCTTGCAACCGGTGCAAAAGTTTCTTCATAATCAATCCCATACTTCTGCTTATAACCCTTGACAACAAGTCTGGCCTTGTGTCTTTCTATTTTTCCTTCAGCATTGCTTTTGGTCTTATAGACCCATTTAACACCAATGGCTTCTTTGCCTTCTGGGAGATCAACCAACTCCCATGTTTTGTTCTTCTCTATGGCATTTATTTCTTCATGCATAGCTTCTATCCATTTTCTATCTTTAATAGCATCTTCAAAATGAATAGGATCATCAACTTGACAATACAAAGCAAATAGGGAATTCATACCTTCATTTGCTTCTCCTTGCTCATAAATTTCTCTAAGACTTCTAAACTTTGTTCCTCTTTCAGTTGGTGTAGCCGTGCTTGATAAAGCACTCAATTCTGCCCCTGTGGTGTGCTTGGTGATGCATTCCCGCTTCTTCTCAAGGGTGTTCTTGCTGTCGCTTGAGGCGTTCCTTGCTGTCCCTATGTTGGTGGAGGTTGTGCTACGGATGGGTTGTTAATTTCAACCGCATCTCCTTGATCTTCATCATGAGATAAACAACTTTTGACATTAACTGTTTTCTTAATGCTTCCATCCCATGCTTCCTCTTCAATAAATTTCACATCTCTGCTTATTACAAATTTCTTTTTGGATGGGTTATATAACCTGTATCCTTTGGAATCTTCACAATATCCAAGGAAAATACATTTCTCCCCCTTGCTATCCAACTTCTTTCTCAATTTGTCAGGTATGTGTACATATGCCACACATCCAAAAACTCTCATGTGGGTGACTCCCTTTTTTTTTGTCACTCCACGCTTATTCTGGAACTTTGTTCATCACTGCTTTTGTGGGACATCTATTTAAAATATACACAGCACAGTTTGCTGCTTCTGCCCAATACTCATTCGACAAGTGTTTTTCCTTCAGCATGCTTCTCACCATCTCCATTATGGTTCGATTCTTCCTTTCAGCAACTCCATTCTTTTGCAGTGTGTACCTTGTGGTAAATTGCTTGTGAATACCATTCTCTCTGCAAAAGCGCAGAAATTCTTTTGATATATATTCTCCTCCTCTATCAGTTCTGAGAACTTTAATGTGCAGCCTGCTTTGTTTCTCTACAAGAGCTTTAAAGTGGCAAAATTTTTGAAAAACTTCACTCTTATATTTCAGAAAATAAACCCACACTTTTCTTGTGAAATCATCTATGAAGGTCAGCATGTAATTGCTGCCTGAAACTGATGTTGTTTGCATCGGCCCACATAAATCTAAGTGAATGATCTCTAAGGGTGCTTTCGCCCTTATACTTTTCCCTGAAGGAAAATTTTCTCTGTGTTGCTTTCCCAGAATGCAGCCTTCACATAGGCTGTCAGGCTTCTCAATCAATGGTAAACCTCTTACCATTCCTTTTCTGTGCAGTAGATTTAATCCTCCAAAATTTAGATGTCCAAATCTCAGGTGCCATAACCAATTTACATTTTTCTCTTCCTTCTGAAAGGCTTCTTGTGTTACAGCTGCTATACTCTTTCCTTTTCCCTTCAAGTCAATGTTGAGCTTGAGTGGAAACATTCTATTGCTGGTCATTTGAATTTCAACAATAATTTTCTTGCTTGGAGGAATATCTTTTATTGTGCACACATCATCCTTAAAAATTACATTGTAACCTTTGTTTATGAGCTGCCCAACACTCAAAAGATTACATTTCAGACCTGGAACATAATACACATCAGGAACAAATTTCTGCTCACCATTTCTTGCTCTAATACTAACTCTGCCTTTTCCTTTTACAGAGATTTTAGTATCTGTCCCTGTGGTTACTTCAGATTTTACTTCTTCATCTAGATTGGCAAACATTGCTCTATTGCCAGTCATGTGATTACTACATCCTGAATCTAAGAACCAAACATCATATTCTCTATCTTGTGCTACATTACAAGCTAATAGCACATTACTTGGGTTCTTTTCTTCTTTTGCTACATTAGCATTCTGCTTATTTTTCATGTCATTTTGCTTCTTTCTGCATTCACTGGCATAGTGCCCATATTTTTTGCAATAATAACATTGGACATTGGATTTGTCATACCTCTGTCCATGAGCATGTTGGTGTTGATGTCCACCTTGCTGGCTGTTGCTTTGGCCGTGGCTCTGATTTTCATTGTTGCTCCTTCCATGTGAATGTGAAGGGCTGTTCCTTCCACCTCTGTTCTGACTTCTGCCTCTTCCTCTTCCTTTTCCTTGACCTCTTCCTCTTCCTGAAGGCATCTGGGTCTTGAAGGCATGTTCAAGAGATGAGGTTTCATCTCTACTCAATCTCTGTTCATGAGTTATTAGTGAGGCATGAAGTTCATCCACTGTGAACTGTGAGAGATCTTTGGTCTCTTCTATGGTGGTTACAATAACATCAAACTTTGAGGGTAAACATCTCAAAAGTTTCTCCACAATCCTTCTTTCTTCAAGAGTTTCTCCATGGGATCTTATCTGATTTACAATCCCAATCATATGTGTAAAAAATGTATCAACACTGTTTGACTCTTTCATGCAAAGAGTTTCAAAATCCCTTCTCAGCAATTGAAGTTTTGCTGTCTTAACTTTCTCCATACCCTGATAAGCTACTTTCAGAGTTTCCCATGCCTCCTTGGATTTCTAAGCTGCTGCTATCCTTGGAAACACACTCTCACTTACTGCCTGATACAATAAGAAGAGAGCTTTGGCATCCTTCTTTCTATTGTTCTTCAATAAATCCTTCTCTGCTTGACTTAAGGCATTAAAGGCCTGCTCATTAACTGGTTCTGTAAAACCATCTTCTACAAGTTCCCATAGGTCTTGTGAAACAAATAGGGCTCTCATGGTAATGGCCCAATAATCATAATTTTTTCCATTAAATTGTGGAAGTTGCACATTTCCAAGACTCATTCTTGTACTTGGTCCAGCCATTGCTATTAAACTGAACTCTGAAATTAAACAAACTGTCTTTCCTTCTCTGAAAGAAAAAACTCTGTTAAATAAAAACAACTCTGTTTTCTTTGAGAAATACCTGAACTTTGACCTCTGTTGAGATTTTCACACTGCTGGAGAAAACACTGCAACAAGTCTTCTTCTTCAGCTTCTTTGAAATCTTCAAAGTGCCTAAACCTGCTCTGATACCATGTTGAAATTTCTGAAAATTCCAAGAACAAACACTGGAGAATAAAACTCCCCTCTAAACATAGAGAAAAATATTAAAATTGCATTCACAGTGACAGAGTTTCCACACTTAAAACAGATTTCTATTTCTTCAAAAACTGATACAAACTCTTCCTCAACACAGAGGGATTACAACTGCTGGACTGCTGCAAACACAGTGCCAGAATAACATACTCTGTCTCTCTAAAACTTTCACTGCTGTGCATACAAAAATATTTCACACTGTTGTGTAAAAAAAAACACTCTGTCTCTGTCTATTACAAAAAAAATTCTCCGTCTCACACAAATATCACTGCTGTGTTTTTTTTATTTTTCCCGCACTGCTGTGCATTTATTTCTGTTCTGTGTAATACATTAAAACATATTACAGGTCTGTCCGTATTTTGTACTCCCGGCACATTACAAAAACATATGACATTACATAATATATATATATATATATATTATAAATATCATATATTTATAATATATATTTTACCAAAGTAAAACCTCAAACTTACTGCGGTAACAAAACATTTACCGTGCGTGAAAACATTAAAAAAAACTTACGTGCTGGAATACAAAACAACAAAATAAAACATTAAACATATGATGGGCAAATATTAAACCCAAAACTTTGTCAACGTATAATATGTGTGGGCCCCCGCTTGCATCAACAGTTCCGAGGGGGTTCACAACTCTACTTGCCCAACTTTCCAGACCCCCGCGAAATTGTATTGCCGCTTCATCTCTGCTTTCAATTGACTGCCTCAAACCTGTTCAACGTATTGCTGCCTCCATTCTGCATTAACTGTGTTCGGTGGGGATTTTAATTGGTTGTTGCTGCAGATAGAATGCAACTCTCCCGAAGCTCCAACATTTAACTCGCGACTGTCAAAAATTTCCATCAACATTCATTCCGCCGCCTTTGCTGTCTCTTCCAATTGATTTCTACTGTACTGCGTTATTTGGGCAGTTGGAAATTAAATTCCAACATCAATCTTGTTTTGAGCTACATCCATTTCTTATTTTCTCTTTCATCTATACTCATGTGAAATGTAATCAACCAAAACTTTTGCAACTACTACAGCCACAGAAATAACACTCTCCATAAATATAACACTATTGGACATAAATTTCTCATGATAAGCAAGAAAACTCTTTTCTGCCGACCCTTCAATTGCACTCGAAGCAAAACTCAGTACCTTCACATACAATGTATCCTCGATTATCTTGGCATGCTTGGAAACCTCAACCAATTGGTTTTCTACTGCTTCAAGAAGATCATTTTCAATTTTCCATGTCATCAAAAATTGTTGGAATATATCCCATGTGAAACAAATTTTGTGAAACATTTGATTAATGCCCAACAAATCCTAAGTTTTCTTCAACATCTCCATCGATCATCAATTACAGTTGTTTCTTCTCCACTATCAAAGCAGGCTCCAAGAAGCGTTTGATATAGCTATAGATTTAGTGGAAACTCATCCACCCAATAATAGGTCTCTAGTGTGGATCCATAAATTGATCTCCAAGAAAGGCTCATAACTGCGTTATGAAATGGTTGCATTGCCTCAGAGTTACTTCCCTGCTATCTTCCTCCATGAGAAAATAATTTGAGTATAAGTTTCTCAATATGTAGGTATCAAAATGTTTCCCAAGTATTTGATGACAAGGCCAGCACAATATAAGCATGAGAATGGAAAAAACGAAGTGAGGCTGGTGATAACAATGGAGCTGAGGTGAAAATAGCAAAATAAGATTAGGTGGGTGGGATGCAAGTCCATGTGCTAACATCGGCTCCAACTGGTGAAGGTAGCTCCTTTTAGGAGGTGTCAAGAACCGCAGATCTATGGGAACTCGTAGATTAATGCCTTTGTATTGGGCATGGAGTCACAAACAGCTACAAACTGATCTTTATTTTTGAAGCCAAACCACTTATACAAACTAAAAACGCCCATAATACAAACTATAAACTAGATGCTAAAGGAGATGCTTGTCCAGCAAGCTTATTTATGTACATATAACCTATTCTAATATTGAATGCTTGATTTCAATCAACATAAAATAACCAATATAGCCAATCAAATATCTCATCCAGTACTTGGGCCTCTTCTCTTCTTTTAACAAAAATTAGAACCAGAGCTTGTAAGGGCACTAGAAACTGATTGTAAGTCTGATCTCCACAACAATGAGCCATGAGATCATGAAAAACATGACATGTACTGGAAATTAATTGGGACTCTACAGGGAAGAAATATTTCATATAGAAAGAAATAGGATCATAAAATTCCCTTTATCAATTTATTCATCAAGGCCGAACCCTGATTCCAGCCCTAGTATAATATCAGGCTCATAACCATATTATTCCTCTATCTCCAAGTCAAATGGGATAGCAATTTCCTCTTTTTTTGGAAGAGGAAGAGTTTCCAAGAACCGTTTATGATCTTGGAAATCATATGATTCAATTTTAACATCTAATAGTTCAATTTTATTTTCTAATATTTCAGCAACTAAACCAAGAAAACAATTTTATTTTCAAGTGTGAGTTGGTTGGATTTCAAACAAAGAAATACTAACGTTTAGAAATGTTTATAAATCTCGAATTCTATTAACTCATCCCTTATAGTTTGTAAAATTTCACCATATAAAGTTTTTGCCACATACCTCGTCATTTTAGATCACCATCAATGCTCTAAAATCTGGATGCTTTGGCAGTGAAGTCGCTCTGAACTTTAAAGCTCAGGATCTTGAACAATGGAGTCACCAAGTGAATGGTACAACTGTCACATGCATATGACCGATGTCTGCCATCGGAAACTATATCTAATCCTTGACATTCTTTCCTAGGGAGGATCTGTCACCTCACTCCCTGGCAATGACACCAAAATGTTAGCCCCAAAATCTCCTAGGCTGAGGAGGAAATCAAATGAGGTAACCTGATACCTATTTTTGCTTGATATGTAGCCTTACCAAGCTGGAGAGGGCTCTCTCCATGAAATCACATTCAAATCTTCATTATGAATGAAAGGATTTAGGCTATATCTATTAGGCTCACAAGTTTTTTGTCATTGAATGGGGTTTAGCTAGATGATGGTTAGGAGGGTGAAAACTAGGAGCTAGGTTTAGAATTTTAGATGATAAGTTATAGAGATAATTAGGAGCAAGGTAGGTATGCATAAGAGGTATTTTGGAGTTTTAGTCGTTGATGGTATAGGATGAAATTGTAGAAAATCAAAATGAGCACAAGAGGTGAATTCTTTTTTATAGAAGAAAAAGAAAAATCCATCAGAATATCTTTTAAAATAGAGCATGTATACATGAATTCTGTTTACAAACTAGAGATTTTATCACTAGAAATCAAATATAATGATAAAATGTATATTTATTAACACAAGTAACATCACCAAATTTACACACAACAAGAATTCCTAAATAACAATTGTAACTTCTGGTTTTATTATTGTCAAAATAGTACACCAACTCCAAATCTCTCCACCCTCACATGTCCAACGCTCCCACCTCTCGACTATTACAAAATCATTCTTTTTTATAGGCCAAATTACAATGGCCTATTTTTCCAAAACAATAAATATCTTTTGGCAATAAATTAATAAAATAAATAACATATATCTCTTAATAATCTCTTTAAATGATAATCAAAATTAAAATTAAAATTAAAAATCAATAAAAATAACACCAAAGATGACAAAAATGTCAAAAGGCCTCGAATATTTGAGTTTTTTGGTGTCAAATCCTATCAGATCTACCACTTGTGCTCTTCCACTGCTAAGACTACTCCTCGATATCCTGTAGCTATTGATTTTGTGCCTTGAAGCTCTACCACCTCATCTTTTTACCATCGATCCTATGCCTTAGAATTTGGAACTGCCTCCAAAAGTATTCCACTCAAATTGTCCTCCAGTCTCTAAGCATGCCTCAAATGATGCTTGGCCACAATTACCTGCTTGGAGATTCTTGTTTGGATGCCTAAATATTAAGACAAATCTTTGATTTTTTGTACAAAATCAGGAACTGGAAAGAGTCGATTTCATTCAAATTTGGAAAAAATTCACAGCTGTTGAGTATTTTGCCACACATTTTTCCTGTTTACACTCATACATTTTTGTATGCTGCTCAAAGCACTTTTAATAGAAAATTGAAAAGAACCAATAGACTATGTTGAGAAACAACCAAACATAGAATTGTGAAAAATGTGTTTCGCAGTGTTTCAATGCATAAATGTGACTGAGGCTATAAATTTGTTTTGGCATCAAGCTTCTCCTATTTATCCCCAAGATCATAGGAACATTGATTGGCACTTCCTCTTTTGGCCCCATAGTATGATATGCTAAACCAACTTCAATAGCCTTCTTCAACTTGATATAGAAATTACCACAAACACAATAAGGCTTATTAGGATTTGGAACCGAAGAAGCCTTCAAGGACTTATGGGAACTCCATGGATGGCAGAAAATAAGCCCATAATTATAGAAATTATTACGTTTTCATGTAAAACCAAATGGAATCTGACAACCTGAACACATAGATTGGTCAACACTTGAAACCCACTTATGAATACAGATGGTTGTTGTGAAACTAGAACTGCACACTACACTTTTGACTTGTTTGTCTTTTAATGCTTCAACCAAAGTTGGGGAATTTCTACCTTGAATATCACCATGACCTAACTTTCCATTTTCCCTCTTTCCCCATGTGTACACTTCTATTTTTTATATCAAAACAGCAACATCATAATCACCAGAGGCTATCTCCTCTACAAATACATTATGAAGCTTCCCTTACTCAGATAGTTGTAAACAACTCACCAATTAAGGCATGAATGTTTCTATAGTCAGATACATTAAGTTGTAGAGAACTTCTGGAGACCTGTGTGCTATGATTGAAGAACCCTTCAATATCAAAAATGCAACATGATAAGTAATCATAGCACACAGGTCTCTAGAAGTTATCTACAACTTAACTCACAAATTATCGAATTCTAAACAACACCCAAAGTTGGGACCTTTCCAATCGTAAGCCCAATTGAAATGCAGACAAAAGGAAACCTGTGAAAAATATTTGTGGTTCCCTCCACAAGGTCGATTATCCAGGTGGTTGAATCAGTTAAATCATCAGTTCCATGAACTACGGAAGTTTCTTCATTAATGAAATTATGTTCTGGGTAGTTTTCCTTCAGGAACTGGAACATGAGCTCAGTTTTACTATTCATCTATAGATGCCTTCCATCCATTTTTGTGAACTCACCCGTCCATAAGGTTGAGTCATTTCCCTATGTCAAGAAGGATTGGTTTTGGCTTTTGACACTCGACCTGCTCTCCATTTGGTGTTTTCAGTAAATTGCAAACCAACTTCCAAAATGGATTCCCTTTGTGATCCCCCTGCTTGAAATCAAATGCTCTGGACCGTCAATTGTTCCAGCAAGAAATTCAAAGCCCATTGTAGCAGTTCATGTCTTAACAATCCTTTCCTTGTTGCGATCTTCATCTAAAAATTTTACCTCAATATTGGAAAAGTCAAGATACACATGATGATAATCTATTTTTCCAAACAACTTCTTAGTTGCATTGTTGAATAATTCAGTAGCTTTGTTGAATTGTCTCTTTCCAATTGTGCGAGTGCTTGCAAATTCATTTGTTTATCTAGGGCCTCAACCATAACATAACTCATTTTTACCATTACAAGTGTTTTGATTGAAATGACAAGGCAATCAAGTGTCTATACAAAATTTATCCAATACATTTGGGCTCACGTCACCCACATTTAACTGAAAAAATGCAACAACAAATTTAGGCCTCTCATTGTGCCTAAATGAGCTTCGAACCTGGTGGGAAGTACTATCCATCCTTGTAGTTGGCCTACTACCTGCGTTATGAAAATATTCTCAAATATTATGTATACCATCATCTTCATGTGGAATTAAATTTGAAATTATTTTATAAAGTTGTATCCATGGACTTGTATGGTAAGAAAAACCATGCATTTTGAGCCTCATCAAGAGGTGGATTAACACTATTTTGTTCATAAAACCTGAGGAAAACCCACTATAAAGACGTCGAGATCTGAAACTGTGTTTACACAATCCATTTTTGTTTTGAGCATATCTCCCTGTCCAATTAAAATTTGGAAAATTTTCTCATGAGTCACCTAATTGACTCTATTCTGCACAAAAATCATGTTTTAGATTTTCAAAATTCTCCTGATATTGCTCATAAAACGTGTCTTAAATTGACTTTATTTTTCCTATGTTTCTCTGTGTTTGACATATGCAATAAAACTCCCAATTACAAGCAGAAACCTAAAAAATTTTAAATTATATTCTGTAGGTATTGCCAAGGAACAAAATCTCATTTCCACACCTATAATCAACTACTATGACGAAAAAATGAAAATATATGTTGTTGTCATATTGGCATATGAAACTGAGAAACAAAAAATATCCTCAACCGACAATGCAAAAAAAATAAGTCAGTGTCTTCTATCAAAATCTCCAAATTGGTAAGAAAAGTCACAATCCATGTGCGAGAGGCACCTGGGATCATCCTCTTTGAATCCACTTGTTTCATTATTTGTTCGAAATCAGTGCGAAGTGAGGAACGAATATACATATCAATATTATTTGGAGCTACATCCATTTCCTTTCTCTTGTGTCTATAATCATGTGAAATGTAATCAAACAAAAATTGTACAACTTCTATATCTACAGAAAGAACACTCTCCATAAATACAACACTACTAGACATAAATGTCTCATGATAAGAAAGAAACCTCTTTTCTTCCCACCCTTGAATTACACTTAGAGTAAAACTTAGTACCTTGACATACAATGGATCCTCGATTGTCTTGGCATCCTTGGAAACCTCAACCAATTGGTTTTCTGCTGCTTCAAGTAGACCAGTTTCAATTTTCCCTGTCATCAAAAATTGTTGGAATATAACCCATGTGAAACAAATGTTGTGAAAATTTTGATTAATGCCCAAAAAAGCCTAATTTTTCTTCAACATCTCCATCAATTCATCAATAACAGTTGTTTCTTCTCCATTATCAAAGCAGGCTCCAAGAACCATTTGATATAGCCATAGATTTAATGGAAACCCATCTGCCCAATAACAGGTCTCTAGTGTGGATCCATCGATTTTTCTCCAAGAAAGGCTCATAACTGCACTACATAATGGTTGCATTGCCTCAGAGTTACTTCCCTATCATCTTCCTCCATGAGAAAAAAATTGAGTATAAATTTCTCAATATGCAGGTATCAAAAATTTTCCCCAAGGAGTTGATGATGAGGTTAGTGCAATATAAGCGCAAGAATGGAAAGAACGAAGTGAGGCTAGTGATAACGGCGACGCTGACGTGAAAACATAGCAAAATAAGGTGAGGTGTGCTGGATGCAAATCCATGTGCTAACACAACCGATATTAATATCTCAATATTTCCTTATGGTTCATTTAGAAGCTCATTGTTTGGTATGTTATTTTTTTTGTAACCTCGATAATCAAGAATATTGGCTTATGAAAACTATGTTTTGTTTATGTTCTAGCATCGCTTATATCGCAACATTTAGTTAAAATAAAAAAAAATCCATAAAATTTTGTGTTGTATAAAGGGATAGAGAAAATTTTCTTACCTTTCAGAAAATAGGGAGAAGTATGCAATCAACCTTTATATCAATGATAATTTATAAAGGTCCTCTAAAGCATTGATTCCAATTACATATGGTTTCATCATTCCTTGAGAAGGGAGATGATCAATTTCATTTAAAGTATTAGAATGATGCATTGTTTTTTGCATCCAACGATGGATTGTATACTATATTCAAGCATAGGTTGAGGTTCCACTCTCTATCTGGAATCTCAATCGACCCATATGTGTATGTATGCATGTAACCTTTTTCAAACGCTTTTCATTTTCATGCAGTGAGAGAAAATTGAGTTGGGAAAGCCCTTGACCCCAATCTATCTCTCAACTGAGTTCAGTAATTGATCTATATAGAGTGAAGCAGCAATATCATACTCATATTAATACCAAAAAACTCCCATATCAACTTTTATATAGAGGTGAATTTTTTTATTGTGTTTTAAGCTATTGGTGTAGTTATTCTTTGCATGTTTTTCAATTCATCCTACAATTGGTCCCTATTAGCCTTGGTCCCACAATGAGGGGCTTGTTGGCCATGACCTTCTCCCCATTATCTATATCGCTTAATTATTGTGTAGTTTTCACATTTCATATTTTAATTGAGTGACTGATCATTTTAAGGATATCTAATTCTCAGGAATCCTTCATGGTCTTGGTAAGAATAGTGGAAGATGCTAAGAATGTTTTCTTTATAGTTATATATATTAATGTGGCTTTCACAACATTGATATATTATAATGTGCATTATATGTAACATGTGTTGGTTATTGGCATGCATAATATGAATGATTACCCATTTTGAATTGTTATAATGGTTGATGTTCATAATATTGATGTTGAATGGTCCATATGAGTGGTCACATTGGATGTTGGTCAATATAATTTTCATATGGAAAACAAAATTATATTATTAATTCAGGTCGATATATTGTTAATGTATGTGGATACAAAAAAAAAAATTGCTATGAATAGGATGCACAATCAAAGTTTGGTGAAAAATAAAATTGGGAATGCTCTTATCAATGGTGCTCATGATAAAGGTAAACATGTAGCTTTGTTGGAGATTTAATACGAGGAACCAGGGTGATGATGATATGTAATGGGTTAATGCTTCTTTTGAAGTTACGCAGCAACATATCAGATAGTATATGACTTCTACTATAAGTGAAATGGTCATGTTGGACAACAAGGAAGAAAATAAATCTAAGTCAAGGAGGAAATCTTCGGGAAAGAATGAAAAAGTTGAGCTTGATTAGAAATATCAATATTAAAATAGTGATGAGGTATTTGAGAAGCAAATGAAATCAGAAATCGACGAGGATATTGTTCCTAGCATTTATGATGATATTTTCCTTACTTTCAAGGAGCACTTGAAGATTGTAGATCTCCTAAAAAATTATAATTATACATACAATATTGAAATGGTTCTCCATAGGAAATCATGAATTCCTATTTTGAATTTCTTTTCAAGGACATTGGAAAAGGATTTTCAAAAGATACAACTAGGAAGAAAGGATATCTATCTGGAGTTGTGTAGGATGAAAATTCCCAGTTGATGTTGCTTCATGCTGTTTCACTCACTGAAGCGGTCAAGGAGGTTGTTTTAGTTCTTAAATATTTATATGATGGAGACATCATGGAGGAAGATGTAATTTTCCAATGGTATGATAAAAGGTTCAACTGGAAACACCTCACAAATATGGAAAAAATAAATGTCAAACCATTTTTTGAGTGGCTGAAGAATTTTGAGGCTAGATAAAATAAAGAATAAGTATTTATCCTATTTATAAAGTTACTTGCATTCTAGGAAGCTTATAGTACTGGTATGAAATTAATATTCTCTATTATAAGGCTGAGGACTAAGGCTATGAGTAATATATGGAATTCATATATTTGAGTCTTGACTATTATATCTCATTATTTAGTCCAATACATGAGTGAAATCAGAAGAATAATGTAGAATATATAGTACTGAATATGTTGATGTTGTTCATTTGTAACAACATTGGTGAAAAATCCATCTAAAAAAATATAAGACTAAGGTCACTGGACACATATTTCAAGTTGAATGGTGGGAAAAAAATCCTAGTGGGTTTTCATTTTGGTTATTATGGCTAAAGTAAATTGGCAAAGGTTATGTATAAGGCATTGAAAAGGAAAAATGGTACTTTTCCTCATTTATTTACGAAATTAAATGAAATTAGGAGAAAAGGAAGGTGAAAGGTCACAAGTTGCACGTTTGACGGAAATTGAAGGAAACTAATGGAAAATGAAGAAAATAGAGGCCTCATTGATAAAAAGGATTATGAGAATCAATTGGCAAGATTTCGGCTCAAACCTTTTGTCAGTTCAGTTTTGGAGCTCTCTCATTATTCTCTCTCTCTCTCTCTCTCTCTCTCTCTCTCTCTTGGAAATTATATTTTCTTGGAGCACTTTCGCAATGGACCAAGAAAGGAAAAGAAAGTAGGAGGAAGGAAGAAACAAGGAAGGAAGAGAAGGATCAAGCAGCTACAGTGGGATTATTTACAGGTATTGATTCGCATGTGTGTTTCCTTGCTAGATATAGCATGCATGGTATTGCATGTGGTTCTTTACTATCATAGCATAGGTTTTTCTAGGTGTGATAGTGTTTTCCTCCTAGCCTTTCCATTTCCGAATAGCCATGGTGTTTTGGAGTTCTCATATTTTGGTTTAGCTAGATTGTTGAATAGATTCGAAGTTGAGTGAGGTGGATCTTCGGATGATATGAAACATAAAAAGTTTATGTTTTTCCTCGTTTTATGGCCTAGTAGTCTAGGTTTTGATTGTGTTAAATCCTGAGAGGTGGTTTTCTCTCCATCGGGCCTAGGAATTTCTATTTTGGGAAATACAGTAAATCTTGGAGAGTATGTCTCGGTTTAGGGATTAGTGACCCATGATTCAAACTGTGGGTTGTGGTAAATACTAAGAGACTAGGAGACATGAAAATTCCTCGTTGTTTAGGCAGAGAGAATCTGGTGGTATCCATGTTTTTTTTGGCCTAGTGATCGGGTGTAGATCATGGTAAATATTGTTATGACATGCTTATGGTGTTCGCCCAGTGATCCGGTGCTGATCACAGTAAAGCCTGATTATTATTGATGAGGGTGAGGTGGTTTAGCCTTGGGATGCCCTGGTTGGATCTTTCTGTTTGACTCCCACATTCATGATTTGGCTCATCCAATCTATGGTCGAGTGGAATGTGGTAGTCCCATCTCATCATGATCATAAAATGACTTCACGGTAATATTACTATTATTATGTTATAATGATAATGTGTTGGCTAAGATAGAGCAAGATATGTAGATCATTAAATTGTGGTTGCAACAATGGACTTTGGTGTAAGAGAAGATCGTCTTACAAGTTTTTATGCTTGGTATGCAGGTATGTGATTCACGCTTGTTATAATCATTATGGTTACTTATATTTTTGTCATTCAATTATTATTATGGTTACATATGTGATAAATGCAAGTTGATTAGTATATTAATATGCATTATGGTTATGTTTATGTCTTTCATTCAATTGATGTTATGATTACATACATGATATATGTTAGATAATTAGTGTGATCATATGTATATGCGTTGGTTAGTCAAGAATGGTATTAACTTTATGAATATGTTATAGGTTCTTGATGAATATGTTATATTTAAAAGTGTAAACTTCTGTGATCCTTATCTGTTTACAAGAAAATCTTCTAGAAAATCACATTATCAAGAAGAGGGGCTGATGCGTTTCAAACTACCCAGTGTAGTTCATCATCAGGAAAAATCTTGAATGTGTTGATCAAAATTAATCACCATATATAATGCAAAGATGAAATGGTCATAAAAAATAAATAATGCATGTGAACATTAAGGAAACAAATTTATTAAATAAAATATATTAAATTAAATGAAAAATAGTAACAATAATAGTATAAAAGGTAAAATAAAATACTAATAATAGTATTTTATTTTAGCCTGTATATTATTCTTATTACTATTTTTCATTTAATTTGATATCTTGTATTTAATTATATTTTCTCCTTAACTTTGACATGCATTATTTATTTGTTATGAATGTTTCATCTTTGAAGTATATATGGTGGTTAATTTTGATCAACACATTCAACATTTTTCCTAGTGATGAACTACACTATGTAGTTCGAAACGTGTCAACCCCTCTACTTGATAATGTGATTTTCCTGAATATTTTCTTGAATATGTTATGTTAAATTGTAGATAGCTAGGTGATTATCTTATATGTTGTTGATGAGTATGTTATACGTTAACTTATTATTGCTATATGTTAGTTAACTTGATTATTAGTGTTTTCATATTAATATCTTGATGTTATATGTAGTGTTGTGATGTGTTTGGTGCACGTATGTATCAAATCACACCAGTTTAAGGGGTGTGTTTTACCCCTTTAAACTATTGCTAATATGCAGAAAGAAGTGGAGTCAATGAGCATAATATATAGAAGAAAAATCATGCAAATGTAATCTAAAAACTAAACTAGAACTAAACATAATTAAACACAAGCTTTGAACGAGTCAAACGACACAATAATGTTGGCTCTAGGCCCCTCTTATTGAGCACTAGTAGTAAGAAGAGTGATACTATACCCTCTTGCCAAAGGGCCCCTAGACAATGGCTCTAGGTCCCAATGCAAGGATGTTTTTATCCCAAGCTTGCCTCGATGCAATCTCCCTCTCTCTCTATTGTGTGGACTGAGCTTGTTGAGTGGCCAACAAGTGAGTCCCCTCTGTCTTCAGCTCCGGGTCACACACTGCTGGTATTGCTTGGGCAATTATGGCCAGCATAACAATGTAATCACCCATTCTTCATCTCATGGTGGATTTATATAGGAAATTTAAAATCCTCCTTCCCTCTCTTGGTGCATGGAGGATGGTGACCCAAGAGAGGGGTATGATTCATTTGTGTGCTCTAAATATTCCATTGTGTGCTCACATAGTGTTTAAGGAGGCGTTGGTGGTTGTCCTTAGGTAGCTTCAAGTAAGGAGTGACTTATCCTTTGCTTTGTGTGGTCCCGAATAGTGGAGAGAAATTTAGCTACACTTGAGAATGCTTCCATGGAAACTAGGATAGTCCTTTGCTTGCTTTGTGGTCTCTATGTTTTGTACAAACCAAACCCCATTATTTTATTCTTTTGGTAAGTGTACAAAGACTGCAAATGGTGCACTTCGTCCCTTCACCCTCTCATTTCATCTTTTCTCCCATGGCAGCAGTCCTTGAACACCCTTGGTCGAAATATTACACCCCCATGCACAAACCATCATGACATTCATAGCTGGTTTAGACTCGCCCTGGAAATCCTATCGACTCTAGGGATTTTCCCCTTCGGAAATAATTATCACTGTCGCCAAGCTGCGTAAGTGTACTCCAACCTCGGGCCACTGAATCCCTATCACCAGTTTCAGTCACCTTTCGCCAACATGCCTATGTTAAACCCACCACATCCAGGTCCCTGATCCCTCATATCGGTGACCCCTCGTTCATTTGAGGCTTCCTTTTTGTTGACTTCAACACCTATATTCCAAAAAGGAAGTGGTATGAGGGACCACACAAACAAAGGACAAGTCCCTCAACCCTTCCACATTTCCATGGAATTACCTCTCATGATCCTGACACCTTCATGTTTGAATTTGTTTCCTTTTACAAGACCTATGACTATGCCTCATATGATATAAATATGAAGCTATTCCCATCCACCCTCAAGGATGTACCCTTGTGCTAGTTCACAGGTCTTCCTAGGAACAACGTCACTATCTAGGGACAGATGAAAGAGTCCTTTAACAAAAAGTACAGGGACTGCTATAGTTCCAAGGAAACTAAAGAGGAAATATTTAGGATGACTCTAGGGCTTGATGAATCCCTAGAAGATTATGAAGAATGATTCCAGTTAAATTATAAAAGAGCCAACTACACCCTTGATCTCGGATCACTTAAACTTGTACTTCTTTAACAGATCAGGGAGGAGATGATAGAAACCATTAATATTCTATCAGGAGGACATATCTATCAGTTGCCTTATGAGGAGATCAAAACTGTCTTCATGAACCATTCTATGGAAATTAGGAAGAAAGGTAGAGCTAGCCAAAGTATGACCAACACCCCTTCCTCTTCCACTTCCATCAAGCATGAGATTGGAAATATGTTGGAGGACTTTAAGAGTGAGATGTTGCACACCTTTGCTTTGCAAATGGACAAAATGTAGATCAGGAGGAAGTAGAAGGAGCCTTGGCTATCTTCTGCCCTAGATGCACTAGAAAACACCCTAAGAATTAATTTCCATTGAATGTCATAAAAGTTTTCTTAGTCTGCGAATCGAATCATGCCACAGATAATTGTCCCTCCTTACCTGGGCTCAAATATTTATATCATGGTGGGGAAGTAGGACCATATCAACTCTATTTCATAAATCAGAGAAGGCATCAATTCCCTCAGTCATATCAGTAGGGTATGCAACGTGCACCTTACTCCTATTATCATAATAATCAGAATGCACCTATGATGTCATGTTACACTTCCACTCCTCCATCACGGCTTACACCTCCTACTTGTCCTTACAACCCTCCATATCATCCTCAACATGTGAACCAACCATTTCAATAGTATGTTCCTCAACCACCTTAGTGGAGCAACCCATCACAAGGGTGGAGGCCTCAACATAATCAACCACCTACTTTACTTCCTCCACCCCAACCTCAACCTTAGTTCACTCATTCTGCTCCACTCAAACTGCCTCATATGCCTGCACAACCCAATATTAACCTGAACAATTAGAAGGCACATCAGGTTTACAGTGGACAGACATCCTATCTAGCTTATGTTTTGAAGATACATGAGATCAAACTCAGGTCGCGAAGAGTAATCCTGAAAATAATCCTCCATATCCACATGCAGAGGTTGAGGAGGAAAATGAATAAAGTAACACTCAGATCCAAAAACCTCCTTTTCCTGAGTGCTTGATCCACTCCAATTAGCACACACTAGAGGAGACTGAACTTATGGGAGAACTGAAAAAATTGTGTGTGAAAATACCCCTTCTCCAGGACATTAAGGATGTCCCTATTTACAATAGGCTCATCAAGGAAAATTACTTTAAGAAACTTGGGAGAAAGAAGAAAGATACCCCCACCATCAATGTAGTAGGATATTTGTCCAACTTAATGTTGGGAAGGGTGATATTCTCGAAGTACGTGGACCCTGGTAGTCCAGTTGTAGATGCACACATAGATGGTGTCATAGTCCCAAATATATGGGCTGCCATCAATGTAATGATCAAGGAAACTGTGCTTAAACTCAACCTCCAAAGGAATTTAAGGAAATCCACAATGGTTATGCAACTTTCAAATGGATCCACAGTAGCTCTGAAAGGAATTTTTTAGGATGTTATGGTCTCAATTGACTCTTGGGAGTACCCTACAGATTTCCTAGTTCTCCATCTAAAAACCAAGTTTAATGGACATCCTCTCATTTTAGGAAGACCATGGTTAGCTACTGTCGATTCTTACATCAGCTATCGAACTGGAAACATGAATATAAATAATTGGCCCTTGCCTAAATAGCTGGTATTATGATCTACCTTCATGGTTGGAGGATGAAGAAGAACAAGATGAAGTATAAAGCACTACGCCTTACCCCATTTTCACCATAGATATTGTTCTTATATGGGGGCAACCTGATGAGGATGACCTCATCAGTCAAATCATTTAGAACCAGCCCCCCACTGACAGTCCACTTGATGACCTAGTCAAAGAGTCTAAAAACTACCCTTGGATGGAATTGCACTCATTTGATTCAAATTCTGAAACCACCAAGCTTGTGGAATTCGGCCCACCAAAATATCTGAAAATCAACTCATCCCTATCAACTAAATAAGAAGTGAAACTATTCCAATTCTTGAAATAAAACCTCGATGCATTAGCTTGGTACTACAAAGACATGAAATGGGTGCATCTGTCAGTGTGCACACATCATATCTACATTAAAGAAGGGTCCAAGCCTATGTGCCAACCCCAAAGAAGGATCAACCCAACTCTAAAGGACATATTGAAGGAATAAATGTAGAAATTATTGGATGCAGGTTTCATTTATCCTATATTACATAGTGAGTGGGTATCTCCTCTTATCCTAGTCCCAAAGAAGAATATAAAATGGAAAATATGTGTTGACAATTGGGAACTCAACAAATCCGCAAAGAAGGACAATTTCCCCTTGTCCTTTATAGATAAAGCTCTCAATGGCCTTATAGGAAAGAAAATAT
Source organism: Pinus albicaulis (assembly GCA_034641835.2). Classification (NCBI taxonomy): domain Eukaryota; kingdom Viridiplantae; phylum Streptophyta; class Pinopsida; order Pinales; family Pinaceae; genus Pinus; species Pinus albicaulis. The sequence continues at coordinate 43,801 of JAXQQM020068570.1, forward strand.
TTTCTTTCCTAGTTGGGTTAAGTGGGTATAAATAGATCCCAATAAGCCTTGAAGACCAGGATAGGAATGATTTCACATCTCCCTAGGGTACCCTTGCTTACATATTCCTTCCCTTTGGTTTTTGCAATGCCCCACCTACCTTATAAAGAGTTATCTTAAGAATTTTCTCTGAGCTAGTCCATGACTCGGTTGAAATCCACATGGAATATTTCACACCTTATGGGGATGACTTCCAAGGAGCTCTCTCCAACTTGGGAGAATTGTTGAGAAGGTGCATTGATGTGCATCTCTCCCTAAGTCCAGAAAAGTGTGAATTCTTAAAAAGGGTAGGAGTAGCATTGGACCACTCAATATCGCAAGCATGAATATAGATGGACCCGAACAAAATCACCATCATAATAAGGGTGTACATGTTCCTCAAAAGTAGAGAGATGTCAGAAATTTCCTAAGTTTAGCTGGCTACTATAAGAGGTTCATCAAAAGCTGCAGAAAATTAGCTTCCCATTGTTTTGTTTGTAGGCCAAATATTCTTATTTTAACTAGTCCATTCTCTGTCAAGAAGCTTTCGAGCTCATTAAGGAAAAGTTAAATACCGTCCCCATTCTCCAAGGTCCAAATTGGGCTCTGTCTTTCCATATCCACACAGATACATTAGACAAAGCTATGCCAATTAGGGGAATTTTGAGGTCTAAAATGGGCCTCCTAAGAAAAATGTACAACGAAAATTAACTTTATAAAAACCAATATGATTCAAGATGATGATGTCAACCATGGGGGATGATTTACCATTTTTTAAATAAAAGGGTAAAAATATTAAAAAATAATAAAATAATAAAACTACTTTTTCAACTCGTATTTTCAACTTATCTCCAAAACTTTTTACTCAAATTTCGAGTTGGAGTACTCGTTGGATACAAAATTTAATTCCTCATGCAAGGACTACCCATGTTGCATACTTTCGATGAACCCTACTACATGAAAAATGAGAAATACATAAAAAAATGTGTTTACAATCACGTTTTTTATGTATTTCTCATTTTTCATGTAGTAGGACCCATCAAAAGTATGCAACATGGGTACTCCTTGGATGAGGAATTAAATTTCACATCCAACGAGTACTCCCGCTCGAAATTTGAGTATAAAATTTTGGAGATAAGTTGAAAATATGAGTTGAAAAAGTAGTTTTTTCATTTTTCCCTCTAAAATTTGATGATGTCATCAAATCTTATTTGAATTTTTCCACTATTATTTTATAATTTCCTTAGGAGGCCCATTTTAGACCTCAAAATTCCCCTAATGGGGGTATCTTTGGGGCAGTTGGAAGACAAACTACCCTATACCATATATTTGATTAGAAAGAATTTTTCCAAGGTTGAACTCAACTATACTATCACAAAAAAGTAGTTTTTAGCCATTTTCCATTCCTTAAACAAATTTAGACATTATATTCTTGATTATCAGACCTTTGTACACACTGACCATGCAACCATCAAGTACTTAATGAATAAACCTTATGTTAATGCTAGAATAATTAGATGTTTTTTTGTTATTACAATAGTTTGACTTGACAATTGTTGATAAACCAGGGAAGGATAATTTGTTGGAGATCTATTATCTAGACTAACTCTACATGTAGATGAGGAAGGGATGGTGGATGACCAACTCCTGGATGAACACCTATTTGCTATCTCAACACTCTCTCCATGGTTTGCTAACATAGCTAACTAATTGGTTGCTGAAAATTTCCCTCCAAACCTCTCATCCAAGGAGAAGAGCATGATTATCAGAAAAATATCCCCTTTCACCTAGATTGGTGGAAATATAGTCAAGTTGGGTCTTAGCCAAATTGTGAGAATATTTTTGAGGGAGGAAGAAGTCTTTTCCATCCTCTTGGCATGTCATGATAGTCCTTGTGGAGGCGAATTTGTTGCAAAAAGAATGACCTTCAAAGCTTTACAGCCAGGTTACTATTGGCCTACCCTCCACCAAGATGCCAAGAGATACACTAGTAGATGTGACTAATGCTAAAGGATGTGGAAACCTACCAAGAGGGGTGAAATCCCTTTGCACCCTCAAGTGGCTCTAGAGCCATTTGACAAGTGGAGCATGTACTTCATTGGACCCATTCATCCACCATATAGGTAGAAGAGGTATATCATAGTCTGTACTGACTAGCTGACCAAGTGGGCTGAAAAAAGGGCTATAAAGGTAGCAACAGAGGAGAAGGTAGCACATTTTTGAAAGAGAATGTTTTCTACAAATTTGGATACTCCAGAGAGGTAGTCTTTGATCAGGGGGCTCAATTCACATCTCATCTCATTGAAAATATTCTGAGGTGGCACAAGATAAGTCATAATACTTCCACTACCTACATTCGTCAAGAAAATGGCTAGGTGGAAGTGACAAAAATATCCTTGGATACTATCCTCACAAGGTTGTGAGCAGCAACAACAAAGATTTGGAAGAAAGATTGGTGGAAGAGACTTGGGCCTACAATTTCACTTGGAAGAAAACCATAGGGTTCACTCATTATGACTTAGTTTATGGGAAGAAATCTCTACTTTCAATTGATTTTGAGTACAACACCTTGAGGATCGCAGTTGAGTTATACCTAGATATCACAAAGGCCCAACAGGAAAGGTTGTTGCAATTAAATAGTTTGGATGAGTTCAGGAAGTAGGAACTCCTTCACATATGAGTGATTCAACTACAAAGGAAGGTTTGGAATGACAAGCACATTAAGGAAAATACCTTTCAGGAAGTAGATGGGGTGTTTCTCTATGAATCAAGGTTCAAGGAATTCAAAGGGAAATTAATGACAAGATGGCTGGAACTTACAAAGTGGAAAAAATTTATGATAATGGCATAGTTAAGATTAGAACCATAGATGAGGAGGGGATCCCCCTACTTGTTAATGGTTATAGGCTCAAAGTATATAAGAAAACCCTATCTAGGGCTGAGTTTATAAATTCCATAAATAGGGAGGTGTGTGTCATTGGAAGCTCCATAGTTTCTAGTGCCTCCCCCTCCTAGAAAAAATAAAATAAAAAAGAGAGAATAAAGAGGCATGGGTGAAAACCTCTTTGAGGTGCCCAAGGCAAACTCCAGGGTTGAAAACCTCCATGAGGCACTCCTAGAGTAGAAGAAAAAAAGGAAAAAACAAAGAAATAAAATATCCTTGGGTGAAAACCTCCTTTAGGTGCCCAAGGAAGGTTGGTGGGTTGAAAACCTCTGTGGAGGTAGCTCACCTGTCCTCATAAAAAAGAGGAAAAAAATGATACATATGCACTGACTTATTTTTGTTTTGCAGGTTGCTAAACAAAGGTGGTTTTAGACACATAGGAGAAGTTTTCATCCTCTATTCTCTCTCTCCTCTGCCTACCCACTCCATGAGAAACTCCATGATGCATCCATCCACCGATTTCTCCCTTCAAGTAAGCAGAACACCCATTTTTTTCTCCTGTCTGTAATTTCTACAGGATGTCTTAACTACTACAATATTTCTTGTAGTGCTACAGGAAACTTGTAACTTCTACAGGGAAATTATTTTCGAGAAAGGAATCTCTCTCAAGGGTACATAAACTTCAAGAAAAGCATGAAAAATTATTTTTTTCCTATACCTACCACTCCTAACCCTCACTTCACTCCATGTATGAGTATTCACTCTCTAAACCATATTTTTTCACCACTAGCAGCTAGGTTACATATATCTAGATATGGGACCCATACCCTGACCTCTCCATCACTCCACTCACTCTATAGCTCCATCCCTAACCTCCATACACAATTTCCCTTCACTCATCAGCAATCTAGAGCTCCAAATAAGAAGAGAAGGGACATCTATAGGAAGTTGATCATGTCCTGTAGTAATCATGCGCATGGCACAACAAGATGAAAAGGTGAAAGGAATTGATGAAGAATGCTCCAAATGACCTCCAAAATACTCTAGGATGGTTACCACACCAGCAAGAGCACCTGAGGAGCTCCATGCAGCACCTAGAAAAAGAAAAAGCAAATAAAAAGGTTAAGTAGATCACTCATAAATAAGCTACCCACTAAGAAAATGCATAAAAACAAAAAACCTAGAAAAAGGGAAAACAATCATGGCTACCACCAAACTCCAACTCCCTACATTAAATTATGTCTAAAACTCCTTAGCAATAGGTAGGATCATGTATGGCCCTTCACGCTCTCACTACGCACTCTTATTGATCAAAATGAATTAATGTCGAGAATTAGATATTAAAAAGGAAAAATGGTGGCCAATTAACTTGGCCACCCTCATGAAGTTAAAGTGAACGATAAGTTGAGTGTGCATGCCACCTAGTAAAGTCAAATCAGTTAAGGGTGAGTTCACAAGCACATGGAAATGATTCCCATGTAGAGGCAATGATTAATTTTAGTGGGACCAATAGTCCAAAAGAGGAAAACTTGTGTTGCAGTCCAAGTCATCACTCCGCTCCAAATTTGATTAAGTTGTCATAAAGGGAAATTTTGGCTCATTATTCTCATTTTATTTAACATTTCAAGACCAGCGTAGGACTCCACCATCATCCCTATCTCCATTTCTCTCCCTTCACCAATGTCCTTTCAACAAAATCACCTTCAACCTATTTTTGAGATTCTCACGACCACACCGAGATCAACCCTAGAAGTGCATGACGAGATTTAAAAGAGGTTCTGAGCTTGGAAAATGGGTTGGACACCTTCCATCCACCTAAATACACCTTCATTTCATATTCCTTTCCCCTTCCTCATTAATTTCAACCTCAAAACACCCTCGTCCCATTTCCTGTAACATTACAGGATATCATGTAGCACTATAGGAAACCTGTAGCAGATCCTGTAGCAGAGCTAGTTAGCCTCTCCTTCAGCCCAGAAACCATGTTCCACCTCACCTAACCCAACCACAACCTCCAAGAGACCTTCAACTATGAATCCATGAGTCCAATACCTTCTTAAGCCACCTTAGCACCTCCTTTTGCTGCAAAACAAATTATTTACAAGCATAGCTATCCCATGACTAGATGCATTGTTAAAGCATAGCAGTTAAGAATAAAGTATTTATAGTTTTCTTAGCCATTTGGCCCAGCAAGGTGTGATTATATTAGTCTTCCTTTCTACAATTTCAATTGAAAATTTTAATTCATGAATTTTTCCTATTTACCTTATATTTTATTGCAATAGCCTAAATTGTACATTTCCATCCTTGCAAAATAGCTAGATCTATCTTCTTGCTTTAGAATAGTCCTTTGAATGTTGATATCTAGTAATGGTTTTGAATCATTTCTAGTTCCTAGTCTAATTCAGAATTATGACAGACTTCACTCAGAAACCATAGCAATAGAACCCTTTCGTAGGACTCAGAAGAGGAAGACATGAGTAGAATGCATCTGTTATCTATATGGCATTGCCACCTCCAATTTTTTATAAAGCCTTGGGTTGATAAAGTAAAGTATAGTATGTTGGAAATACTGAGAGGGGGGGTGAATTAGTATTCCTTTCAATTAGAGCATTATTTAATCTTCAATTATTATTAGTGTTTGTACAATGATAGCAACAAACAAGAGGAACACAAATGCACAGTTTTTAAGGTGGAAACCCACTCTGGGACAAAAACCACCTAATTCTTTTCTAATAATTATTTAATATTCAACTCCAATTGAAAATAAAGCTCCAACTTCCTAGAATCTAGAAAAGAATTCTTCTCCAGCTCCCACTGGATGGACGCTCCAATGCCCAAGATTCTTCAGTAGTCAACCGAATGGATGCCCCAATACCCAATGAGATACAACTCACCCTAGCACCACCCTACCACCCTATAGAATAATAAAAGAAGAATGGAATCTCGTACCAGGGAAAATGGTCCACTTTACAATGATATAAAATCATGCAGAAGAAGAAGATATACTATACCATAACCCAAAATTTGACACAACCACCTAATGATGATCCTAGACCTCCCAACACTCCCTCTTCAACCCTTGGCAAATAGACACTAGTACAGTTTGTACAATAATGTATTTACAATGACTAAGTACAATGATACCTTTACAATGATTGTATGCAGTGTTGCCCACTTGAAGACTTCATATGATGAACTTCTTGCTTTTGTTATGCACGTTTGTTGCTGCTCTTGTCATGCTACCCTCTGCTGCACATTTCTTTTCTTTTCTGCCATAGAAATTCTAGTCCTTTGCAAGCCTTTGACAACACATGATCTTGCTTTTTCTTGCCTTCTAGGAGCTTCATATTGAATCTGGTGTATCTCTGTTATTTCAGATCTTCAATATCTGATTTTTGGTCCTGTAGTATTCCTCTGAGTCACCTTTCCAATGCGACAGGTCTGACCCAATTTGGATTCTTCAAGAGAGATTTATACCCAATCTCTCACAATTCCCTAATTATGGACTGTTCCAACAGAGCGTAATTGCACGGCATGCCACGTCTCACTGTTTCTTCATTTGGCTCTAAAATTTATAGAGAGAAAAGTACAGACTGTGCAATATCCAACACTTTTTACGAAATTCTAATCTGATACTCATAGAGAGATTTATGATGAATTTACCAAGGTCACTTCTTTGAGATGAATTTCAGGAGCCTGCAAAAACCCTGACTTCCATAGATCTTATCTAAAAAAATATTGCGCACCATGATCTGAAATTGTTACAACAGCTTCCTTAGGATTTCGTCTTTGCCTCATCAAAATTTTAGCTTCTGAACCTTTGTAGAAAAAACATTAGAGCGCAAATTCCATGATGACCTGTTTCTGATGGCGAAATCCCTTGCCTAAGGAGGAAGTGAAGATCACAATTTATATAAAAGCTTAGGTTGATAGGGGCTTCAACAAGTGAACGTGGGAGGGATTTCAGGAGCTTAAAAAATATTAATTATGACTTTTCAATGACCCATGCCCCAACCCCATGGGGTTTTATCCCACTAACTGGTGGTACAAACTTCAAACATAAATATCTCTCAAACTATGAAGAATTACATGGTGTGCCATATATCAACGGAAACATATCGACAAGTAGAAACCATTAAAAGAACTATTGACCGAGAATATATTAATTTGTTAGGTCAAAATTCCCATGCAATATTGGGTTAGCCCCTAGTGCTGCTTGGGTTGACATCAATGAAAACCGCTGATCAACAATCTCCCCTTTTTCATTGATGGCAACACAAGTACTCCCCCTATGATCATGAGACCTCTTCCTACAACATTCTCTCCCCCTTTGACATCAATTGCAAAGCGTAACTCCCCCTGGAACAAAACCATCCTGTAGACCTGTACACACTTCGACTCCCCCTGACACACAACCATCCTACAGACTTGTAATCTACTTCCACTCCCCCTTTATATTCTGAAAAAGAAAAATCTAATGGGAACTTGGGAGAATCCAAAGCTTCTAGCAAAGATATTCCAATGCTGGCGAATATTTAGTATGTGATTATTTTGGTGTCGCTTGGAATATTTCTACTTGTCCAAATTCTTGCATAACATCTGGTCGAGAGGATGTTACATATAGAAGACTATTAATCATAGATATGTGCAACCTTTGATCCACATCCTTAGATGAGTCATCGATGCTCAATTTGCAACCTGTTACCGTTGGAGTAAGGATGGGTTTGCAATCTTCCATTTTAAATTTCTTGAGCATTTCCTTGATGTACTTGGCTTGAAATATAAATATTCCTTTCTCTTGCTGAGATATTTGAAGCCCTAAGAAGTATTTCAGCTCACCAAGTAAAGACATCTCAAAATCACTTTGCACCTTTGTAGCAAACTTCTTACTTAGTCGATCATCATTGCTACCAATTATTGTATCATCCTCTTTAGCTATTTCACATGCTTTAGTTGCTTCATCCAGAACATATATGTCATTTGGAGCTCAACTTGCTATAGCCACAATTTCACCAAACATACCTTTCTTGATTTCACATTTTGTGGAGTTGAATAGTATTGTGTGTCCTTGATCACACATTTGTCCAACACTGAGCAGATTGTGATTCATGTTTTCAACCAATAGAACATTCTTGGCTAGATCATCTTTGCTTCCGAGAGTGACAGTACCTGATGTTATAACATTTGAATATCCATCATTTCCAAAGGACATGGTTCCATCATTCTTCTCTTTCAGAGATACAAATTTATTTATAACTCCTGTCATATGTGTTGAGAAACCACTATCAACATACCACACATCTTTGTTCTTTTGAGCCTTGAAAGTGAGACCACAATTATCATTCTTCTTCTTCATCCATGTTCATTCATTCTGTGCCTTTGAAGATTCTTCTGGAGGATTTTCAAGTCTGCAGTCTTTGGCTATGTGTCCAAAGTTTCGACATTTGTAACATTCAATATTATTTCTTAAATGTTCAAATCTATTGAGGTTTCACTGAGCCCTGGGAGGTTCATATTTGACAGATCTCCTGGAATTGTGTTCGTTCCTATGGTATGTGTGCCATTCTACAACTTTATTACCAAATTTTCCACATGAATAACAGTAGCCATAAAAAATATGTTGGTACCGGGATGGAAATTTTGGTCGAGGATTTGTCTTCCAAGGCTGTTCTTCTGAATCTTGTCCAGTGAAGTCTACATGCATGTCAGATCTCATAGGTTCATTGTATTTTGTTGTAGAAGGTCCTGCTTCTTCTTCTTTGTAACCGATGCCAGTTCTGTCATTGTAAGATCATTGATTTTTGATGAGTTCTTCCAATGCCCTTGAGTTGTTGGCATAGTTTTGGACAATTTTTCCTTTCTTCACTTCCTCACGTAGCGAGACTACTTCGGCTTCTAATTCTTCCCTTTCTTGGTTTCTTTCTTCCAACTTCTTTTGAAGTGACTCTTCAATGCATTTGTGTTCTTCAACTTCAATTTTGAGACCTTGAACTTGTTCTTCAAGAGTTTTGGAATGGATCTTCTTCACCTTGAGATCTTTTATAAGCCTGATTGCTTCCCCATAAAATTATTCTATGGTCCATCCTTCTTCTTTGTTGTTTGATACCTCTTGTTTATTGTGCTTTGGTTTATTGTGCTTGGCCATAAACAATACTCTCTCATTGGCTTCTTATTTTTTGTCACTTTCTTCATCGGATGATGAGTTATCTTCTTTAGAGAGAAAGTTCCTTTTGGATCCTTGCTTGTTGAATTTCTTAAAGCCTTTCTTTCCTTTTGAGTTTCCATCACTTCTGTTTGGACATTTTGCTGCAAAATGCCCAACCTCATTATAGCTAAAACATATCAATGGAATTTTACGTTTGAATTTTCCCTTACCAATTTTTAGTTTTCTCGTGAAGTAAGCATATTCTTCATCTGAAAGACCTACTTCATCATCTCCCTTTTCTTCACACTTGCAGGTGCATGTCTTTTCAATTAAAGGTTGTCTATGCTTTTTTTGGTCAATTTAGTGTGTCCTAAATTGCTACATTAATTTGTCAATCCGAGATTCGTAAGCTGACAAAGTGTGGCGCACTATATGTGCATGATAACCTATCTCTTACTTTTTTGTCGTTTTTGGTTTTTTTTCTTTTTATCTTGGTTGGTTTCCTAATGAAAATTCTAAAAGACAAGTATGGTTATGACTTTTCAAGGCAATGATGTCCTTTATAATGATTTACCAAACTTCAAACTTCAAAAGGATTTTGAAACATACAATGAGAAAATTAGTTCCTAAAGGGAAATGAAATGTGCTACTATCCTAGTTAAACAAACAGTGAACTATTGATCATGAAAACCATTACCCTTGCTGCTGTCCAAACACAAAAGAAACTGTTACTCAAAGAAAATATTGCAAGTAAAGTAACACTAAAATAAAATTACATCAACTCATATTATGACCCCTCACCATTAGTCTCGCTATGGCTTTCGGAGGTAATCATAAACAACTTGAGCAATCTGATATCTAATTTTCAAAAAAGTAAACTAATATCAAATTACACACTCATACTTCAATCCCTCACCATTAGTCTCGCTATGGCTTTCGGAGGTAACTGAAAATGACATGAGCAATTTAATATCTATCTTGCAGAAAAGTAAACTAATATCAAACTATACATTCATACTTCAATCCTTCACCATTAGTCTCGCTATGGCTTTCAGAAGTAACTGAAAATGACATGAACAGTTTAATATCTAACTTGCATAAAAATAACTAATATCAAACTATACACTCATACTTCAATCCATCACCATTAGTCTCGCTATGGCTTTCGGAGGTAACTGAAAATGACATGAACAGTTTAATATCTAATCTAACTACTAAAGCAAATGTGCAAGACTGAAATAAACAAAACAATGTTGGAATTAAAAAAAAACTAAGAAAAAGAAATCAGCAGAAGGACAATATTGATTCCATGTCATTAGTCATTATAAAAAGATATGCAAATGCCCGGGCTGTCTATTGTAATCTAAAACAAGAACACTGATCAGTTAACAACAACATAAAACATAAAAGATTATGGACATAAGTAAAATGTAAAGCATGAAGGATTATGGACAGAGATGAAAGATAAATACCATGAAAGATGTAATCTATATATACAAGAATGACTATAGCACAGTGAACATAAATAAATGAAGCATGAAACTATACAGTGGTACACAAAACCTCAGCGTGTGCAGGGGCCCTCAGCACAGACCTCGGGGAGCAGCTTTCAAATACGAATTACACTTTTGAACAAGGTCTTCTCATATATGAAAATGCAGTCATAACAGAGAAACAATGTCATAGCACAATGACGATACAATTACATTACAGAGCTACAAAATATCTAATCTATTATGCGTATGAGAACGCATTATTTATAACAGAGGCAGATATAACTAATTCCCTAAAGTCTGCGCTGAAGGAAGACACGTGAACCATTACGTCCAGATATTTAGCATTATGGCCGCCGTGAGGAGTAAATCTATGGAGAGTGGATGTTGGATTCGGCTTATGGAGCCATTTACATGTGTTGATGTGCCTCCCGTGTTTTAGAAATAGCCACGCAAATCTCCACTTGATGAGAAACAGAGTTCTGTCACCGTAGGACTCTACGGTTGACCACCACTTGGCCACCTTTGACCATAGCCTTCCGAGATGAATTCGACCGAGCCAATACGACACGATCCATGTCCACGTCATTTTGAACTTGCCCATGTGGCCCGATTAACCTGAAGACACCTACAACATAGACTTTGACAAAATGGCTGCGGAAAGTTGCAGTAGTTGCGGAAAGTGACAAGATTCCGCAACTAAATGAGCAAAAATCTAAATCAAACAGAAGACACAAAACATAGTTAAAAACCATTTTAAAATCTCTTTTACAATTAATATGCAATGATATTGGTTACTGAGAAGGTCGAGGTGAATAAAAAAGGTTTGGAAAGGTGTATAAGAAAGATGCAGATTTGAGACTCAACATACCCCCACTGTGAAGGTGTTGCATGTCCTCATGCAACCAAAATTTGGATAATCCTTCTTCAATTCATATGCCTTGACACTTCAGCCAGTACATCTAGTCCTCTCCTCCTCTTCCTTGGTGCTGCTAACATCCCGGGCTTCTTCATCAAGCATCTGAATTTGATATTAACTAGTGCTCTACTTAACTTCTGGCATTTCTTCTTCAATTTCATGTTCTTTTTCTGCCACAGCCCCAGATGTAGCATGGTATTGTCATGAATGATCTTGTCCAAATTGCTTTGTTCCTTTAATGCCTCATTTTCATTTTTAATGTGTCTATTTAGAACCTCTAACTCAAAGAATTCTTGTTTCAATGATTGGACTAGATCATCTTGTGCTGTGTGAGGATGAGTGGATGAAGTACCGGGACCCGTGGCTGCTATTTCTAAAGATTCTATATAATCATATACTTCTTGCTACTTTGGGTCTATCTCAGGTGTTGTTTTCATTGGGCTATCCTCAAAATGCCGTGGAGGAGAATTGGCTTCAAAATCTGGCTGAAAAGGACTCATGTCAACATTTGAATGAGAATGCAGTGGACTATGTTCAACGTCTGGCTGAGAATGAGATAGACTATGTTCAATGTCTGACTGAGAATAAGATGGACTATGGCCAGCTGGAGTTTGTTCAGATGTTTCTTCTCCCAAATCAATAAAATAGGGTCCTTTTGTTTGTGTTTTCCTTAACTTCCCTTTAAGCCTGCTGCTTCTTCTTACACGTTGTGGACTACTATCTTTTTTCTTTTGTTTTCCTTTCCCTTTGTTTTTGGCCATAGATGACTGTTCTTGAAGGTGAACTAGTCTCTCAGATAACACTTGATGATCTTCTTCTGAAGAAGGAGTTTGATTCATAGCCTCAATGCTTTTTCTCTCTTTTGATTCTATTGGCTTTTTACCCTTGGTTTCTTCCTTCCTCCTTCTTGACAGTCTTTCTTCTCTACTAGTTCTTTCAACTGTAGTAGTAGGAGTGCTTTGAGTTTCATCATTTGTTCTCTTTCTCCTACTCCTTCCTTTTGATGTACTTCCTTCAGGAATTTATTGAGGTTCCTCAAAGAAATTTCTAATAAAAAATTGTTCCCAGGTATCCTTTTTCTCCTTCAATTGTTTCTCTATCAAAATTTTCACAAGACCATGGTGATATAAATGTGGTTCTACGTCCCCCAGATGCTTTTGGACAGTTACTGGCATATTTTTCAAAATATTTAATAAAAAATATGGTAGATTGAGGGCCTGGTTATCTAGAAAATTCATCAACAGGCGGGTATGATACATATACATTGACCCAAAACGTCCCTCACAAGTGATAAACTTCTGAATCACCAACAATAAAGTGGCCCACTCTTTTTTCAAAGCATGAACAGGAATTCACTTTTAAAAAATAGTTACATCCATACCTGGGTTACGTAGGATCACTCTCCAGGCTTCATCACTAATGCTATTGTTCTTAAACCAGCGTTCACCTTCTCGAGGGAGTTCTGTAGCAGATGCTATGGATGCCTCATTCATCATAAATTTTAGGTCCCCAATCTCTACCTCCAGACCATTGAAAGACCTTGCAAAAGCTTTTGTCACCTCTTTATGGTAGCCTTTAAATTTCTGAATGAACCAAAGCCATTTTGCCTTCTTCAAGATGTCTTTGACTTGTGGGTACCCTTCCATGAATTTGGGTCCCTCTGGTTCTGCCCTCAACAATTTACCCATCCTTTTTCTGCTCTTTAAAACTTGTCTGCGTGAGGAGGGTTTAACGGAGGTAAAACGACTGAATGAGCGGAAATGAGAACGATGACTATAGGCAGATATCAGAGAATGGATATACAGACTGTAGCGTAATAGAGAACAAATGGGGTGAAGTGGAACAGAGAAGGGTTATGTGAGCACGGTGGAAATGCGGCTGTGAGATCAATAGAACAATAGGAGGAGTATAACACATCCGGCAGTGTTTAAAATTTAGTGGCTGCAGAGTAAATGTAAGCACGTTTATACAATGGCTACGGATTTCATGCAGCTGAAAGAAGCTGTAGTCAAATCAAACACGTTTCTTCATCACAGGTGGAGTATCAGAGTATGAATTAAGATCGGAGGCTCGATTATGGACCGTTTGAAAATGAATGCAAGGATTATGGGCAGATCATATAGAGATCGTGGAATGGTTACGGAGTTTGTCAACACAATCATTGCACATAATGGAGCTATGGTTCATAACTATGTAAAAATGTGTTTTAATTGCTATTTGAAATAAATTTTTACTCATACCTTGGAATTCTTGCCATTTTCCCTTGGTATTCAATTAGTTGCTTCTCATTTGATGTCTTGAATGCCCCCTATCTTCATAATATGTCTTCATACCTGCATTTGATTTCATGATTGTGAAAAATACATCTGACTGTACATTGTTTTGAAAATAGAGGTAGCGCCGCAACTGTCACAATAAACTGGGTGTCACCGTGGAAACAGATATCGCCCGCGGGAAACCGAGCATCATATTATTTGGGTGAATGGAAATAGATGGATGATAACTGACTGAATGAAAATAGTCATGAAAGAAAATTTTATTGGTGAAATGGAATGAAATAGATGAAATGAAGTGAAATGGAATGAAGTGGAGTGAAATGAAGTGGATTGAAGTGGAATGGAATGGAGTGGGTAGTCACAAAACTTGTGAAATGAAAGAGAGATTTTTTTTTGGAAAATATAGGGTGTCAGGTGTTCTTGATTTTCACCCTACATTTTCTGTATAAGACTTCCAATCAATGATTGGTTTTCAGGCTTATAATTTATTTTTATTTTTTATTTTTTAAACTGAAAAGAACAAAGGCTAGGCTAGTGGAGAAGAAGAATTCTTTTGTACCAGCCTGATTGCAGAATGTTCTTGAAACATTTTGCCAAATTCCTCTTTTGAGAGTGGCTTATGATAGATCTTTAATCTGTGGCCATTCACAATAAGAGGAGTTTGAGATTCATCAATGGTCTTGATTCTTACCGCTCCATTTCTAAAGATCTTGTCAATCTCATATGGCCCAAGCCAATGAGTCTGAAATTTTCCTTTAAAATATTTAAACTTGGAATCAAATAGCAATGCCCAATCTCCTTCTTGAAACTTCTTCTCTTTGATGTATTTGTCATGCCATTTAGCTCTTTGATATTGAATTAGATCAGTTCTTAGAATTGCCTCTTGTCTGATCTCATCTAGCTCATTCAACTGCTCCATTCTATGCTTTTGGGCTTCTGATAAGTCCATCCCCAACTGAACTGCTATCTTGAAGGTCTTGACTTGGAACTCAATGGGGAGCAAGACTTCTTTCCCATAAACAAGTTCATAGGGAGAATGTCCCGTTGTATTTCTCCATGTAGTTCTGTAGGCCCATAAGGCTTCAGGAAGCCTTTCTGCCCAATCTCTTCTATGTAGATGAACAGTTTTGGTGATGATACTTTCAAGAACTTTGTTTGTAGACTCCACTTGACCATTTGCTTGCGAATGGTAAGGAGTAGATATTCTATGCTTGATTTTGTATTCTTCCATCAGCTTCTCCACTAAGTTGGATGTGAATTGGCTTCCTTTATCTATCACAATTTCTCTTGGAACACCAAAGCGAGTAAAAATACCCTCATAAAGAAAATTAACAACTGAATTTTCAGTAGCAGACACTAATGCTTTGGCTTCTACCCCTTTAGTAACATAATCAGTACAAACCAGTATATACTTCTTTTGCTTAGATGGTGGATTAATAGGTCCAATGAAATATAAAGCCCATTTTTCAAAGGGTTCGATGAGTACATGTGTTTGCAATGGCATTTCATTTGAAAGGGTAGGTTTCCCTACTCTTTGGGAGCTGTCACACCTTTTGACATATTGTTTTGCATCTTTGAAGAGGGAAGGCCAATAATATCCTAAAGAGAGGATTTTATAGGCTATCCTTTTGTCTGCAAAGTGTCCGTCGCATGGTTCAGCATGACATGCCTTAAGAATATCAGGCATTTCATCTTCCCTGACACATCATCTGATCACAAGATCTAGCCCTGTTTTGAACAATTCGTTAGAAATACATGAATATTTTGAACTCTCCTGAATAATTTTTCTTTTTTCACTTGGAAACAAATGTGAAGGCAGTTTCCCAGTAAACAAATAGTTAGCAATATCTGCATACCAAGGAGTCTTAATAGTTACTGCAAACAAGTATTCATCAGGAAACTTATCCTCTACAGGAGAATCTTCTTTAAAATTTTGAATCCTAGACAAGAAATCAGCTACTGTATTTTGTTTTCCTAGTCTATCTAACACAGTAATATTGAATTCTTGCAAAAGTAAAAGCCATCTTGTCACTCTGCCATTAGTAATAGGTTTGTTCATTAGATATCTAATTGCAGAATGGTCAGTATGAATAAAAGTTTCATAGCCTGTTATATAATGTCTAAACTAATTGATTGCATGAACAACAGCTAAAAACTCTTTTTCAGTCACAGTATAGTTCAACTCAGTAGGAGTAAAATTTTTATTATCACTTGTGAACGCTTATTCCACCCATTTCTACCATTCTTCATCACGTCATTTATTATAATTTATTATTTAAATCCATTTTATGATGATTTATGCTTCTATGAATGAATGTTATTTATTCTCCTTTATTTCTAATAAATTGATGATTATGAATTATTTTATCAATGATAGTTTTAATAAGTTGGTTATAACATTATTGACAATTTTTAGCCTCCAAGGTAATTTCCAGATTGAAGATTTGATCATTAAAAGTGCCAACTCAGAAATGCGCTGGAATAAGGAGTGACAGTTTTACGGTTGATATTCTGAGCAAATGAAGACGAATATGGAAAATCTGGAACATGGGTTTTGTCCAGAACGGACCCAATTAACTTCAGAAAAGAACGGTTTGCCGAAATTCGGCCTGTGTTGAGAGATTCTCAGAGTTCTTTAAGCATGATTTTCTCAGTTCTGTTGTTGCGGCCGTCCTCCAAATCTCAGCTGCAAAGCCAAATTCGCCTTCTTCTTGTTGATCAATTGGTTGGAAACAATCTAATTTTGTAATAGAATCATGTTGTAATTATCTCCATTGTAACCACTCTCTGCTCTCTTTGTATTTAAATCGGAACAGAGATCAGAGAGGGGGAGGACTTCAGGGATGGATTCGAATGATGGAATTGAGGATGGAAGAGAGAATGGATAATGGCTGAGCGATTGAGAGATTTCTTGTTGTAATCCATTATAACTCTGCTTTGATATTTTAATATAAATCTGGTTGTTGTTCATTCTGTTCATTTGAAGTAACCCAGCAGCATCCGCTAGCGGCTAAGGGCCCAGCCTCTGGTGGATTGTGCTGCTGCTGTATATTATATTCTTTGGTTTATGCGTGGTTTTTCTTATTAGCATTATTTGGTAATCTGATGTGTTGTTTAGTTTACATCACACGCTCTGTTATGCTTAATTTATTAAGGTTTATAAAGACAGAACTATTGTATTGACTATGCATCGTATCTCTGTTCTTTTAAGTGTTGATCTTTACAGAATACTGTTGCTGTTTAATTACAGAGCCGCTGTGCTGTGCACTTGTTCATTAACATTACGGAATTTATCTTAGAAATTATATTTCCTTGCGATTGTTGAATTTATGAACGTTGCTGCTCCATTCTAAAAGACAGTCGTATTAATTATAACTAAGACTGACAAGTGGATTACCAAGATCAGATTGCTATTAAGGTGTGCCGTATGTTAAGTTATTATGCGTTTGTATTTGGCTTTCCAGCGTTGTTTTATATCCTCTCATTAATCAATGCTGTTCTATTTCCTTGTGCTGTTCGATTTATTCTTAGAGTAAAGATTGCTATTAATTTGGTTTTGCTATTGTTCATTTCCATTAATTAGAGTTTGCTGTCCAGATTCTTTTAATTACAGTTTGCTGCCCATTTACTTTGTTGTTCTATTTTGCTATCTGCCGTTCCATTTACTCGCATTTGTTGTTTTGGTGTGAGAGACGATCTAAGGCTGTAGTGAGCCTCGACATTCACTGTCTAGCTCCCAGACCCGTGGTCTATGCTCTAATTTCCTTACCATCAGTTTCCAGAGGGATGGGCTATTGTTGTCAAACCCTTGACTGATACATTGCTTATTTTTCCGAATGCATGATTTAAAGTCTTAAAGTGCTTTGCTGTAAGTAGATTTTATTTCCAGCTTTCATTTACTTTTGGATTTTAAGCACTATACTGCAAAACATTACTCTTGAGTAAATAGCCGCCTCAGACTGAGTACACTCTTGAAACAAAAAGTCATCCCTGGGTTGACAATTAATGTGAGGTAATTAGGAGTTACAAAGACACCTTTTTATCGCTCCACATTTTGGTGCCATTGCCGGGGAGAGTGTAGCCATTTCTAAAGAGTAGTGTGAATCTGATGAGTGCCTGCTAGGGAAGAGTTGGATCCTAAAAACGGAAGGTAAGAACCTGCGTGCGGAGCATGTACAAGCCCTGCTCCACTGTCCACTTTCCTAACAGATTTGTTGTTGCCTTGTTGGGTAGAAATAGATGTTTGAATTTTTGTGTGAATGATTAGGAAAAAGATAGAAATTTTTAAAAAATGGATCACATGATCTCATGCAAGTGGTGATGTAAGCACCACCCATTTCACTAACTAATTGACAGGAACATTGGAAGAAGGAGCTTTGAAGGAACACATGAAGAACATCTTATATTATGGTAAGAAATGGCTCACGTTTCTACTTTTGAATTTCCTATCAAAGATCTAGGAGGAGTGACACAAATGCACATAATTCCCCCATCTTTACCAAAATTTCATGGTTTAGCAAATGAAGATCCAGATACATTCTTATTTGAGTTCGAAATAATTTGTAGAGGATATCATTATTGTACTAATGATCAAAGATTGAAAGTGTTTCCTCTTACTCTAAAAGGAGCAGCTCTCCGATGGTTCATGAGCCTAGGTGGGAATTGCATCCAATCATGGGAGGACATGAAGAACATATTCTTGAAAAAGTACCAAGACTATTGCAAATCCAATGAAGAGATTTTCGGTATAATACAAGGGGAAGATGAAAGTTTGGAGGATTATGTAGATCGATTTCATTATAACCTTCAAAAATCAAAGCATAAGCATTTGGAAAAGGAGATCTTAAAAACACTCCTTCTTAAAGGAATCAAAGATGAATTTTTAGAACTCTTAAATCTGATAGGAAAAGGTGATGTTTTTCAGTTATCATATGATGATGTTTGTGAGTTGTGCATAAGGTATTCAAGAGGAATCTCCAAGGCTGGTAAGAATTCTCGAGATGTTTGTTCTTTCTTTTCCAAATCTGCTACAAGAATAGGAGACATAAGAGCTGAAATCAATGATTTATTTGAAAATTTTAAAGTTGATTTTATTAGCTCTCTAAGCTCAAAATTGGACGTTTTGCAGGTTTATAAAAATGAAGAATTTGATGAAGTGTTTTTCCCTCATGACCGAAAGGAGCAGCCCATAGATGGTTACTCTTCCTTATCTAGGATGGAAGTATCATATCAAAGAGGTGAGGAAGCTGCAACAAGGTCAAAACCATGGAAATCATGGCCTACAGGTATGCTTCAAAACACTTCTTCTCCATTCTCTTACTTGCATAATCCATTATGGAATACTAATGTGTTAGGGCAGCCATGTCAATCTCAATATAACCACCAACAATTTTGTCTACAAGCTTGGCATGGTTCACCTTATGATTGCATGACTACTCTCCCTCATCTTGTAGCACAAGCACATTCTCCATATTCTCCACCAGCTCTTCCACAACACCTTGCTTGCCCATCAAAACCATTCACACAACCCAATCAACCACATCATCAAAATGCTCCATTCCTTACACATTTTCCTGCTCAACTAATTCTACACCCTCACCATAATAAACCAGTACAACATACTTACAATGTTGAACTGCCAAATTTACCCACCCTTCCCACCCATTCTATCTCACATGCGCCATTAGAGAAAACTTACAATGAGATTCAGAATGTTTCAAATTCAAAAATTGTAGAAGCTATGGAAGCAAATGAGGTTTCTTTTAGTATGCATCAACAAGTCATTTTAAAAGCTCAAGAACTTCATGATCTGATGGATATGAGAATTCAAGAAAGTAACGGATACATTGAAGATTGGTTTCACTCCATCACTTGTTTGCAACATTGCTCCACACTTCAACAATTTTTGACTCCATCTTTTCAAGGGAAGTTGGCTTCTCATACCCTAATTTTTATCAACATGTATTTTTCAAATTTGGGTATGTGCATACTAGAGGCCTTATTTCTAAAATGGTTCCACTGGAAATACTCTTATACATAAACACATTCGATTCTCAAAGAAGAGTAGGGTAGTGGAGAAAATAAAATAAAATAAAATAAGGACATAAATAAATGCATTTTGTTTTTTTGTAAAAATAGTTGTTTTTTTGTTGCAACACGCTATCGAAATCAACATTGGTGATAAATATTCCAATTTATTTGTGTATGTAGATGAATTATATTGCAAATAACAATTCTATAAACACTTATATTCATTTTTATCACCAATTTGAAAAAATGCTTGAATATCATTTTTTTGGCTTGCGGGCTTGATGAACTTTCTGGAAAAACAGTCGGGACAGTCATGTTTTGAAGGACCAAAAGTGAATATTTTTAAAACCTGTTTCTACCCTAGGTATCCCTTGATGTCTACTTTCTAACCCAATTTGAATCAGTCAATTTGGATTTGAAACGAAAAAGTTAGAACCAAAACATTGACCGGATGTCTAGTGGGCAGCTCAGGAACAGAGTTGGGACAGTCAGTTTTTGGAGGCCTAAATGAATGAATTTTTAAAACCTGTTTCTATGGTAGATTCCCCTATGAATCTAGTTTAAAATTCAATTGGAATAACTCATTTTCGATATCTTATGAGGAATTTATGATCAAAATACTGACTGTCTATCGTAAATCAGCACCCTTAAAACTATGTCTTTCCGGCTGTTCCTTACAGTATTTGACCTATCAATTCTTCTTGTCTTCAAAACCTGTTTCTATTGGAAATAAATAAATGAATCTAATTTCATTTCCAATTTGAATCATTCGAATCCGACATCAAACGAAAAATTTACGCTTAAAACATTAACTGTTGATCTGAGCTGGGTAATTGAAAATGACTATGTTATGCAGGTTGTTCTAACTAAAATTGACATATCATATCATTGAATTTCTAAAACATGTTGCTACTGGAGATAAAACTTTGAATTAGCTCTCATTTGGCTTTGGAATCACTCAATTTCGATGAAAAACAAAGAAGTTGTGATTAAAACACTGCAGGTTAGCATGATTGGCCACTGCTCTCCCGCAAGTGACAGATAAATTTTACTTTGTTATTTTATCAATGGATTTGTTCTACAGAGTAACTACTTGTTGTTTTTTGCATAATTCTTGGATTAGGGGAGCCCGATCACCTCTCTTTCTCCATGATTTAATGTTTTATTGCAGGTAGACACTCGTTTTTTGCAGGTCCTAGGAGAAAAAGAAGGTCAATTTATGGACGAGTAATTCTTGAAACAAATTTTAATAAAACAAAGGAATTTCATCCAACTCATTACCCAACGGATTCATAATAGAACAAATGAAGAATTGATTTCAATTTGAAGATTCATGTCTTATCATTGCTGCCAAAACATTTTTCAAAGAGATCATTTTTTTTGACATAACATCATAGCTGTTGTAACTTAATTTAGTTATTTACATATTGTTTTTAAATAAAACGTTGTTTCTTTTCTGATATTTTTTTATATTTTGTGTTTCAGGTGTTGCTTCATTCAAACTGTGACCCATCCTCAGCATCAATACATTGAACAGCTAATTCATTCTTTGCGTGCTTGCATTTCATGTTTGTGCATTTTTGCTGTTCTTTTTCTGAAGGGACAACGTTTGTGTGCACTTTTGTCGTTTTTGCTGTTCCTTTTTCAAAAGGACATCAATTTCGTTTTATTATTCCTTTTCCAAAGGAACAACACCTTTTGGTCAGCAATTCATTTGTCACGGGTCATAGTTTTGCCATTCCTTTTTCCACGACTCCTTTTACTGCCTTTTCACGTTTTGTCGTTCCTTTAAATGAAACAAGACTTCTCGCACTTTCACGTTTGTTGTTCCTTTTCGAATGGAACAACACTTCGCATTTTCCATTTTTGTTGTTCCTTTTCCAAAGGAACGACACTTGCATTTTTGTCGTTCTCGAATGGAACGCATTTGCGTTTTGTTGTTCCTTTTCCAAAGGAACGACACTTGCATTTTTGCTATTCCTTTTCGAATGGAACGGCATTTGCGTTTTTGCTGTTCTTTTTCGAAAGGAACGGCACTTGTGTTTTTGCTGTTCCTTTTCTAAAGGAACGACACTTGCGTTTTTGCTGTTCCTTTTCTAAAGGAACGTCACTTTTAGTTTTTGCTGTTCCTTTCTTCAAAGGAAAGACATTTGCATTTTCACACTTTTTTGTGTGTATTTTTGCTTTTTGTGTGCATTTCCTTTGTTGTTCCCTACAAGGAACAACACTTTTTTGCGTGTTTTTGTTGTTCATTCAAAAAAAAGCAACACTTTGGGAGTATTTTCGAGAGCAACCCTTCCTTCCTCTTGTGGAATTGTTCTTAGTTCATCTCAACCACATTTTACTGATTCCCCTTCATGGCATGAAGTACACTATTTTTATGAGGACAAGAATTGTGGATTCTATTGAAGCGAGTTAATATCATTCACGTTATGATCTTTAACAGGACAGCTCCTTGATGATAGAATATTTTCAAAAGAGACACAATTATTTATATACTACTTTACTGCATTGTTTTCTATTGAACATGATGTTGATTGATCATCTTAATACCATGCTAGTTCCACCCTTCTGGATTATAATCTTCTCTGTCTGTAATAAATGAGATTATGGGTATCTTTTTCTATTGACATGTTCAACTTCTTCCACCATCCCTGCTTTTAAGGAGTACTGAGTCTCCCTCTTTTTATCATAAAAATGTGTAATAACAACAAAATTTTGTTCACAGATGGAGGATAGGGGGTCTTATTACGAGCCAGCCTACCATGTTCATAAGACTGTAACAAAGTGACATTCCCATTATGGCCACCACACCAGGGTTATGATCCATTGGATAGCCAAATTATCCTTAGAACAGGAGGTCTCATCACGAGCCGGCCTGATCACTTTTGCTACATCCTAGTGAATGGCAGTGTGGTTATCTGGTTACCACGCCAGCACACTGATCTCTTCTGTAGAATAGCATTGGAACTCTCCATTTATAAATTGAGGATCCTGGCTCATATGGGTTCAAAAGCAACCCTGCCGAGGCTATGGACGCCTGCTGGCAGCAGCGGCTCTGCTTATGGTATTGAAGTTATATCTTATCGTCAATTATTATTATAATACCCTTTTCTTATTTTTTTTCTTTTTATCAGAAAAGTTATTTCCTTAGCTTTTTCCCTGTTTTGAACCTTTATGCATGAGAAATTGTTTTATGATCAATCACATCATTTTCAGCTAGAATGCTGTCAGTTAAGCATCTTTTTAGCATATTGTTGTCCTTTTTCGTTTTTAAAGCAACTAAAATCAATTCAAAGCGTCCTATCTCTTATTTCCAGCAACTATCTACTGTAACTCTCGCTTTCATTATAACCAACTCACGTCCTATCATTGATTTGTGTACTCTACTCGCCGTATTGTCTATTCCCTTGCCTTGCCATCAAGACAACACCTCTCATATGCTTTATGGTCATGGAATTCCTTTTCCAATTGAGTGGGGAATGTATGCATTATGGGATTGCATGCGATATGATTACCGCACTCCGTCATAACTTGCTGACGACAAAGTTTTTTCGATTGAAAGTTTTGCATGCATCTTATCTCGTTGCTATTCAAACCTAACACTATGGATTCAAGAACATTGTATGCCAAATAGTGCTTTGTTTGCAGAAAAACAACAAGTATGGGCAGAATTCTATTCACAGCATGACTACAGTATTGCCACTAACAGAAGAGGCTCGAGCAACTCGCATACGTGAACAATTATTCAGACTAGATGTGCTTACCTGGATTCCACCTTTTGCATCACTTTCAGCACCAACTCTGCCTACATCAGCTTCAAACTGCCAGTGCATATATGTCATTCCACATTTTTCTTTTTGGAGGTAAAACTTGAGGTAAAATAGCATAATTTTCTGATTTATTACGAATTTAGGAGAATTTCATAAAAATCCATTTTGAGCATCATTTATCATCCTTCAGTCCACATCTTTACCACTTTCCCTTTTTCAACAGCATATCATTTTCGAGTATGGGGGAGTGTTCCTTTCATTCATTTATTTCTTATAACCATGTCATTCATATTCTTTATCATCCATTGTTATTTTTATTCCTTCTCAACACCTCCCTTATTCCATGTTGTTTTACACCAAGCATAGAATTCAACAGCTGGTAGCAACCACCTCAATTTTTTCTAGCATCGCATGAGGACATGCTAATTCTTCAGAGAGGGGGAGGAATTGCTACGCATGATGGATGTTTTCTATTTTCTTTCTCATTTAAGGCATACAATTTCATTTTTACACAATGCAGAAATTGATTTTCATAATATTTTTAAAAAAACCATGAACTCAATTCTTGTGATTTTTGGAAAACACAGACGTATCATTAATACAAACCCAGACAATTTCAAGATAGATTGGTTCATAAAATTTCGGAAATCATGCACTCTCAGCTACAGTGATTTTTTTTATATCTCATGATCCATGCATCAAAACAGTCTGATTTTTGGATCATAAAGGCATTCATATATTCTAAATTTACTTGCCAAATTTCAACAAAAGCTGGTTTGTAGTTTTTGAGAAAATTGTTAATGAAGTTTGTTGTTACTTATATCATATTTTGTTGCAACTTCATACATATAGTTGAATGTCAATGTAAAAATTGTTATGCCTTCATCAAGATTGCTAAAATTGAATATTCATTAATTAAAGAAGCATTCATTTGTTCTCAAATTTTTATTGCTTGGTTAACACATGGGCTTTGTCTTTGGGTTGCATGAAGACATGCAATATATTCAGTTTTCGTTGCATGAGGACATGCAACATATTGAGTGTGGGGGTATGTTGGGCCGTGAATACGACCACTTTGTAACACTTATTTCATCCATTTTTACTATTCTTCATCATGTCATTTATTATAATTTATTACATAAATTCATTTTATAATGATTTATGCTCTTATGAATGAATGTTATTTATTCTCCTTTATTTCTAATAGATTGATGATTATGAATTATTTTATCAATGATAGTTTTAATAAATTGGTTATAACATTATTCACCATTTTTAGCCTCCAAGGCATTTTATTTGAAGATTTGATCATTAGAAGTGCCAACTCGAAAATGCTCAGGAATAAGGAGTGACAAGCTTTGCGGTTGAGATTCTCCGAGCAAATGAAGACGAATCTGGAAAATCCGGAACATGGGTTTTTTCCTGTGAACGGACCCAATTAACTTCAAGAAGAACGGCTTGCCTCAAATTCCCACCAGGTTGAGAGATTCGCGCAGTTCTTTACACGATTTTCTCGCTCTGTTGTTGCGCGTCCTCCAAATCTCACCGCAAAGCCAAATTCGCCTTTCTTTCTTGTTGATCAATTGGTTGAAACAATCTAATTTTGTAATAGAATCATGTTGTAATTATCTCCATTGTAACCACTCTCTGCTCTCTTTGTATTTAAATCAGAACAGAGATCAGAGAGAGGGAGGACTTCAGGGATGGATTCGAATGATGGAATTGAGGATGAATTAGAGAATCAGAATTGAGGATGGAAGGGAGAATGGATAATGGCTGAGCGATTGAGAGATTTCTTGTTGTAAGCCATTATAACTCTGCTTTGATATTTTAATATAAATCTGGTTGTTGTTCATTCTGTTCATCTGAAGTAACCCAGCAGCATCCGCTGGCGGCTAAGGGCCCAGCCTCTGGTGGATTGTGCTGCTGCTGTATATTATTTCTTTGGTTTATGCGTGGTTTTTCTTATTAGCATTATTTGGTAATCTGATGTGTTGTTTAGTTTACATCACACGCTCTGTTATGCTTAATTTATTAAGGTTTCTAAAGACAGAACTATTGTATTGACTCTGCACCGTATCTCTGTTCTTTTAAGTGTTGATCTTTACAGAATACTGTTGCTGTTTAATTACAGAGCCGCTGTGCTGTGCACTTGTTCATTAACATTACGGAATTTATCTTAGAAATTATATTTCCTTGCGATTGTTGAATTTATGAACATTGCTGCTCCATTCTAAAAGACAGTCGTATTATTTATAACTAAGACTGACAAGTGGATTACCAAGATCAGATTGCTATTAAGGTGTGCCGTATGTTAAGTTATTATGCATTTGTATTTGGCTTTCCAACGTTGTTTTATATCCTCTCATTAATCAATGCTGTTCTATTTCCTTGTGCTGTTCGATTTATTCTTAGAGTAAAGATTGCTATTAATTTGGCTTTGCTATTGTTCATTTCCATTAATTAGAGTTTGTTGTCCAGATTCTTTTAATTACAGTTTGCTGCCCATTTACTTTGTTGTTCTATTTTGCTATCTGCCGTTCCATTTACTCGCATTTGTTGTTTTGGTGTAAGAGACGATCTAAGGCTGTAGTGAGCTTCGGCATTCACTGTTTAGCTCCCAGACCCGTGGTCTATGCTCTAATTTCCTTTCCATCAGTTTCCAAAGGGATGGGCTATTGTTGTCAAACCCTTGACTGATACATTGCTTATTTTTCCGAATGCATGATTTAAAGTCTTAAAGTGCTTTGCTGTAAGTAGATTTTATTTCCAGCTTTCATTTATTTTTGGATTTTAAGCACTATACTGCAAAACATTACTCTTGAGTAAATAGCCGCCTCAGACTGAGTACACTCTTGAAACAAAAAGTCGTCCCTGGGTTGACAATTAATGTGAGGTAATTAGGAGTTACAAAGACACATTTTTATCGCTCCACATTTTGGCGCCGTTGCCGGGGAGAGTGTAGCCATTTCTAAAGAGTCGTGTGAATCTGATGAGTGCCTGCTAGGGAAGAGTTGGATCTTAAAAACGGAAGGTAAGAACCTACGTGCGGAGCATGTAAAAGCCCTGCTCCACTGTCCGCTTTCCTAACAGATTTGTTGTTGCTTTGTTGGGTAGAAATAGATGTTTGAATTTTTGTGTGAATGATTAGGAAAAAGATAGAAATTTTTAAAAAATGAATCACATGATTTCACTCAAGTGGTGATGTAAGCACCACCCATTTCACTAACTAATTGACAGGAACATTTGAAGAAGGAGCCTCGAAGAAACACATGAAAAACATCTTATATTATGGTAAGAAATGGCTCACGTTTCTACTTTTGAATTTCCTATCAAAGATCTAGGAGGAGTGATACAAATGCACATAATTCCCCCATCTTTACCAAATTTTCATGGTTTAGCAAATGAAGATCCAGATACATTCTTATTTGAGTTCGAAATACTTTGTAGAGGATGTGATTATTACACTAACGATCAAAGGTTGAAAGTGTTTTCTCTTACTCTAAAAGGAGCAGCTCTCCGATGGTTCATGAGCCTAGGTGGGAATTGCATCCAATCATAGGAGGACATGAAGAACATATTCTTGAAAAAGTACCAAGACTATTGCAAATCCAATGAAGATATTTTCGGTATGATACAAGGGGAAGATGAAAGTTTGGAGGATTATGTAGATCGATTTCATTATAACCTTCAAAAATCAAAGCATAAGCATTTGGAAAAAGAGATCTTAAAAACACTCTTTCTTAAAGGAATCAAAGATGAATTTTTAGAACTCTTAAATCTGATAGGAAAAGGTGATGTTTTTCAGTTATCATATGATGATGTTTGTGAGTTGTGCATAAGGTATTCAAGAGGAATCTCCAAGGCTGGTAAGAATTCTAGAGATGTTTGTTCTTTCTTTTTCAAATCTGCTACAAGAATATGAGACATAAGAGCTGAAATCAATGATTTAATTGAACATTTTAAAGTTGATTTTATTACCTCTCTAAGTTCAAAATTGGATGCTTTGCAGGTTCATAAAAATGAAGAATTTGATGAAGTGTTTTTCCCTCATGACCGAAAGGAGCAGCCCATAGATGGTTACTCTTCCTTATCTAGGATAGAAGTATCATATCAAAGAGGTGAGGAAGCTGCAACAAGGTCAAAACCATGGAAATCATGGCCTACAGGTATGGTTCAAAACACTTCCTCTTCACTTTCTTACTTGCATAATTCATTATGGAATACTAATGTGTTAGGGCAGCCATGTCAATTTCAATATAGCCACCAATCTTGTCTACAAGATTGGCATGGTTCACCTTATGATTGCATGACTACTCTCCCTCATCTTGTAGCACAAACACATTCTCCATATTCTCCACCAGCTCTTTCACAACATCCTGCTTGCATATCAAATTTATCCACTCAACCCAACCAACCACATCATCACAATGCTCCATTCCATACACAATTTCCTGCTCAACTAATTCCACACCCTCACCATAATAAACTAGTACAACATACTTACAGTGTTGAACTGCCAAATTTACCCACCCTTCCCACCCATTCTATCTCACATGCGCCATTAGAGAAAACTTACAATGAGATTCATAATGTTTCAAATTCAAAAATTGTAGAAGTTATGGAAGAAAATGAGCTTACTTCTAGTTTGCATCAACAAACCATTTTAAAAGCTCAAGAACCTCATGATATGATGGGAAATCAAGAAAATAAAGGATATATTGAAGATTGGTTTCCCTCCATCACTTGTTTGCAACATTGCTCCACACTTCCACAATTTTTGACTCCATCTTTTCAAGGGAAGTTGGCTTCTCATACCCTAATTTTTATCAACATGTATTTTTCAAATTTGGGTATGTGCATACTAGAGGCCTTATTTCTAAAATGGTTCCACTGGAAATACTCTTATACATAAACATATTCGATTCTCAAAGAAGAGTAGGATAGTGGAGAAAATAAAATAAAATAACATAAGGACATAAATAAATGCATTTTGTTTTTTTGTAACAATAGTTGTTTTTTTTGTTGCAACACACTATCGAAATCAACATCGGTGATAAATATTTCAATTTATTTGTGTATGTAGATGAATTATATTGCAAATAACAATTCTATAAACACTTATATTCATTTTTATCACCAATTTGAAAAAATGCTTGAATATCATTTTTTTTTGGCTTGCGGGCTTGATGAATTTTCTGGAAAAACAGTCGGGACAGTCATGTTTTGAGGGACCAAAAATGAATATTTTTAAAACCTGTTTCTACCCTAGGTAGCTCTTGATGTCTACTTTCTAACCCAATTTGAATCAGTCAATTTGGATTTGAAACGAAAAAGTTAGAACCAAAACATTGACCGGATGTCTAGCGGGCAGCTCAGGAACAGAGTTGGGACAGTCAGTTTTTGGAGGCGTAAATGACCATATTTTTAAAACCTATTTCTCTGACAGATTCCCCTATGAATCTAGTTTCCAATGCAATTGGAATCACTCATTTTAGATATCGTATGGAGAAGTTATGATCAAAATATTGACTGTCTATCGTAAATCAGCACCCTTAAAACTCTGTTTTTCCGGATGTTCCTTACAGTGTTTGACCTATCAATTCTTCTTTTCTTCAAAAAATGTTTCTATTGGAGATAAATAAATGAATCTACTTTCATTTCCAATTTGAATCATTTGAATCCGACATCAAACGAAGAATCTATGCTTGAAATATCAATCGTTGGTCTAGATTGGGTAATCGAAAATGACTCTATTATGCAGGTTGTTCTAAACAAATTTGACATATCATAGCATTGAATTTCTAAAACCTGTTGCTACTAGAGATAAACCTTTGAATTAACTCTCATTTAGCTTTGGAATCACTCAATTTCGATGAAAAACAAAGAAGTTGTGATTAAAACACTGCTGGATAGTATGGTCGACCACTGCTCTCCCGCAGGTGACAAATAAATTTTACTTTGTTATTCTCTCAATGGATTTGTTATACAGAATAACTACTTGTTGTTTTTTGCATAATTCTTGGATTATGGGAGCCCGCGCACCTCTCTTTCTCCATGGTTTAATGTTTTATTGCAGGTAGATACTCGTTTT
Source organism: Pinus albicaulis (assembly GCA_034641835.2). NCBI lineage: Eukaryota > Viridiplantae > Streptophyta > Pinopsida > Pinales > Pinaceae > Pinus > Pinus albicaulis. The sequence goes on from JAXQQM020068570.1 coordinate 73,436, forward strand.
TTGCAGGTCCTAAGAGAAAAAGAAGGTCAATTTATGGACGAGTGATTCTTGAAACAAACTTTAATAAAACAAAGGAATTTCATCCAACTCATTACCCAACGGATTCATAATAGAACAAATGAAGAATTGATTTCAATTTGAAGATTCATGTCTTATCCCTGCTGCCAAAACATTTTTCAAAGAGATCATTTTTTTGACATAACATCATAGTTGTTGTAACTTAATTTAGTTATTTACATATTGTTTTTAAATAAAACATTGTTTCTTTTCTGATATTTTTTATATTTTGTGTTTCAGGTGTTGCTTCATTCAAACTGTGACCCATCCTCAACATCAATACAGTGAACAGCTAATTCATTCTTTGCGTGCTTGCATTTCATGCTTGTGCATTTTTGCTGTTCTTTTTCTGAAGGGACAGCGTTTGTGTGCACTTTTGTCGTTTTTGCTGTTCATTTTTCAAAAGGACATCAATTTCGTTTTATTATTCCTTTTCCAAAGGAACAACACCTTTTTGGTCAGCAATTCATTTGTCACGGGTCATTTTTCCATTCCTTTTCCACGACTCTTTTTGCTGTTCCTTTTTCACGTTTTGCTGTTCCTTTTCGAAATGAAACAGCACTTCTGCACTTTCACGTTTGTTGTTCCTTTTCGAATGGAACAACACTTCTGCATTTTCCATTTTTGTTGTTCCTTTTCCAAAGGAACGACACTTGCATTTTTGCTGTTCCTTTTCGAATGGAACGGCATTTGCGTTTTTGTTGTTCCTTTTCGAATGGAACGGCACTTGCGTTTTTGCTGTTCCTTTTCTAAAGGAACGGCACTTGCGTTTTTGCTGTTCCTTTTCTAAAGGAACGACACTTGCATTTTTGCTGTTCCTTTTCTAAAGGAACGGCACTTGCGTTTTTGCTGTTCCTTTTCTAAAGGAACGGCACTTTTAGTTTTTGCTGTTCCTTTATTCAAAGGAACGACATTTGCATTTTCACACTTTTTTGTGTGTATTTTTGCTTTTTGTGTGCATTTCCTTTGTTGTTCCCTACAAGGAACAACACTTTTTGCGTATTTTTGCTGTTCATTCAAAAAAAGCAACACTTTGGAAGTATTTTCGAGAGCAACCCTTCCTTCCTCTTGTGGAATTGTTCTTAGTTCATCTCAACCACATTTTACTGATTCCCCTTCATGGCATGAAGTACACTATTTTTATGAGGACAAGAATTATGGATTCTATTGAAGCGAGTTAATATCATTCACGTTATGATCTTTAACAGGACAGCTCCTTGATGATAGAATATTTTCAAAAGAGACACAATTATTTATATACTACTTTACTGCATTGTTTGCTATTGAACATGATGTTGATTGATCATCTTAATACCATGATGGTTCCACCCTTCTGGATTATAATATTCTCTGTCTGTAATAAATGAGATTATGGGTATCTTTTTCTATTGACATGTTCAACTTCTGCCACCATCCCTGCTCTTAAGGAGTGCTGAGCCTCCCTCTTTTTATCATAAAAATGTGTAATAATAACAAAATTTTGTTCGCAGATGGAGGATAGGGGGTCTCAGTACGAGCCAGCCTACCATGTTCATAAGGTTGTAACAAAGTGACATTCCCATTATGGCCACCACACTAGGGTTATGATCCACTGGATAGCCAAATTATCCTTGGAACAGGAGGTCTCATCACGAGCCGGCCTGATCACTTTTGCTACATCCCAGTGAATGACAGTGTGGTTATCTGGCTACCACGCCAGCACACTGATCTCTTCTGTAGAACAGCACTGTAACTCTCTAGTTATAAATTGAGGATCCTGGCTCATATGGGTTAAAAAGCAACCCTGCCGAGGCTATGGACGCCTGCTGGCAGCAGCGGCTCTGCTTATGGTATTGAAGTTATATCTTATCGTCAATTATTCTTATAATACCCTTTTCTTATTTTTTCTTTTTATCAGAGAAGTTATTTCCTTAACTTTTTCCCTGTTTTGAACCTTTATGCATGAGAAATTGTTTTATGATCAATCACATCATTTTCAGCTAGCATACTATCAGTAAAGCATCTTTTTGGCATATTGTTGTCCTTTTTCTCTTTTTCATAACTTATCATCAATCCAAAGCGTCCTATCTTTTATTCATAACTATATTTACACACTCTACTCTCATTATAACCATAACTCTCGCTGTCCTATCATTGATATGTGTACTCTGCTTCATTCACTGCTATATTGTTCATTCCCTTGCCTTGCCATCAGCACAACACCTCTCATATGCTTTATGGTCATGGAATTCCTTTTCCAATTGGAGGGGGGAATGTATGTATTATGGGATTGCATGCGATATGATTACTGCACTCTGCCATAACTTGTTGATTTGACAAAAGTTTTTCTGATTGAAAGTTTTGCATGCATCTTATCTGTTGCTATTCAAACCTAACACTATGGATTCAAGAACATTGCATGCCAAATAGTGCTTGTTTTGTGTGAAAACAACAAGTAAAGAGAATTCTATTCTACAGATAGACTGCTGAACATTGCAACTAACAGGTAAGAGTCTGTTAACTGTGATACGTGAACAATTCTTCAGACATGATGTGCTTACCTGGATTCCACCTTTTGCATCACTTTCAGCACCAACTCTGCCTACATCAGCTTCAACAAATGCCAGTCCATATATGTCATTCCACATTTTTTGAGGTAAAACTTGAGGTAAAATAGCATAATTTTCTGATTTATTACGAATTTAGGAGAATTTCATAAAAATCCATTTTGAGCATCATTTATCATCCTTCAGTCCACATCTTTACCACTTTCCTTCCCTTTTCATAAAAGATACTGCTGAAAGTATTGGGAGTGTCTTTATTCATATCTTTCTTATGACCATGTTATTCATCTTCTTTCTCATCCATTGCTATTCTATTCACTCTCACCGACTTTATTCCATGTTGTTTTACACCAAGCATAGAATTCAACAGCTGGTAGCAACCACCTCAATTTTTTTTTTTTCTAGCATCGCATGAGGGCATGCTAATTTTTCAGAGAGGGGGAGGAATTGCTACGCATGATGGATGTTTTCAATTTTCTTTCTCATTTAAGGCATACAATTTCATTTTTACACAAAGCAGAAATTGATTTCCATAATATTTTTAAAACTATGAACTCAATTCTTGTGATTTTTGGAAAACACAGACATATCATTAATACAAACCGAGACGATTTCAAGATAAATTGGTTCATAAAATTTCGGAAATCATGCACTCTCACCTATAGCCATTTTGTTTATATCTCATGATCCGTGCATCAAAACGATCTGATTTTTGGATCATAAAGACATTCATATATTATAAATTTACTTGCCAAATTTCAACAAAAGCTGGTTTGTAGTTTTTGAGAAAATAGTTAATGAAGTTTGTTGTTACTTATATCATATTTTGCTGCAACTTCATACATATAGTTGAATGTCAATATAAAAATTGTTATGCCTTCATCAAGATTACTAAAAGTGAATATTCATTAATTAAGGAAGAATTCATTTGTTCTATCCATTTCATGAGCTGAGATGAACATATTTTTTATTGCTTCGTTAACACATGGGTTTTTGTCTTTGGGTTGCATGAGGACATGCAATATATTGAATGTGGGGTATGTTGGGTCACATTATTATTATTATCACTTGTGAATGCTTATTCCACCTATTTCTACCATTCTTCATCACGTCATTTATTATAATTTATTATTTAAATCCATTTTATAAATGATTTATGCTCTTATGGATGAATATTATTTATCTTCCTTTATTTCTAATAAATCGATGATTATGAATTATTTTATCAATGATGGTTTTAATAAGTTGGTTATAACATTATTCACCATTTTTAGCCTCCAAGTAATTTCCGATTGAAGATTTGATCATTAAAAGTGCCAACTTGTAATGCGTCGGAATAAGGAGGACAATGGCGGTTGAGATTTGTTAAAGAAGACTTCGATCTGGAAAATCCCAACATGGGTTTTTCCTAACTAATTCAATTAACTTCGAAGAACGGTTTGCCCAAATTCGGCTCCTGTTGAGAGATTCGCAGTTCTTTGGCACGATTTTTCTCGCCTGTTGTTGCGTCATTCTCCATTCCACCAGCTTTAAATTCGCCTTCTTCTTGTTGATCAACTGTTGGAAACGACCGACTTGTAATGTAATCATGTTGTAATTATCTCCATTGTAACCACTCTCTGCTCTCTTTGTATTTAAATCAGAATAGAGATCAGAGAGGAGGAGGACTTCAGGGATGGATTCGAATGATGGAATTGAGGATGAATTAGAGAATCAGAATTGAGGATGGAAGAGAGAATGGATAATGGCTGAGCGATTGAGAGATTTCTTGTTGTAATCCATTATAACTCTGCTTTGATATTTTAATATAAATCTGGTCGCCATTCATTCTTTTCATTCTGAAGTAGCCCAGCAGCATCCGCTGGCGGCTAAGGGCCCAGCCTCTGGTGGATTGTGCTGCTGCTGTATATTATTTCTTTGGTTTATGCGTGTTTTATTATATTGTCTGTAATTTAATAAGTATTAGTTTATACTCACGCCCGTTATGCTTAATTTATTAAGGTTTATAAAGGACACGTAACTATTGTATTGACTCGCATCGTATCTTCGTTTTATCTTGATCTACAATACTTGCTTCCCAGAATATGAAGAGTTGCTCATATTGGTAACTTGTTCATTAACATTACGGAATTTATCTTAAATTATATTTAAAAGTATTGAAAGAATCTTATGAATATCATTGCCTCCATTCTAAAAGACAGTCGTATTATTTATAACTAAGACTGACAAGTGGATTACCAACATCAGATTACTATTAAGGTGTGTCGTGTGTTAAGTCATTGTGTATTTATATTTGACTTTCCAACGTTGTTTCATATTCCATCATTAATCAATGCTGTTCTATTTCCGTGTGCTGTCTGATTTATTCTTAGAGTAAAGATCACAAAATTTGGCTTCGTTATTGTTCATTTCCATTAATTAGAGTTTGGCGTCCGTATCTCTTTAATTGCGCTTATTTCGCCCATTACTTTGTTGTCTATTTTGCTATCTCCAATGCCCATTTACTCGCATTTGTTTTTTTGTGTGTGAGAGACGACCATACGAAGAGTCTTGATTCACCTGTTTGTGCCTCAGACTTGTATTCATACTTAATTTCCTTTCCACTGGGTCATAAAGGAGGATTTATATGTTCCTGACTGATATTATTAATTTTTCCGAATGTAATGATTTAAAGCCTAGCAAGCTACTGGTAGATTTTATTTCCAGCTTTCATTTACTTTTGGATTTTGAGCACTATACTGCAAAACATTACTCTTGAGTAAATAGCCGCCTCAGACTGAGTACACTCTTGAAACAAAAAGTCGTCCCTGGGTTGATAATTAATGTGAAGGTAATTAGGAGTTAAAAAGACACCTTTTTATCGCTCCACATTTTGGCGCCGTTGCCGGGGAGAGTGTAGCTATTTCTAAAGAGTAGTGTGAATCTGATGAGTGCCTGCTAGGGAAGAGTTGGATCTTAAAACGACAGGGAGAATCATACAGTGATGTACAAGCCCTGATGACCGGGCCCTGCCTTTCCAAAAGACGATATGTTTGTTGTAGAATAGATGTTGAATTTTGTGTGAATGATTAGGAAAAAAGATAAAGAAAATTTTAAAAAATGGATCACATGATCTCATGCAAGTGGTGATTGTGTTGCACCACCCATTTCACTAACTAATCTAGATGTTAAAGATTAAATAAAGGAGTTTGACAGTTCATACAATATCTTCTATAATGGTAAGAAATGGCTCACATTGCTACTTTTGAATTCCCTATCAGATATCTAGGAGGAGTGATACAAATGGACATAATTCTTTTATCTTCTCTACCAAATTGTCATGGTTTGGCAAATGAGGATCCAGATACATTCTTATATGATTTTGAAGTACTTTTTAGAGGATATGACTATTATACTAATGATCAAAGGTTGAATGTGTTTCCTCTTACTATAAAAGGAGAAGCTATCTGATGGTAAATGAGCCTTGGTGGAAACTGCATTCAAACATGGGAGGACATGAAGAATGTATTCTTAAAGAAGTACCAAAACTGTTGCAAGGCCATTGAAGACATTTTCAGTATGATACCGGGGGAAGATGAAAGCTTGGAGGACTATGTGGAGTGATTTAAATACAACCTTAAAAAATCAAAGCATAAGCATTTGGAAAAAGCGATCTTAAAAACACTCATTCTTAAAGGAATCAAAGATGAACTTTTAGAAATCTTAAATCTGATAGGAAAAGGTGATTTTTTTCAGCTATCATATGAT
>JAXQQM020067130.1:0-71732 GCA_034641835.2 Pinus albicaulis
AGGAGGAGTTTTGGTCATAGAGTCTTGTACTTCATTGAAAAATATGTTTGAAGATTCAGCATGAACTCAGGGGGAGCATGGTAACTTCAGTGCACATCAGATCTGCAGAGCTCTTATGTCTACATGAGGAGAAAAACCTTGTGTTGGTTTTGATCCGTCCTTTGCCCTTGATGTCAAAGGGGGAGAGTGACATGGTGTTTGAATAATGGTTGTTCTTAATGTATCTATCTGTTATGGTGATCAAACACCATCGTGGTTGCCATCAATTCCAAAGGGGGATATTGTTGGCAATATGATGCAGAATGTTGTCCTTGATGGCAACCCACTTGATGAAGATGATGGCAACCTACTTGACAAAGTTGTTCTTGACTTGATGAACTTGTTAAATGATGTAAATCTGATGTATCTACAATGACTACAGAAGGTAATGATGGAAGGAATGTCAGTATGTGCCAGAACATGATGAAAAGAGTATGTCTCAAGGCATACGCGGATTTGTCTAGACTAAGTAGCGTATGCACGCGGTAAATAACGTGCCAAGTCGCGTATGGGAAAAAGCACTCTAAATTTGTAAAACCAGGGGTAACTACCATGGTATTGACCCATTGTATTGAATGATGGTTCGCCTATGTGATCCCGTCCAGGAATACCATTGGAAGTTATGTGGTTTTTGACTCATGGTATTGATGAAGGGCAACCCTATATAAGGAGAAGAAAATCATTGTGCAATAGGGGTGTATGTGTCTGGGCTTTGATGAATACTTCACTCTGAAGTATATCTGTATGGGTGAACTCTGTTCCTAATTGATAGATCTGAATCTATGATGCTCCTATGAACATGATGAAGGCTCAAGATCTCTAGATCTAGAAATGGTGAATGTCAAGGATGATCTGAAAAGAAGTGAAGAAGACCTGGCGCAATCTTGTTGAAGAGATTGAAGAAATCTGGGTAAGTTTATAGATCTGGTCTGTACTGCAAAGTTTATCTTTTATAGATCTATACGCAGGTTTGTTTCATGAAAAGCGCGTGTATACGCGGGTATGTGGAAAGAAAAGCGCGTATGTGCAGTTAGGGTTTTCTTTGGAAAATTTACTGAAGTATACGCGGGTTCGTCTTCTGAAAAGCGCGTATATACGCGGGTCTGATTAAATAAAAGTGCATATGATTTCTGATCTAATGGTTGCTGAAGGTTGAATGTGTTTCTGCATATCTATTCTGAAGTCGGGGTTATATCTGATATTCTGGCTACAGTGGTTTCACTGTTCTGTTTGATGCTTTGGGCAAAGGTTGTTTATTAACAAGTAAAGGGTTGTATTGGAGCTGTTTGATCCAGTTTGAAAATTGATGAAACGTGGTCTGCAGTGGATCTGAGGGTTGAAGCCTTCAGTATGAAAGTGGAAGCTTTCTGCCAGTAGAAGTTATCAGGGGGTAGTAGCTCCCTTCCAGGAGAGGCTGGTAAACGAGTGCAGGGGGTTGTAGCTCCCTTCCAGGAGAGGTTGGTAAACGAGAGAAGGTTGTAGCCTTCTGCAGGTGGGTGCCTGCGTGCTGGTTTGAGTCTGCACCAGTACATGATTGTAAGAAGTTTTCTTAATAATAAATTTTGAAAGGCTGAAACGACGGCAGCGGTGGTTTTCTCCCGAATTGGGTTTCCACCTAAAAATCCTGGTGTTCATGTGTGTTGCATATGTGTGATGATTATTTTGTTCTGTCTGCACCTGTTTACTGTTTCTGAAATATCTGATGAATGAATAATGCAATGATCTGAGTTAAGATTCAAACACATAATTAGATCTCTGGACATACGCGAGTTCTGTAAAGGATATCCGCGTATATACGCTAGTTTCCTTCAATAAAGTAGCGTATGGGTTTTTAGAAAGGAAAAAGTAAAAGTTTGATTGTCTGCACAATATACTGATTCACCACCCCCCCCCCCCCCCTCTCAGTATATTTCCCAACAATTGAAGCAAGCTCTAGGGATTTAGGTTCAAAGAAATTAACCTCATGTTTTATGTTTTTCTTTATAGTTACCATAAAGAGGTCTAAAATGTATCCTCCTAAATTTTCTTTACCCTTATAATCAACATTAGTAATTTATTGATTGTGCTCTATAATTGTACCTTTTTGCTAAAAATTTATAGATTGAGTAAAGAATGTAATGCTCTTAATATCTCTATAACGTGCTAATATCAATTCCTCCATAAAAATGGAAAAATTACAACAAAACACTTTTTCATTTCACAAATCCATCAATACCATACAATTTTGTGACAACCCCAGATTATTTTACTCTTATATATATATATATATATATATATATATATATGGGTTGATTCATGGCACATGGATTCCAGAGGTTGGGGAGGTTACTTGTTGGGGATATTTTTATGGTTTCATCATAACAAAAAATATGAGCTAGCTCATGCAACTACAATTGTGCAAAAAGGGACAATTTTTATTTTCTTATCAACTAGAAACAAAGGAAAAAAGGAATATGCTTCTTTAAAATAGTGGAAAAGGAAATAGGGACAAGAATTTAAAAAGGATAATGGGTATAATTCCAGTTGGTAAGGTGTGTTGGCCACCGACTACAACAAACCAACCAACAATTAACAACTTTGGGAACATGCAGACAGGTGGAACTTTTTTAATTGGTTGACAAGATTCTGGTGGTAGAAGTCACTATCTAAAGGGATACAATTCAAACAACTAGGAGCAACGCAGTATAGAAGGAAAAGGGGATACCATTTGAACTATTAGAAGAGAGACTCATTGGAACAACAAGGACAGAGGGAGTGTGGTTTTTAACCTTTTACAGAAATTACCTGCAAACAAATTCTTAAAACAAAAAAATAAACAATGGCGAGAAGATAAAATAAATATCCACAAATATTTTCCCCTGGACCCCAAAACCAGGACTACCAGATTGATTTTATCATTATATTCCTTTAAATGTTACAATACATATATATACATGTCGAAGCATTCATAAACACCAATCCATTAACCTTGGATTAGAACATAACCATAGTTCCCTTGAGTAGATCTACAAAATACCATGGGAATAAAACCATCATGCCCAAAACCATGTGCAAAACCCATACACAAAACCATAGGTAGTTTTCCCACGTATTATAGGGTCCAAAAAAGATTCCTGGTCCGATGCCTTGGACCCCGTGTACGGGGGCTACCGCCCCCATGCAGGCCCCTCCATAAGGGGGGCTACCACCCCCCCTGTGACCCCCCTGTTACACTTGATGCAACGAACAAGGGGGGATTATGCCCACCCAGTGACCCCCTCGCATGTGTGACTAGACGTGGAAAGAATATAACACATACCCAACATTCTCCCACTTGTTGTTTTCTTTTCCACACGGGGGGGTCATAGGAGAGCTTAGTCGTTGGTCCATCCCTGCAACGCCCATTGTTTCTCTACACCAAGAAAAATTCTCAGTGCTCATAGACGTGTTCAATGCATCTGCAACATTCTTCAAAGTTTCCACCATTACCAGCAACACCTTTTTGTCCTCTACTATATCCCTCACAAAGTGATATTAAACATCAATGTGCTTTGTCTTTGAATGATAAGCGGGGTTATTTGCAAGAAAATTGCACTTTGGTTGTCACACTCTATCCTTATAGCTCGTTGTACCAACCCCATGCTTGAATACAATCTATAAAACCAAAATTTTCCCTTGCGTGCATGAGTGGTTTCCATGTATTTGGCCTCTGTAGTTAAAAGAACCACTATAAGACTGTATTTTTTCTCATCCAACTTACTACTCCAAATAGGTTAAACACATACCCACTTGTATATCTTCTATTATCTACATCTCCAACCCATTTTGCATCAAAAAATCCACGGATGTCCAAAACTCTGTCTAATATTGGTCTTCCTTGGTAGCACAAACCATAATCGCTAGTGCCACGCAAATACCTGAAAACTAGATTCATTGTTGTCCAATGCCCCTTCCCTGGTTTTAACATAAACCTGCTCCATACTCCCACTACATGTGCAATGTCTAGTCTAGTACAAACCATTGCATACATCAGGCTATCGAATGCACTTGCAGAAGGAACATTGGTCATGTCCTCGTCCTCTTCTTCTGGCTTGGGAAATTCTTCAATAGATAAATTCACACCTACAGGAATAGGAACCTTCACCGCTTTACTATCTTGCATATTAAACCTCTACAATATTATCTCTAAATACTTCCTTTGGTTTAACCAGAGCTTCCTCTTTGCACGATCTCGTTTAATTTCCATGCCCAAAATATAGTTTGCAGCACCAAAATCCTTCATGTCGAATTTGGAGGAAAATTTTGTCTTCAAGTCCTGGATAATTTCTTTGTCATTTCCAATCAGCAACATATCATCCACATACAAGACCAAATAAATAACATGACCATCAATTAATTTAAAATACACACAGTGATCTGCTTTGCTTTTGTTGAAGCCAAGTCCTCGTTTATATGTATCAAATTTCCAATACCACATCCTTGGTGATTTTTTTAACCCATACATAAAAAATTTTAACCCACATACTAGTTCTTTCTAACCCTTCACTACAAAGTCTTCAAGTTGCTTCATGTAGATCTCTTCTTCCAGATCCCCGTGAAAAAATGTTGTCTTCACATCCATTTGTTCTACCTCAAAATAAAAAACAACAACAACAGATAAAATTAATCTAATAGAAGCTAACTTGGCAACAAGAGAAAAATATCACTAAAATCAATTCCCAACACCTTGGAATAACAATTTTCTACCAACCGAGCTTTGTATTTCTCCACATGTCCTTCTGAATTCATATTTTTCTTAAACACTCATTTTTTTCTAATGGGTTTCCTTCCAAATGACAACTCCACTAGATCCCAAGCCTCATTTTTGTCCAAAGATTCCATTTCATCAACCATGGTCTCCTTCCATAGTTTTCCATCCTCTAAATCCACTGCCTCCCTGACAGTTCTAGAATCATCATCAGTAATTGATAAAGAAAAATTTGAACAGAAATTAGATGGACTATACCTTTCTAGCTTCATTCTCTCTCAAGATGATCTTCTCAAAATTTGATTTTGTGGCTCTTCCTCTTCTAATTCTTGTTCTGTTGTAGAGTCTCATTCTTCCTCCTTTAGCTCAAACTCTATCTTCTCAGATTCCTTTGGTAGGAATTCATGTTTAATAACATCTTTCACCTCTCTAAGCACCACATATCAGTTGTACACAACCTTCCTTTTTTCTAGGTTCCAAATCTTAAAACCTTTAAACCATCCTTATACCCAATAAAGATGCTCCTTTCAAATTTACTATCCAACTTGGTTCCTTTCTCCTTTGGAACATGTACATATGCATCACAACCAAATACTCTCAGATGTGAAAGATAGGGTTTCTTACCAAGGCATACCTCATGTGGAGTCTTATCCTCTAACGTTGATGAAGGTGATCTACTAACCAAGTAACATGCAGTCTCCACCGCCTCTGCCCATAATTCTTGTCCTAACTCAGCACCACTAAGCATGCTTCTTTCCTTTTCCATCAACGTCTTGTTAATTATTTTTGCAAATCCATTTTTATGAGGTGTTTGTGGATTATTATTTTGATGTGTTATACAAAACTTCTTACAGAACTCTTCAAACTCCTCCCTGCAGAACTCTCCACCATTATATTACCTCGACACCTTTATCTTCTTCTTTGTCTAGTTTTCCACCAGAGCCTTAAATTATTTAGACATGTTAAAGGATTCATATTTCTTCCTGAGGAAATATATCCATGTATTCCTTGAGAATTCATATATAAATGATACATAGTACACATACTTATCCAGTGATGCAACCAAAACAAGTCCAAAAACATCACTATGCACAAGATCTAATATACCTTTCGCCCTCTTAGCACCAGAGGGAAAACTCACTCGATTCTTCTTCCCATATACACAATGTTCGTAGAAATAAAAATCCATAGAGAAATTAGACATACCTTCTACCATAGCATTACCATGCAGTATTCGAAGGCCCTTCTTTCCAATATGTCCAAGCCTTTGATTCCATATCATGGTATTTTCTCCATAAACCACTAGGTTTTCTTCTCCACTTTCAGTAACCACAGAACAGTTGCACCCATCAATAACAATGCTACCCAAAAGCTTATACAGAGTTCCAATCTGAACTCCCCGCATCAATACCAGTGCTCCCCGAACCATCTTGCAGGTATCCTTCTCGAACATTGTTTTTACACCTGCATCATCCATCTTGCTTACAAAAATTAAATTTCTAGCTAGTGCAGGAATATGCAGAACACTAGGAAGTGTTATAATCCTTCCATCTTGCAAATTTAGCTTGAATTTTACGTGTCTGATGATTCTAGCCTCCCTATCATCTCTTAAGAATACATCACCACCATAATATTTCTCGTACTCGTAGAACCACTCCCTATAGGGAGTGAAGTGAAAGGATGCACCTGAGTCAATCAACCATGCCTCATGATTTACATGTATACTTGAAGAAAAATCCAAGTACACATCCCCATCTTCATCTCAAGTGGTTTTCACCTTTGCAGAAGGAGCATCATTAGATCCACTTCCTTTCTAGAGAGCTTTAGATCTACATTCCTTTTTGTAGTTCCCTTCCTTCCTGCATTTCCAGCACACTTTATAGGTTTTACTGGAGATTTAGATCTCCCACTCAAGGAATTACTTTTGTTTCTATTATGGGACCATCCTCGTATATACAAGGCATCTCCATTCGGGCTCTCCATATTTTTCTGTCTCATCTCCTCTGACAACAAGGATGAGACTGTTTCATCAAACTTCAAGGTAGTTGTATTGCTACCTATTGCAACAACCAGAATATCTCAAGAATTTGGTAGAGAACATAGCAAAAGGATGCACTTATCTTCGTCTAAAATTTTAATATCAACTGATAAAAATTGGCTTACCATAGTATTAAAGGTGTTCATATGCTCTATCACCAAGTCTCCATCCTTCATCCTCGGGTTATACAAATTTTTCCGTAGGAACAAATTTTTCACCAGAGACTTATATGGGTACAAAGTCCCTAACTTGTCCCAAAAATCCTTCACCGTAGCTTCCCCTAATACATTCAACAATATTTAATTTGAGATACACAACCGTACTGTTCTCTTTTCTTTCTAATCCAACTTCGTCGAGTATTCATCTGACATTTATGTTGGTTTAGCACCCAGATCTATCACAATCCACTGATCTTTATCCACCAATAGATCCTGCATCTTGAGCTTCCACAACTCAAAAATTTGTCCATTCCTATCTTCTAAAATCCTTGTGTCAAACTTGGATTCCAAGTGGTCTTTGTGAAATTGGCTTCAATAAGTTATGGGACCACATGGGACCATGTCGACCCAGAATTAGGTCAAGGGGATGGAATTTATCAACCAAGGGTCTTCTTGACCTAATTGAGGGGCAGAAAAGAATTAAAGTAAAAAATTTATTTGAATTTGATGCAATAATCCCAATGAGGTGACCAGCTAAGGGAGACCTAGGGCAAGAAATGGTCATCGAGCTAGGGCTTGAAATATCTCGAGATCCCACTGTCGGAATTTCTTCAAATTTGGAGGGCCTTAGAGAAAACACCAGCGCATTTATGGACCAAAAATCGAAGTAATTAGATGGCTATATTTTGAGATAAGTGATGCCCTAGGTGACCTATGTACGTTAGGCCTAGAAAGAAGGAGAGAAGTTGAGAAAAATATGCTTTAAGGTGATCACCTATGGAGGATCAATGCCTAATCCTTTGGGGAAATGGAGTCAAGGATATTTAATGAGTTGAATGGATTCACTTAGTCAAGGAGGCATATAAAAAAATTTCGCATGGCAATTAGGGCATGGACAATTGCTTCAAGGTCTTTATACTTCAATATCTCATATGTGATGACTTATCAAGACAAAATTTTAACAAGATGTATTTAGGAACATTCAATTATTAAAACATGGCCCATGACATGATGCAACGCTAATAAAGGACAAATTTCCATCATTTCACATAAGAAAAGCAACAAATTTCAGCCTAATACAGCGAAAATCCCCAGCAACATGCATGTGACATAAAAAAAAAGAGTGACAAAATAGCATTTGAAAGAACTTACATGTAAGAACAAGTATATCTAATCATCATCATATGCCAGTATGGAATCTCCAAGACAAAAATAAAGAGATCCAAACATCAAAATTAATCCATCCATCCAATTTTGTCCTCCAAAAAGAATAGCGAAAATCTCCCAAAAGATAATGATCCAATCCAATTGATGATGATCAAATGATTCCAATACACTTCTATTTATACACTTCTGAATGAATTTTATTTAGCTAATTAGGCCTAATTTAGCCCCTATATTAAAATAATGTGCATAATAACACTAACATTTGGTGACAAGCCCACCAAATATCTCAATAATACATGAATAAGCCTTTAAAAAGGGTCGAATGATCAACAAAATGAGTCGTTGGGATTTTGAGGAGGCCTAATGAAGTCCAAAGGGTGCCATAATTTAGAAATGGACTTCCATCATAGTGGACAAGGGGATGGTCCCTTATTCTCCAAGAAAAAACCTATGATGCTCCCAGATGGGTGTGGGGTCACAAAGTCAACCTCATGGGTCTCCAAATGGATCGGAAATGTTTGTTGACCATCTGTATGGGCTATAATGGTGACATAAGCCTTGCCTCTGCAACGGGGAATAATCTTCTGGATCCTGGAACATCTGTCAAGTGTATGGTGCATTTGTGGAGCCAATTGGGCATGGCGAACCAGGTGTGTCATCCTCATCCAAAAGGTGGAATATGAGCAATCAATGAACATTGTTGGGGTCCATGAAGTCAAATCAGCTATGGTGGAGGCCCATGCTCTCAACACTTACCCTACAAGTGTCAATGTGGCCCTCTGGAGGGCTAGGACCCTATATAGGGACACCAAGCCTGAAATGGAAATCCACCTGTAATCCTGCACAAGATCAAATGTGTCCCCTTTCCCTCCAATACAACAAGTCATTAGAATAATCAAGTAAATGAGCTTACAAGCCATGGAACCAGTGGGGCACTTCATGGTGGCAGACCCTTCCATAGTGGGCTTTAATATGTAAGATTGTCTCCAAGCTCAATAGGGGGTTAGCCAAAGACCCTATTAGGCGGTTTAAACCTCTAAAGGGAGTGACATGTCCCTAGTGAATCCTTCAAATGGTAGGTGGAAAATGATGTAATAATGGAATGGAGTGGCGATCGGGGGAAACATACAGGCCAAATTTCAAGGTGAAAGGATAGCTATAGCAAGGGAAGCCCACACTTGGGTGTATAAGTGTAGGAGGGAGAAAATCGTGGTACATGAGCTACCATGACCTTTTTTTTTCCACCCTTCTTCATGTGCCTTTTTCCTTTTATTGTTTTTTCTTCATAACCGTTCAAGGCTCTAGGGAATGGAGATCATGATGTGCGAGATGTAGTAGTGAATACCCACTTAAAGTGGTGCGGTTCATCACCCACTAGGGGTTGGGACAATCATGGGTTCCTTAATGATAGAAGGGGCTCATCTAAGGCCCATAGGAACCAAGGTGATGGCCATGGGTATGGGGTAGAGCTCATGTTTGGATTTTGCCCATATGCTAAATTTGCATGTCACGACCATATTTTGCATTTTGTGGTACATTCCCTGTTGAGAGTGGCCAAATTATGCTTTTACTTTTCTTTTTAGTTGCAACAACCTCTGGGGCATTGTTCCAGGCCTAAACTAAGGTGTGGACAAGGGGAAGGTGGGGCTAACCCTATGTGGACCCAACAGACACATGTGGACCCAGATGGGAAAAGAGATGAATGGGGCTAAGATGAGTGGAAGGGGAGTGATGCAAGTTGTAAGGGAAGCGGGACTATGCAACCAAAATCAGGATTTCCCGTGTAGTGCCAACCCAAAAGCCAAATGGTCAATAAAGGAGATCCCACAAGTTTAGGATACAAGGGTAACCACAAAATCGGGCAATGGAGACAAGAATATAAGCCTAAACCACTCTTTCCGCCGAATCCCCCCATTAATCCATGTCAAAAAATGCCCATGACAAGTAAGGAAATTACTCAATTACACCAATGAAAATCCATACCTTTGGGGTCAGAAGGCCCACCTTCAAACATAACTTCATGACAAGTGGTTGAGGTATCACATAGTTGGCTCATGTGACAGAGAAAAAGGCAGATCAAGCTATCTGGCAACTTCAAGGGGTTGCTAATTGTCGGCTGAGGACCATCTAGGAGAAAATGTTTCTCCTATATACACTACCCACAGGTGGTGGGTAACATCTGACTCCAACTAGGACACGAGCTATCGGAAAAGTGCGTGAAGCTACTCGAACGGGAGGTCATGAGAACACCAGTAATATTTTGGTCACCGTGGACCTGTTACATGCACATACAAAGACTAAGCACATAGGGAAGCATGTTTTTGTGGTTTCTTATGATGACCCATGCTTAGTATTAGGCTATAAAATTCAACGAAAAAAAAAAGAAATATGAAAATTGAATCTAAATGTAACTTAATCTAGCATGAGAAATGTCATATGATGTTAGTTCTAATGAGAAAATTAGCATGCAATGCATCCCACTCTAACATGCATACGACGAAGTTAATATTAAGTGTAATCATAGAGCCAGTGCAACCAATTTATCATCAAATCAATATAAATATGCATGCCTGTATGATTACTCATGCAGCAAATCCCAAAGTGAATGGAAACCCAAACACATGGAAGATGATGTGGGTGGGAGGTGGATAAATATGGTTTCCATGTGAGGTAAGGGGAATCCCTAAGAGAAGGAACATGAGTCAATTTAGAGATGTGGGGCCTTCCCTTTAAGTACACAATGGTGGAATGAATGATTATCCTTAAAAACTTCTTATCACAATCATTGCTCAAAGTAGTGTTCTTTGTAGATGGCAGAAGGTTTTGATGAGAGGGGAACGAAGGGTGAGGGAAAGGAGTGTAACCAATAGGTTTCTCAAGGCGATGGTCACATTGGAGAGGGGAGGTCATGGAGCGAACATAATCGTGAGGATGTGTACAGGGGGATAAAGAATAGTCAACGAGGAGCTCTCCCTTGACACCATACTCAGAAGGGGGAAAGAGCTCAGACCCACTTGAGATTATATGACAAGGGGTGAGGGAATTACTTGAGGAAGACTCAAAGAGACAAATAAGAGGAAAAGGAAAAGGGGAGGGCAAAGTGTCATATTCAACGAATTTTTCTTCCCAAAAATCATTAAAAAAGACTCAAGTGATTTAAATATAGAATCATAGGTAGGAGCCTTATTGATTTCCCCGTTATTAGTATCAAAGATTGGGTTTTCCCTAAAAGGATAATTGGTTACTTCCAACTACACTTCTTCATGCAAGGGAAAATAACAATTTTCCTTCCCA
The DNA here is from genome assembly GCA_034641835.2 of Pinus albicaulis. Lineage (NCBI taxonomy): Eukaryota > Viridiplantae > Streptophyta > Pinopsida > Pinales > Pinaceae > Pinus > Pinus albicaulis. The sequence continues at coordinate 11,423 of JAXQQM020067130.1, forward strand.
AGGGTATCAATGGGTATGTCATCATAAATAATGCCTGAGAGAAAGGGAAAACCCATCTCAACCTCATCCTCTTTTTTGGTATCGTAAATGGGAGAACAATTAAATTGAGGCCCAAAAATTTCCCATTTCTCCTTTTCAATGCAAAAATAATCTCCAGTGTCATTTTCCATGGAACTCATGGGATCACCTTCCTCAAGGTTCTCAAAAGGAGACTCATTAGGAGTGATACCATCGAGAAAGGTAAGATTAGCCTCAGCTTCACCTTCCATAGCCTCATCCTCCCCAACACGTGCTCTCAAAGTCATCTACTTCATCATGTGGACTTGATGAGGACTCATCTTCCTGCTCATCACCTAGATCCTCAATGTTATCTTCATCTTGGTTGATCGACAAGCGGGACTTCTCTTGTTTCATTTTCTCTTGAAGAACAATAGCTAAGGAATTCATTACATGATTTTGGGAAAATGTTTCTAAGAGGAGAGTAGTCGTATGGTTTTCTTTATATTCGCATTTCATCTTATGAAGCTTTACCTCTTCTTAGTGTAGATGGAAAAATACTTCATCAACATTACATTCCCTTACTAACCCCCTACATGACCTATTATATTCATCTACCTTGTCTTGTGTGATCTAGAGGTTTTCAGGATCAATTTCTTCGTCATCTTCAGAGGAGATGTTCCCCACCTCATTATTATTTCCTTCCAATTTTATTTGCTCATCATCCCCACTTTCTTAATCATCTTAATTTCCATGATCATCAAACTGATCACATTCCATGGGGCCTTGTGACTGATTATAATATTTTTCATTGATTAGGTCAGTTTGAATATTCAAAACATAGGCTAGGCGAGCAAAGTCAAAGAGATGACTAGGATCCTTCTCATAGATAGACCTCATTATGTCGAGTTTCCATTGTTGTGACCTATGGAAGTTGAGCATGAGTTCCATATCCATACCTTGCAATATATTTTGACAAGGTTTTACATATTTATCTGGATTCTTTTACAGTTCTTGGATGTCTTGGTCAATGAGTTTTACAAATATAGAACCAAGATTAATTTCCTTTTTATGATAGTCCATTTCTATGTTTTTGCATATTGGGATTAAAATGGAGTCATTGGGGTGAATTAAAGTGCCTTTAATAGATGCTCACTTCACCCTGCAAGCATTGAATTTGAAGCTTAATGAAGAACTAGGGCTATGTTCTTATAATGGAGTCGCTAATGATGGTATGTCAATATGTCGTATGGGGAACAAAACACACGTCTTGTATCCCCAGCAATGGTGCCAAATTGTTACCACTCAAACTAACAGGGGTCCTAAGAGAGGATCCTTGAAGGGAAACTACTAGGTCAATGGCAACAATGGAGCGATAGCCCACTATCACCTCAGATAAGGCTCCTTACTCTTTATGGACTTTCACTGATGGGAGGAGACCGGGCATAATAATGATCTCGAAGATGAATGGACCAATGATAGGATGAAAGGTGATCGTAGAAGCCTATTCACAAGAGAGGCTCAGATATATGGTTTGCTTACTTTGGAAGCAAGATGAAAGGCTCTCTAGGAAGGGCTTAGGAGGATTCTAATAGCTAGGGTTTGAGAATATGACTTGTCAAAGAGATTCCTAGCTCCTAAAATCCTTGTGAAAACTTGGATTCCAATAAGTCTTTGTGAAATTGGCTTCATTAAGTTGTGGGAACACACGGGACCAAGTGGACCCAAAATTAGGTCAAGGGGGTGGAATTTATCAACCAAGGGTGTGCTTGACCTAATTGAGGGGGAGAAAGGGATTATAAGAGAAATTTTCTTTGAATTTGATGCAATAATCCCAATGAGGTCACTAGTAAAGGGAGTCCTAGGGCAAGAAACGATCCTTGATATAGGGCTTGCAATATCTCTAGATCCCACTGTCAAATTTGCTTCAAATTTGGAGGGCCTTTAAAGCAAACTCCAGTGCATTCATGGACCAAAATCAAAGTAATTGAGTGGCTGGATTGTGAGATAAGTGATGCCCTAGGTGACCTATGTAGGTTAGGCCTAGAAAGAAAGAGAGAAGGTGAGAAAAATATGCTTTAAAGTGGTCACCTATGGAGGATCAATGCCTAATCCTTTGGGAAAATGGAGTCAAGGATATTTCAATGATTGGAACTGATTCACTTAGTCAAGGAGGCCTATAAAACAATTTCGCATGGCATTTATGGCATGGAAAATTACTTCAAGGTCTTTATACTTCAATATGTGATAGGTGATGACTTATCAAGACAAAATTTTAACAAAATGTCTTTAGGAACATTCACTTATTCAAACATGGCCCGTGACATGATGCAACACTAATAAAGGAAAAATTTCTACCCTTTCAAATAAGAAAAGCAACAAATTTCAACGTGATATAGTGAAAATCCCTAGCAACATGCATGTGACATCAAAAAAAGAGTGACAAAATAGCATTTAAAAGCACTTACATGTGAGAAAAATTATATCCAATCATCATCATATGCCAATATGGAAGCTCCAAGACAAAAATGAAGAGATCCAAACATCAAAATTCATCCATCCATCCATTTTTGTCCTCCAAAAAGAATAGCGAAAATCTCCCAAGAGATAATGATCCAATCCAAGTGATGATGATCAAATGATTCCATCACACTTCTATTTATACACTTCCTAATGAATTTGATCTAGCTAATTAGGCCTAATTTAGCCCCTATAATAAAATAATGTGCATAATAACACTAACTTTTGATGACAAGCCAACCAAATAGCTCCATGATACATTAATAAGCCTCTAAAGCTCTAAAGAGAGTCGAATGATCAATAAAATGAGTCGTTGGGCTTTTGAGGAGGTCTAACGAAGTCCAAAGGGTGCCACAATGTAGAAATGGACTTCCATCATAGTGGACAAGGGGATGACCCATTGTTCTCCAAGAAAAAACCTTGGATGCTCCCAGATGGGTGTGGGGGCATAAAGTCAACCTCATGGGTCTCCGAATGGATCAGAAATTCCTGTTGACCATCTGTAAGGGCTAGAATGATGACATAAGCCCTACCTCTGCAACGGGAAATAATCATTTGGATCCTGGAACATCTACCAAGTGTATGGTGCATCTCTGGAGCCAGTTGGGCATGGCAAACCAGGTGCACCATCCTCATCGAAAAGGTGGAATATTTGCAATCAACGAACACCGTTGGGAATCCATGAAGTCAACTTGGTTATGGTGGAGGCCCATGGCTCCCAACACTCACCCTGAAAGTGCCAATGTGGCCCTCTGGAGGGCTAGGACCCTGTATAGGGAGACCAAGCCCGAAATGGAAATCCACCTATAATCCTGCATAAGATAAAATGTGTCCCCTTTCCCTCCAATACAAGTAAAAGAGCTTACAAGTCATGGAACCGGTGGGGCACTTCATGATGGCAAACCCTTCCATAGTAGGCTTTGGTATGTATAATTGTCTCCAAGCTCAATAGGGGGTTAGCCAAAGACCCTATTAGGTGGTTTCAACCTCTAAAGGGAGTGACATGTCCCTGGTGCATCCTTCAAATGGTAGTTGGAAAATGATGTAATAACGAAATGGAGTGGGGATTAGGGGAAACATCCAGGCCAAATGTCAAGGGGCAAGGGTAGTTATGGCAAGGTAAGCCCACACCTAGGTATATAAGTGTAGGAGGGAGAAAATCGTGTTACATGAGTTACCTCGACTTTTGTTTTTCCTCCCTTCATGTGCCTTTTTCCTTTTATTGGTTTTTATTTATAACTGCTCGGGGTTCCAGGGGATGGAGAGCATGATGTGTGAGTTGTAGTAGTGAATATCCCCTTAAGGCGGGGCAGTTAATCACCCACCAGGGGTTGGAACAACCACGGGTTCCTTAATGATATAAGGGGCTCATCTAAGGCCCATAGAAGCCAGGGTGATGGCCATGGGTATGGGTAGAGCTCATGTTTGGATTTTTCCCACGTGCTAAATTTGTATTTCTCGGCCATCTTTTTCATTGTGGTACATGTCTTGTTGAGAGTGGCCAAATTATGCTTTTACTTTTCTTTTTAGCTGCATCAACCTCTGGGGCAACGTTCTAGGCGCGAACCAAGGTGTGGACAAGGGGAGGGGGAGGCTAACCCTATGTGGACCCAGTGAACACATGTGGACTTGGATGGGAAAAGAGATGAATGTGGCTACGATGAGGGGAATGGGAGTGATGCAGGTGGTATGGTGGTACCAGAGGCAGGACCACACAACCAAAATTGGGATTTCTCGTGTAATTCCAACCCAAAAGCCAAATGGTTAGTAAAGGAGATCCCATGGGTCTAGGATACAAGGGTAACCACAAAATCAAACAATGGAAATAAGAATATAAGCCTAACCCACTCTTTCTGTCGAATCCCCCCACCAATCCATGTCCAAAAGTGTTAATGGCAAGTAAGGAAAATTACTCAATTACACCAATGAAAAGCCATATACCTTTGGGGTTGGAAAGCCCACCTTCAAATATACATTCATGACAAGTGGTTGATGTTGATTTTTGGGTAGCATCAAATGTGCTCTAGCTCCAAAAAAAATTTGAGGGCCTAGAACACATGAGATCTCCAAGACCCAAAATTCGTTTGGAGAAATTCTGCCCGGAGTGCATTTTATTCAAATAATTAATTATTTTTAATGGAGCCTAAGTTAAAACTTAGGAAATTAAAATAATTGAAGTGAATTAATGTAAATGTGGGTGAAAAGCTTCCAAGTGATGAGGATCAAGTCTGTTTTAATCTTAGCTGTTGATTAAATATTTGATCACAATCGTTGATCTCTCAAAAGGAAAAGTATAAAGGAAGGCTTGAGGGTCAGTTGGAGATTACACACAGAGAGAGCAACATTTGAGCTAAGTCAAAATTCTGGGGCATGGTTTGCTGAGAATTTCGGAGTGAGTTCTAGTGCAGAGAGGGGGCAGTTCGACAGTGGGACTTCAGTCTAAGGCCGAGAATGCATTGCAGACAGGCACCACGGCACCAAGGAGAGACAATGCAACACCTGGGAGGGTGACACAGAGCCTGAGAGAAGTGACGCAGTCACTGAAGAGGCAGTGCTAGGGTTTCTATGAGGTAGATCGGGCATCAGTTCAGCAGTTTGATTTCTGAACTGGGAAGGCTCACGAGGAGGCTGACGAAGCTCCTAGAGGGGATGATGCAGTCTCAACACAGCGCTGGGAGTACATTGTAGTCACATGTGGGGTTTGATCATTCTATTGTTGGATCAGGCAAAATATGTCCCCGGATAGAGGTACTTCTGCCGAGATTTTTCTCTGTTGGGTGAGCCGGATTTGGTACTCTAGTTGTATTCAGAAATCTGCTTGATAATAAAACCCTCATATCTGCTGCACCGATTTTCCTACATTGGGTTTTTCTGGGGACGTTTAGTCCAAAAATAAGTGTCCTTTGTGTGATTGTCTCATCTTATTTTTCAGTACTTGATATGTTTATTGGTGTACGCTGCAGTGTATTTGCATTAATGTTTACTGAAGAATTTTGTAAATAACTTGTTAATTGAAGAACACGAGTAGGAAATGAAAATCTGTTAACTACAGTAGGATTTCTAGTTGTTAGATTAAGAAATTTTCACAATTAAGGGACCACATAGCTGGCTCAAGTGGCAGAGAAAATGGCATGTCGAGTTGTCTGCCGACTTCAAGGGGTTGTTGGCTGCAGACTGAGGACCATCTAAGAGAAAACATTTCTCCTATATACACTACCCACAAGTGGTGGGTGATAGGCCCCTTCCAAAATTGCCCAAATATTTAATCCATCTTGTGATAAATGCTTATTTTTCTTTGGGGTTCATGTTGCTCTTTATTAAAAAAATTGGAGATAAAGGGATCAAGAAGCTTCTTGGGAGATTCCAAGATGATTCTTGATTAGGCAAATAGTAAATGCCAGAAATCTATTCTAGCATTCGGAACTCTTATTTAGAGAATTTTCGATGTAAATTCTCATTTTGATTACATCTAATTTTCTCACGTATGTAGGGAATTAAAAACAAACATTGGTACCCTTTCAAAAGATGCTCTCTCATTGCAAGAATGTTATTTTCTATCATAGGAGGAGTGTTGATGAGGCTTTGTGGCATTGAGTTTGTTCAAAGAGTCTGTTTGGTCCCTATGATCTTGATTTCCATTGTTTAATCTACAAACACTAGAAGATTGTAATATGTCTATATCTAGCTCGTGCTTTATAATTTTTGATAGGACAATCGTTGTTTGAGTATTGAACATTGAAACCTCGAGGCTTAGTCAATGTATGCTTTTATTTCTTACTAGAAATATCAAGTATATTTTTTTTTTCCTTTGGGAAAAAAAAATAGCATGGAATAAATCAAAATTGGTCTCACGTCGTCTATAACACAGTGGAAAAATGTAAACATAACCTAAATAATTTATTTGTGATCATGCTTAACATTTCTAATTGCTTTCCTAATAACTTTTCAACTAGCATGATACATACTACGTAGGATAAGGGCAGGGCAGTCAATACGAGAAGTGTTGTTGATTTCCATTGTTTAATCTACAAACACTTGAAGATTGTAATATGTCTATATCTAGCTCGTGCTTTATAATTTTTGATAGGACAGTCGTTGTTTGAGTATTGAACATTGAAACCTCGAGGCTTAGTCAATGTATGCTTTTATTTCTTACTAGAAATATCAAGTATAATTTTTTTTCCTTTGGGAAAAAAAAAATAGCATGGAATAAATCAAAATTGGTCTCACGTCGTCTATAACACAGTGGAAAAATGTAAACATAACCTAAATAACTTATTTGTGATCATGCTTAACATTTCTAATTGCTTTCCTAATAACTTTTCAACTAGCATGATACATACTACGTAGGATAAGGGCAGGGCAGTCAATACGATAATTTTGCAAATCTGCCAAACATCAATCATCGTCCAATTTCTAGTGACTAGCCTATGCTTGGACACATGCTTAAAATCGATTTAAACCAGCCTAGATCCATCTTAACTCTGGATCTATCAAGCGCCGAGAGGGATCAAATCTTTCGAGGTGCAAACCTCTTTTCAGTGCAAAAATTAAGGAAAGTTTTGCACCTCGAAAGATTTGATCCCTCTCGACGCTTGATAGATCTGGAGTTAAGATGGATCTAGACTGGTTTCAGTTGTGTGCAGCCAAGGAAAATCTATCGATAATGTGAGGAACATATGATTAATTTTATCAATACTATGTAAATACATATAATATTAATATAACCATTTTAAATATGCTAAATATGTATGAGATTTATCGAGTCATTTTAATTTTAAATTTTCTTAGTTACCTTAGTGTGTTGAGATGATAAATATTGTAAACTAACTTTAATGATGAAATATGATGAAATAAAATTTTTGAATGCAAAGTGACAATTTAATAATATTGAAAGATAGAAAATGTGAATAATAAGAATATAGTCAATTACACATAGTATTCATTGTGATCAATCTCAAACTATTTTCTTCTACTATTCTTATTGTCACCCTTGTCAGTTTTTATCTTTTCATATCGATTATATGAAAAGGACATTTGAAATCGTAAACTATTTAAATATTTAGCTTGATCGATTATATGAAAAGGACATTTGGAATTGTAAACTATTTAAATATTTAGCTTGAGTTGTTGTAGTAAACATCATACTTTGTCACTCTCTCTCCAATATTAATAAGTTTAATTACTATAACACAAAAATCAATGTACATTGTCAACAATTTTTTGTGCTTACACTGAAATCAATGCACACTATTAATCCAATGACTTTCAAATTAATATACCATCATACATCTAATTACATCAAATCATAAATCAACATATACACTGAAATCAATGCATTTAATGCAAAAATCAAATAATATTAGAAAACAACATCGACACTAGAATCAATGCATCTAATCCAAGTGATCAAATAGGACTAAAAATCAACATATACACTTAAATCAATGCATCTAGTGCAAGTAGGAAAATATGATTAAAAACCAACATCTATACTGAAATCAATACATCTAGTGCAAGCAATCAAATATGATTAGAAATCACCATCTACACTAAAATCAATGAATTTAGTTCAAACTATCAAATAGGATTAGAAATCATTTACATTGAAATCAATGCATCTAGTGCAAGTAATCAAATATCATTTGAAATCAACATCTACACTAAAATCAATGCATATAGTGCAAGGAATAAAATAGGATTAGAAATCACCATCTACATTGAAATTAATGCATCTAGTGCAAGAAATCTTCTTCCCTCTCTCTCCCCTCGATCTATATCTATATCTCCCTCCATCTCTCCTGCATTGTCTCTTTATCACACCCTACAAAACACACATGCTCTCTCACTCCATATATATCAATCTCTTTATCCCTCCTTCCTTGTCTCCACATATCTCTTCTTTCTCTTCACCTTCCATCTATATCTCTATCTCCCTCTGTCTCTCTATATCAACCCCAAAACATACACTCTCTTTCTCCAATCTATCTATATATCAGTCCCTCCTCCTCTCCCTCTCCCTCTTTCTCCTTCTTACTTATCACTCCCTCTCTCTCTCTCTCTCCATCTTTCACTCCTTACGTTTTTATTCTTACCTCCCTCTCTCTCCCCCTCCATATCCATCTCTATTTCCCTACCTCTCTTCACTCTCTCTCTCTCTCTCTCTTCACCTTCCAACTTTGTTACTATATCCTCTCTCTCTCTCCATCTCTCCTTGTTTGTCTCTTTATCTCACCCCCAAACATACACACTCTCTCTCCATCTCTCCCTTGTCACTCCCTCTCTCTCTCCACTACTCACTCTCTATGTATTTCTTCTTCCCTCCATCTCTCTATCCCTCCTCCTCTCCCCCTCCAACTCCATCTCTCTATCCCTCCCTCTCTCCTCCTCTCTTTTCCTTCCTCTCTCTCCCTCTCTCTTCCCCCATCACTTTCACTCTCTCTCTCTCTCTAGTCCTCCCTCTACCTTTATCTCCTGCCTCCCTCTATGTGTCCCCTCGCTCTCTCTCTCTTTTATACTTTTACATTCAATCCTCTCTCTCTCTCTCTCTCTTTGTGGCCTCTAATCCTCTCTCTCCCCCCATCACTCTATCTCTCTCTCCAAATATGTTACTATATCCCTCCCTTTCTCTTTCTCTCTCCTTCTCCCCCCCCTTGTCTCCATCACTCCTTCTATGTCTCGTTATCTCACCCCTAAACATACACACTCTCTCTCCATATCTCCCTTGTCACTCCCTCCCTCTCCCTCTCTCCCCCTCCAACTCCATCTCTCTATCCCTCCCTCTCACCTCCTCCTCTCATCATTCCTCTCTCTCCCTTTCTCTCCTACCTCGCTCCCTCCCTCTCTCTCTCTCTACCCTCCAATCCTCGCTTCTTTTCCCTCCCTCTCTCCTCCTCCTCTCATCCTTCCTCTCCCTCTGTTACCCTTCTCTACCTCTCTCACTCCTCTCCCTCTCTCTCTCTCTCTTCATTCCTCCTCTCCCCTCTTCTTCAGTTTATCTCCATCTCTCCCTTGTCACTCCCCTATTTCTCCACCTCTAATCATATGTTTTTGTTCTTCCCTCCCATATATATCTAGAGTTTATATATATATATATATATATATAGAGAGAGAGAGAGAGAGAGAGAGAGAGAGAGAGAGAGAGAGTGTGTGTGTTTATATATATAGATATAACAAATTAAATATTGTATTAATCTAAAGTTATTAAATTTAATAATATTAATATTATAATATATTAATATGAATATTAGATTTATTAATAAAAATAATATTATTAAAAATTTAATATTAATGTTAAGGTTAATAATTTTTTTTTGCATGGTATTAATAATAATTTGGTCCATGGTATTTGGGCCATGGACTTCATATATAATTAGATGTAGATTTCTAAGCCTATTTGATATATTTTTACTATTTACCTTATCTCTTTATACCTCTTTTATAAATATGGTATTTGGCCCATGGTATTAATAATAATTTGTTCCATGGTATTTGGCCCATAGGCTTCACCTAAATAAAACATTTTTTTGAGTTTTTTTGTAAATATAGAGGTTTATGGAGTAAATATAAAAAGAGGTTTTATTTATTTACCATACCTCTAGTTTATTTATATTTTTATTTATTTGCCATATTTCTTTTTGAGTGTTCGTAAACCTCTTCATATTTTAAATTTATATTGTTTAAATTTATTTTTTAATGAATTTTTAACTTTTTATTTATCCGGTTATGTAAGTTATTCTTTAAGCCCACCTTATTTAGATTTTATTTTTTTTTTGGCTTCCGACATACTTACAAATCGGGGTCATACTGGACTGTAGAATGTGCCTCTCGGCACAATCATATAATTTTGGATGAGCTCAATCATGCACACGCTTCTGTTTGAAGATGCATCTTATTTCTTTGGATTTTAAGAATTATATTTTAGCACAACGGACTCATCATTTGAGAAAAAATAAAGGCTAGAACTATGCAATCCAAGAGGGCAGTTTTATGTTCAGTTCAAGGCTTCCAACATAATGTCTTCCATGTTTTTCCATGTATAACTAACATTCAACAATTAAACCATTGATCTTTCACTTATCGCAACCATGGCCTCTCTCTATATATTTATATCAGGAGTGTCTCAAAAGCAAAGTGACTTTCAATCTTTGTATTTCCCACTTCGTCTAGCAACCACTCTATCCATTTAGTATAAAGGATTTTGAGTAATCACTCTTTAGCATTCTTTAGTATTTTCACCCTGATTTACAACGATATAACACATTTTCTTCTAATTTTAAATCGACTCCTTTAGTTCACAATTGAGCATGTTCACATTTCAGAAAATGGAATATTTTCCATTTGTCCCTGGCAAGAAGTACAATTGCTTTTTGGGGTCAAGGGCCCATATCCATGGGTAAAACTTATTGCATTCAGTTCTCACCAACCATTGCCTAGTTGCAACAGGAAATTCCACAAAACTCATGAAAGTGGGTACATTGCCATACACCCCTGGTGTTGCATTTTTGTTAAGGACCCATATCAATTAGTAAAGAGTCTTTCAGTCAATTCCCAAAAGCGGTAATCTAGAGCCATTAGGGAATTCTATAGGTAAAGACTTAAAGTGGATGCCTTGCCAGATGCCTAGTCCGATGTTTTGGCCAAGGACCCATATCCATGAGTAAAATGTCACCTGTTCATTTGCCTCAAATATCATTCTGTAAAACTTTAAACTCTTGTATGTTTAAGGAATACAAATAGCTCTTAATATACCATAGGAGATAAATAATTGTACAAATATTCTTTTTAAATAAATGGACACCTAGTTATGTTAGCTCACATCTGATAAAAATTTTGAAATTATGGGTGGCATGACATATGATAAACATTTCATATTATGGGCAATCTCTTAAGTTAGACAATTTGTTTGAAACCAAAGATTCAAAATTTCACTCCAGATAATAACTCGTGATCCATTTCCAATTAGACTATTAGTAAATCTTTTCCCCTGGAGACAGTTCAAAGCATTTGAGTAAAAATAATGGAAACAGAGCTAAAACATTCCACTCACAAATTTCTACTAAACCCATTGTCCAGAAGCCCATGCAGTCCAAATATCTTAGGAAATGAGTGAACTGATGAAAATGTGCTCCAATGCTCTTAGAGAAATATAATTCCATGGTTATTTTGTTATGTGAGAACCAAGTTTTAAAAATTCATAATCTCAAAACTACCATTAACCTATGAGACATTATTCTTCATATATCAGCAAAACTTTCTTCAAAGACATCAATTTTATTAGATTGATGCTGGGAAAAGTTGGTACAATATTTCAAGCACTCACATTCTGTAGATTTCCATTGCCCACTTCCAAAAGTGAGGATTTGGTTCAGCATCAGTAAATAATGTTCATAGCACACTTGTGACATTTAAGAAGGTTATCTAGAGATGCTAATTACAGTTCCTTGTATCCGCTCTTTTATCTCAGACTCCCCTTGGTGGGTCCTTGCTATATTACAAGCCAGTTGCCTTATTTCTAAAGTCAGTGCAAATAGAAGCTGAAATAAATAAAACAAACTGGCACCAGAGGTTCACAATTCAAGTTTGGACTTTTCTTAACCACGTCATAAGATGACTACTCTTATTTTCATATTACATACTTAAGGGAATGGTGCTTCTCAAATGAAACAAAATTTGAACGGCTCTTAAGCCTTGACTATGTCTTAAAAAAAATCCTTATGCTAATGCAAATCCTGCTATTACATCTTTCCTGCTCACAATGGAAAAATCTCCAGTTTTCCATTACAAACCTTTGCATGTAAACCTGTATATATTCAATTTTCCTGTCTAGAATCCAAGGTGCGAAAGCTAGGAAAAGGAGGCATCTAAACCAACTAGGACTCATCATGGAGAAATCGAACATACTAGAGGAATATAAATCTCACTCTAACTATAATGGAAAAATCTAGTCAGTAGTTAACAAACACAGCAGGAGAATAATCATTCATTCTTACAAAATAATGACTAAGATGGAGCACCCAAATAGGAGGCTAACCGTAGAATGTCACTAAAAACTCCACCAGCAGTAACTTCTGCCCCTGCACCTGGGCCTCTCACAATAAGTGGCTGCTTATGATACCTTGTTGTTGTGAATGCAATGATATTGTCAGACCCATATAGTTGGGCAAATGGATGGGTCTTTGAATACCTCCTCAGCTCTACATGACCCTTGTTAGCAACAGTATCAACAACTCCAACGTATCTAAGAACCTTTGAAGCAAAACACATGATGTTAAGATATTAGTATTTGAAGACCAGCTTAAAAGTTCAAAAATTGAAGTAGCCAAAATAAAACAAATGATGAATGGTTAATGGAAGCACCCCAAAAAATAAAAGCTACTACTGAATTTCAGTAGGAGCTAGCCAAAAACATATATGTAAGTTCACAGAACATCTTCGATGTGAATTATCAACAAATGAGCAAATAGTAATCAATAATTTGTAATCAAGTTTAGAGCTCATATCTATTTTCATCATGTTGATTTCTATAGCATCGGAAAGTGTTCTAAGTCTCATTTTTTGTAGAGAGGCTTAGACATCAGTTATCCAGAGAACCCAGAAATCGTTTGTGGAAATTCCACTCGAATATGACTTTATTAAAATTATTAATTATTTTAATGCAGACCCTAAGTATAAACTTAGAAAAATTAAATAATTAAAGGGTATTAATAGAGCAGAGTGTGAATCTTCTAGAAGACGAAGATCAAGTCATCTTTTAATCTGAGCCATTGATTAATGATATAATCTTGGTCATTGATTCATCAGCGAGAAGACTATAAGAAGAAACGTGAGAGCCATTTGGAAATCAAGCCGGGGACACTCTCAGTACCCGAAGGAAATCAATTCTGAAGCAAGAGAATTCGATTTCAGTGGGTGAGTTTGTAGAGGCAGGGTTGCAGAAGTAGGAGGGAGGAGTCAGTTATCGGGAAGCAAAAGTCAGGAGGGTGAAGGGAAGGGTGAGCTGATCAACAGCAAGAACCCCTCCACGCAGAATCACGCAGTCCAGAGAGGGACTGCGCAGAGCATTCACGCTGGATGACACAGAGGGCGAAGGAGGTCACCCCGAGGGTTCGAAATTGTCTGGAAGGTCTAGAAAATTCAACTAGGTGTTTGCTAATTTTTCTCTGCTCATCAGACTCCTGTAAATGTACTTTCCATTTCTGAAGATAAATATAAAACTCTCATCTGCTGCACCGGTTTTCCCACATTGGGTTTTTCTGGGGACAATTGTCCAAAAACACCTGTGTTCATGTGGTTATTTCTATTGTGCAACTGGTGTAAATTATCTTTCTGTTCTTATGCTCTTAACGATAGTGAAGATCTGCAAATGTGTTTATTTCAGAATTTACTGAAGCATCTGTAAATAACTTATCTCATAAGTAGGAGAAATAAACCAAGTATTGCAGAAATATTTTCCTCTTGAAAATTTTCACATGGTATCAAAGGGAAGGGCTAAAACAGGAAGGGAGGATCTACCATGGACCAAAGAAAGGGTTCACGCAGTCAAAGGGACTCCCGCAATCCTCCAGAGCACGCAGAAATGCAGAGAGAACACGACATGAAGGTGCTAGCATCCAGACTAGAGGAGGATCTTACCTGTGTGTCAAGCACAACTCCTCCAAGTGTTTGGTATATTGACAGTGGAGCATTTGCTCATATGATGGGGGTTCGAGAATTTTTTTTGAGCTATCAAGAAGAACAAATGAATTTCCAAATAACTATGGGAAATAAGGCAAAATGTACTCCCATCGGGAGAGGTACCATAACATTTCAGACTGAGGATGGCAACAAGATTCGAGCCAAGAACGTTCTGCATGTACCAGGGTTGGGGATGAATTTACTCTTGGTGTCTCAACTTCAGAACAGGGGCTATGACGTATATTTTATTCAAAATAAGGTGTATGTCAAATGCCCTAACTTGAGCAAAAAGGCACAAATCGGAGTAAGGAGTCACAAGTTGTATAAGCTCCAGCTTGAATTTTCAGTGGCTCTGATCGGCAGTACAGAAGACAGAGATTTGAATGAATTATGGCACAGAAGGATGGGGCATCTACATCATGGAGCCTTGGGGATTCTCAAAAATACTGTCATAGGGGCTCCTGAACTCAGCACGAGGAAAGACGAAGTTTGCAGGGGATGCATACTAGGGAAGTACGCTAAGGCAGCATTTCCAAGAAGCAGCAACAGAGCCAAAGGTACATTAGAGTTAATACACTCTGACATTTGTGGTCCGATGTCCACAACAGCTCTCAGTGGAGCAAAGTATTTTGCCACCTTCATTAATGATTATTCCAAGAAAACTTGGATCTATTTTCTGAAGATCAAAGATGAAGTCTTTAATCGGTTTAAAGATTTCAAAGCATTGGTGGAGAACTCTACAGGGAAGAAGATCAAGAAGTTGCGGTCAGATAAAGGTGGAGAATATATTGATAAAGACTTCACAAATTTCTGTGCACAGGAAGGCATCAAGAGAAAATGGACAGCTCCATACAATCCAGAGAAAAATAGAGATGCAAAACGAAAGAATTGGACCATAAAAGAAGTTGCAAGGGAAATGTTGTACGACCAGGAGATGCCCAAATTCTTATGGGCAGAAGCCTGCAACACAACAGTTTATATTAAGAACAGAGTTCCCAATAGAGCTTTGGAGAAGGTTACTCCCGAGAGTGTGTTCACAGGCAGCAAGCCAGAAGTGAGCCACATTAGGATATTCAGCAGCATAACACACTGCCACGTTCCAGATGAAAAGAGAAAGAAGCTGGATCAAACTGCAGAAAATGGTTTTCTGATGGGCTATAGCGAGAATGCAAAGGCACACCGCATCTATATTCCAGAGAGCAGGAAAGTCGTGGTAAGAAGGGATGTAAAATTCTTGGAGGAGAGGGCCTTTAGGAAATCTCGAGAGATGGCCACAGATATGCAGATTGAGGACGATCCATTGGTACAGGCTCAACGACCTATGGAGGAGAGGTCTAGTGCCTCTCCAAGGCACAATATTTCTGAGGGAAGCTCCTCGGACGAAGAACAGGAGGAAGAACAGGTGAGACCGCCCACCACTGATGGGAGACTGAGCAGAGAGCTCCAACAAATCCTTAGGGATGCAGAAGGATTTGTTGGAGCCCCTAGAGAAGGAAAGAGGATAAGGAAACAACCTGACAGATATCAGGCGCTGGTAGCTCAGGTTGGAGAGCCTTCTACCTTTCGGGAAGTAGCTCAGCATCAGGGATGGGTGGATGCCATGGTGGAGTATAGTTCCTTCATGACAAATGATGTTTGGGAAGTAGTCCCTAGACCACAGGACAAATCTGTTGTAGGATCCAGATGGATCTACAAGATCAAATACGCTGCAGAAGGCAACATAGAGAAATTCAAGGCAAGATTTGTAGCAAAGGGGTATGCCCAAAAGGAAGGCATTGACTATGAAGAAAATTTTGCTCCAGTAGCGCGATACACTTCTATCAGATCCATCATCTCTCTGGCAATGCGGATTGGATGGGAGATTCACCAGATGGATGTCAAGACTGCATTCTTGAATAGTCTGATAGAGGAGGAAGTGTACATAGAGCAGCCAGAGGGCTTCGAGACACATGAGCAGAAGACTCATGTTTGCAGACTTAAGAAAGCCTTGTATGGCTTAAAACAAGCCCCCAGGGCATGGTATGGTCGGATTGATGGCTACTTGCAGAAGTGGGGTTCATCAAGAGTGACGTAGATCCCAATTTATACTACTTAAGAGTAGGAGATGAGCCGCTTATTCTTGTTCTTTATGTGGATGACCTGTTTTTGGCCGGATCATCCAAGCTCATCAAAGGTTGCAAGGAGAATTTGGCAACAGAATTCGACATGAAGGACCTGGGGCAGATGCACTATTTTCTTGGTTTAGAAGTCTGGCAGCAGAAAGGGGAAATCTTCCTAGGACAAGGAAGATACACGACATAAATTCTGAAGAGATTCCAGATGGAAGACTGTAGACCCATGGCCACACCAATGATTACTAACTGGAAGAAGATAGACACATCAGAGGATGATGAGGCTGATCCCGCATTGTACAGACAGCTCATCGGATCATTGATGTATTTGGTCAACACGAGACAAGACATCTGTTATGCAGTGAATACCCTCAGTCAGTTCATGGTGGAACCAAGGAGGGCTCACTGGGTAGCAGCCAAACATATTCTCAGATACTTGAGAGGGACAATCGAGTATGGGCTAATGTACACCAGGTGTAATGAGATCCAATTGAGTGGGTTCACAGATGCAGACTGGGCTGGAAGCACAGTAGATCGGAAAAGTACCAGTGGGTATTGTTTCAGTCTCGGATCAAGAATGACCTCCTGGTGCAGCAGGAAATGGAAGTCCGTAGCACTGAGCTCAGCCGAGGCAGAGTACATGGCAGCAAGCACAACTTCATTCGAGGCCATATGGCTCCGCAAATTGCTCTTGAACCTACCCAAGAAGCGGATAGAACCCACTGGGATTATGTGCGATAATCAGAGCTACATTAAGCTCTCTGAAAATCCTGTGCTTCATGATCGGTCAAAACACATTGACATTCAGTGTCACTTTTTCAGGGAATATGTCCAGAGGGGAGCAGTACAGTTGCGATACACTCCTATAGGAGAACAAGTGGGAGATATCCTCATAAAGGCTCTAAGTAAGATCAAGTTCACTTCAGAGAGAAGATGGGGATGGTCGAGAACCCCTTCCACTAGAGGAAAGGGTGGTCTTCAGAAGAAGAGGGAGCTGCAATACCGATGCTGCAGTGGCAGGGCAGCAGCACAAAGATGAGGGGCAGTAGCCAGGACATCATCAACGCAGTAGATGATGTAGAGTAAGAGCAGTACAATGGTATCTTGCTTAAACACTTTCCTCGCAAAGAGGGAGTGTTGATTTCTATAGCATCGGAAAGTGTTCTAAGTCTCATTTTTTGTAGAGAAGCTTAGACATCAGTTATCCAGAGAACCCAGAAATCGTTTGTGGAAATTCCACTCAGATATGACTTTGTTAAAATAATTAATTATTTTAATGCAGACCCTAAGTACAAACTTAGGGAAGTTAAATAATTAAAGGGTATTAATAGAGCAGAGTGTGAATCTTCTAGAAGACGAAGACCAAGTCATCTATTAATCTGAGCCATTGATTAATGATATAATCTTGGTCGTTGATTCATCAACGAGAAGACTATAAGAAGAGACTTGAGGGCCATTTGGAAATCAAGCCTGGGACACTCTCAGTACCCGAAGGAAGTCAATTCTGAAGCAAGAGAATTCGATTTCAGTGGGTGAGTTTGTAGAGGTTGGGTTGCAGAAGCAGAAGGAGGAGGGAGGAGTCAGTTATCGAGAAGCGGAAGTCAGGAGGGTGAAGGGAAGGGTGAGCTGATCAAGAGCAAGAACCCCTCCACGCAGAATCACGCAGTCCAGAGAGGGATTGCGCAGAGCATTCACACTGGATGACGCAGAGGGTGAAGAAGGTCACCCCGAAGGTCCGAAATTGCCTGGAATGTCTAGAAAATTCAGCTAGGTGTTTGCTAATTTTTCTCTGCTCATCAAATTCCTGTAAATGTACTTTCCATTTCTGAAGATAAATATGAAACCCTCATATGCTGCACTGGTTTTCCCAGATTGGATTTTTCCAGGGACAATTGTCCAAAAACATCTGTGTTCATGTGGTTATTTCTATTGTGCTACTGGTGTAAATTATCTTTCTGTTCTTATGCTCTTAACGATAGTGAAGATCTGCAAATGTGTTTATTTCAGAATTTACTGAAGCATCTGTAAATAACTTATCTCATAAGTAGGAGAAATAAACCAAGTATTGCAGAAATATTTTCCTCTTGAAAAATTTCGCACATCATACTTGTGACAAGCAGGTTGTGTAACAAGGTATTAAGATACAATGTTAATGAGAAAGTTTCTTTTATCTTACTATCTCCATTTAATCCTACATTGGAACAAGATAAGCTATGTTCTATTCTGCCTGTTATTGACATACCTCAGAACTAGAATCTGCATCTTCTCTTTGCTTTGTCATTTCATGATCAAATTCTGGAAGCTTATTCAGAAATTCTTCTACAGAATTGCACCTCTGAAAATCCACCAGATGAATTTCTCACATCATACTGATTTTTTAATTGAGCTTCACCAATAGAAATACCAGATACTTTTTTGAAAATGGAGGGGTAAACATATTCATAATACTTATGAACCTGATTATTACTGATAACATTTATGACAGATTCTATGGGTTTTTCTAAATTCAACCCCAGACAGATGATGGTTATGGATTAGTTACCTGCAAAGGTTCTGGGACAAGGTTCTGAACAGGAATATCATCAAGCTCTAACTTTAAACCACACTCCCTTGCAAGGATTATTACCTGCACAAACACACATTAACAACATGAAGATTAAAAGAACATATTGCTAAGTATTTCAAGTTCTATGCCCTCACCAAGTCTTTAAACTTCTAAGCAGTGAACATACAACTGGCTCAAATAATCACTCTTCAAAGAATTTGGAAGCAACAACACTTCAAACCGTACAGTATGGCACAAAGATTTGATATTGGAACAGAAACTAAAGATTATTTATTAGCATAAATATGAAAGATGTGAAATGTCTAAGGACTATGTAGTACATATCACCCAAGTAAACATTATTTACTATCATAGATGTATGGAAAAAAGGAATATACACCAATGGGAAATGCAGAATAAGAGTTTTTATTACACGGAGTAATTGATACAATGAGGCACATACACCACTATCCATATGTATATGTTCAGTAGTTTGGCTACCAAATTCTCCTTAACTACCAAAACTTTATATGCATGTCACGAATGTCATATTGTCACTTTATTTAATATTTACCTTTGACTCCTATTATCAAATGCTAATAATTCAACAACACTATGAAAGGATAGGCACGTCTCTAAGAACTATGTAGTACATGTGAAGAAAAGTAAAACTTACCTATAAAATGAATGTGACTGACTATATTAATATGTATGTGAAAGACTAATTATCTAAGTGAAAGAGGGCAATCATATCTGGAATATCAACACCGTCAGGGCTTAGGCTTGGAAATTGATGGTTATAATTGTATGGTTCTCATGAGCAATTCTATACACATTTTACAGGCATCATTTTCTTATAAAATACCTCAAAAAATAAGTTAAACTTTATTGGAACATTAAATAGGTGATCACTCTTTTAGCAAAATATGATGATGGTTCAAAAATTATATATAAACGGATATTGGTTTTTTTAGTTAAACAAGCTGCATTCTGAGTAGAATTTCTACATGGGCTCCATAGACAGTTGAGGATAACCATCTCCACAGTGTGGAACAGATTTGTAAACTGTGTTTGTTGAATGAGGTAAACAGAGAGGAACATTTTATCTGCAAAGGCTTTACCTACTTTAAGTTTAGAATGAAATATAATTTCCACTACAAAGTCTCAGGTGAATCCTTCTCTTCTTCAAATATCCTGACCAACAATGCTTCACCTTGGACATCAGAGAAGAAATGACCTTCAAACATCATGTTAAACTCAGCCATGGTGAACACACGAGGCATGAGAAAGAGGATCCTTCTCTTGTTCAAATATCCTGACCAACAATGCTTCACCTTGGACATCAGAGAGGAAATGATCTTGAAACATCATGTTAAACTCAGCCATGGTGAACACACGAGGCATGAGAAAGATAAACGTTGGATACATTTATTATTAACAAATGGTGCATTTATAGTACATTAGGTGACCCTTGGATTCCAGATTCCAAGGTCTCTTGGACTTCCTATGTCCATTCGCCTTCTACACCTACCCATAGAAGATTAGGTGTCCAACATCCCCCCTTTAATCCGAAGGGGTATGTGTGAGTCCAAGACGAGAGCTGTAATACAAATCTGCAAAGTATGCATGGCAGCACTTAGGCTGAATGAGCTCTCTGAAATGTTGCCATAAAGAGGTGGTTTAAGGATGACCACCAACACTGGAACACTTAGTGCAGTTCTTGGAACTCTTCCAAATCTGACAAGAAGTTGAGCTCTTCTGCTAGAGGAAGTGCTCCTCATATTTTGAAGAGGGAGACCTTCAACCTAGAAGAAGAGAGGTCTACAACCTGCGATGGTTTAAGGATGACCACCAACTCTGGAATGCTTGATGCATTTCCTGGAACTCTTCCAAAACTGACAAGAAGCTGAAGTTTTCTGCTAGAGTAAGTGTCCCGAATTCTTTGAAGAGGAAGAACATCAACCTCGCATAGATGGTTTAAGGTTGACCAACAACCAAAGGCATGCTCATGGGCATCTGTGTCTCTGGCTACAACTCTGAATCTGGAATGACAAGTTGTGGCTCAGGCTCGCTTGAACTACTGTGTCTCTGGCTACGACTCTGAATCTGGAATGACAGGTTGTGGCTTAGGCTCGCTTGATGTGGCTTTGAAGCTTGTAGATGACCACCATTTTCCCCCCTGTTAGATACAAGCTGAGATGATGGCGAAAACTCAACTGCAAGATTGTTCAATATTCTAGAACAAGTTCTGACATATGACTTAAACATCTTCTTGGTCATTGATGCCCATTGCCAAGAAGCGATGCATCCAAGATGAATCTTTGTCCTTGCAGGAGGCTTGTTTCTTAAGCATCTGTGTGAAGAACGAGTGTT
This sequence comes from Pinus albicaulis, assembly GCA_034641835.2. NCBI lineage: Eukaryota > Viridiplantae > Streptophyta > Pinopsida > Pinales > Pinaceae > Pinus > Pinus albicaulis. The sequence goes on from JAXQQM020067130.1 coordinate 32,645, forward strand.
CCGACCACAGTGCTTGCATGGGTGAAGATCGAAATAGTGATCTTTCATATGGCCAACTCGATCACAGTGTTGGCATTTATCAATCTGTTGTGGCTGCTGTGGAAGAGGAGAAGAATCTCGAACAGCTGAAGGTGAGTTATCATGAAGAAATCTGGCACTCTGAAATTTGATGGGCTTGGAGTAGTTCGGATTATGAAAGGACACATCCTTGTCATATCCAAGACCTGTTCTTTGCTTGTTATGGACAAGCTCTTCCTAAGGTTTGATGATGGACTTGGGAGGTGGGGATTGAGCTTCTGCATCTGCATACACATCTGCTCTTGAAATGGGCTCAATGGTTTGATCAAAGACAAGTACAGAATGATGACTCTTTTGCTGAAGCTCATCTCGCTGAAGCTGAGACTCCAACTGCAAAAATTCAATGTTTTATTGTGCATTTTGTAGACAAGTTCTAATATCAGATAGACAATTCTTTCTCATTTTCACTATATCATAATCAGTCGAATGTATCAGAGTTTTAAGGAACTCTAATACCTCAGTAATTCTGGCCATTTCCTTTACCAAATAAGGCTTCTTCTACGAACAAAAATTTCTCACAACAATCTTAATACAAAAGGAAAGCGCTCTTGTATGATATTTTCAACCTTGTGAAAATACTCGCAAAATACCTCTCTTTCCCAACAAATAAAACAAGGTTGATCTCTTAATCTCTTCTTCTCGTCCTTGAATGAAGCTGAACTGCTTTTTTTTTTTAATGGGAAGAAGAAAGCATTTTTTGTATAAAATAGTTGGTTCCTGCACAGGACAGAAAAAGGGCTTCTATGGCTTCTATGATAAATGAAACATAAAATTATTTTCCTCTCCCACCCGCTGCTTCAATATCGCACCGTAATCTCTAAACTGCAATCTCTAAAGATGTCGTTATGTTTCCACATTGGTATCACATAAACAGAGGTGAGGATATTGTATCACCATGGAGGCTGACACATGTTCTGAGATGTTGGGTATTGAGATGGGGGTCAAAATATGGCGGAAGCCTCTCCTTAAACCATAGTGCTACAACTGCGAACAATTAAATATATTGATACTTTGCCATTAGACGACAAAGGCAAGATTCGAACTCGTTATTGCCATAGATGCAGAAGATGGCAAGGCGTGAGGCAGTTGTGCGAGAAGCAGAAGTAGCGAAACAAATAGCAGATATCAAGGCGAAAAAAGCTGTATTTGACCATATAACTGCATTATCGCCCAACCTATCATTCCAGGTTCAAAGATGTAGCCAGAGTTGTGGTATGACCACGAGAGAGCGTAACTGGTGAGGAGGAGCCGAAGCAGGTGGGAGGGCGTTATTTCCTGGAGTGCAAGGGTTGGGGAGTGTTATGGAGGCTAAGGAGAGGCCACGGTGGGAGGAGCATTAGAGTATGAGCATTAACGCAGGGCCGAGTAGAGTTAACCCAAACTGGCAGCCCAAACGCAGAGGTGAAGGGCCATGTTTCTCATGCATGACGCTCCGAGTGCCAACCGATTGCAGATGGGATGGTCCCTATTTGTGCCCACGGGAAACGATAGTCTCTAGTCCCTGTCGTTTGAGCAGAGTTATGAGGGAGGGCTGACTGAGGGAGGCTCGAGAAAGTGCGTGAAGGAGCACTGCGTAATAAGAGAGGGTGAAGTGGTGCATATGGAGAGCAGATAGTGTAGTGGAGGAAGGCCGCTGAAACTATGTGAATTTTGGAGAGCGTAGAGGGAATACACTGAATGAGGGAGAGCGCAAGAATGTCAGGATTGTCAGGGTGACAAAATTTTGCAGTATAACAAAGGTGACAGTCTGCAAAAACGCAGAATAGAGACAGGGCAATAATGCGGAACAGAGACAGGTCAGCTAGCAGATAATTCAGCTGGAATTTAGATTAAAAGTGCAGGGTTGATGGCAAGGCTGAACTGCATAGAAAATCCACAAAACTAGTGTTTCAGATTTGACTAGGGCCAGAATTGCTTGGCTCTGATACGTAAACTCAGCCATGGTGAACACACGAGGCATGAGAAAGATAAACGTTGGTTACGTTTATTATTAACAAATGGTCCATTTATAGTACATTAGGTGACCCTTGGATTCCAGATTCCAAGGTCTCTTGGACTCCCTATGTCCATTCGCCTTCTACACCTACCCATAGAGAATTAAGTGTCCAACACATCACTTATCTCAAAGCCCCCTTGTGATAGCTAACATGGATTACTTCCTTCTTCCAACCTGTGACGAGCACTATTACGAACATTTATATTAAATTTATAGGTTTAATCTTCACTTGAGTCCACAAAGTGACTTTATTGTATTTTATGGTCACGAGCCTACCTTTGTTAACACAATATGTTGTGCTTTTTTACTATTTCTAACCAAGACTAATCAAGTAAAACCCCCTTAGGGCTAGTTCCTTTCCTCCTGGATTGGGTATAATACACCACTCATTTATATTTGACACTCAAGTAATCATTCACAATTATATGCCTAAAGGTACCTTTTTAATATTGCACTCTCTCGCTATTATAGTGCTTTGTTTATGGTTATGAATCTCTCTCTTTTGCACATTTATGTTATGGCTATGCCTCTTTCCCTCTAAGCACTCATGCACTCCCTTTTCTACCACACTAGTGTTGATCTATTCTTGTTGTTATACATTTAACTGAATTAGGGTTTCACTGATTGGCTCACCTTTGATCTATTATGTATTGTAATCTCAACAACTTCAACTGCAACCTAGTATGACAAGCACCATTCTATTGGACACTTCCCTGGATATCAAATTATGGTGGAACAAGAACTTAGAGGGTCAAAAGGTGTTGCAAATATTGTTGATTTAAAATATCCTGACATTTCTTCTAACTTTTGCCCAGATAATAAACCAAAGTTGCACGAAACATGGAAATTTCTAGAAGTTTCCAAAATAGGAATGCTTGGAAATGTGACCCCAAAAAAATGCGTACAGAGTGGACAACTTCGTATATGATTAGAAATTAGGGTTTGATTAGAAAAGAGAGAGAGAAAAAAAGAGACACCTATAACAACAGTACCACTGGTCCACTACCAAACCTTGAACCACTTGAACCAGCAACATATCCAATAGCATCAGTAGAAGATCCAGCAGAAGTAAAAGATTATCCAACATCAGTAGCATGTGAAAAATTCTGAATATAGAAACCCTCTTGTAGTATCTTGATTTACTTCTCCTACTTATTTGATTTAATTAACAAGTTATTTTCTAAAATCTTCAATAAAATATCAAAGCAAACAAAACTGCAGCCTACACATACATACAGATCATTTACTAAAGCATAACACACACATGACAAAGGACACAATATTTTTTGTACAATGTCCCCGGAAAAACCCAATGCATGAAAACCGTTGCAGCAACTCTTAGAGAGTTTCTTTATTAAGCAAAATATCTGAATACAATCAAGGGCACTAGTAATGGTTTTCCTAATAGAGAATTCACGGCAGATGTACCTATCACTCGGAGACAAAAAAATATGGTTGATTCAGCCGAGGAAGCACTCCTCTGAAAATACTAAATACGAGCCCTTTCTGGCCCACTGAAACCCCAGCGCTGCTCCTCCAGCCTATGTGTCAGCTTCTCCTGCCCAGCGTAACCACTGCGATGCACAGGCTACTCTTGCGCCACCCCTCTGGGCTCAACGTTGCCTCTGCATCACCCTGAAGGCCCTACGTCAGCCTGTGCGTTGCCTCTGCATGAGCCTAGCTGGGCTACGTCCCTCCTACTGGTCTTTGCACTGCCTGGTATGGATCTGCCTCTCTGCCTTAGTATTCTCGACATCGGATCAGAATAATCCCTCGTCGATCTGCCCCTCACAAGCACTCCAAGCTCACTCGAAAATTCTCAGCAAACCGCACCCCAGAATTTCGACTTAGCTCAAGTCCTACCACTTTGTGTGTATTCTCCAATCGACCCCAAGCCTTCCTTTAATACTTTTCTCCTTGAGAAATCAATGGTCGTGATGTAATCTCTAAGCAACGACTAAGATTAGAAAAGACTTGATCTATGTTGCTTAGAACATTCTCACCCACATGTCTAAATTAATTCCCTTTAATTATTTAATTTCCCCAAGTTAGACTTAGGGTCTCCATTAAAATAATTAATTTATTGAATAACTTTAACACCGGGTGGAATTTCTCCAAACGATCTCTGGGTCTTGGAGATTTCATGTGTTTTAGCCCCTCCACAAAGTTTCGAAGCTACCCAAAATCTCAACACTCCCTCTTAGTGAGGAATGTGCTCTAGCAACACTTCACTCTAGAAGTGTTACTCTAATCTTTGGCATCGATCCCCTGCGTTGTTGATGCTTAGCCTGTTGCCCTCCATCCACTACGATGTTGCTTTCTGTACTGCTGCCCATGACTCTGCCACAGTCACTGCCACATCTGTACTGCAGCTCCCTCTCAAATTGCTGCATCATGTTGCCTAAAGCACTGCCACTGCTAACTATTGCACTGCAACTCAATTGCTAAGAAGTAAGCAACTGAAGGACATCACCCAACAACTGATAGACAAGTCAGTTTGGATGCATCTCATCACTAAAGCATCCTCTGTTGCCACTCTACATTGTCTCTCTAGAGCCTCTACGTTGCTACTGCTTTGCAATGCGTAAGCACTGCCCCTCTGCGTTGTTGAAGTCCCATCAAGTTGCTCCAATCTTCAGCCTTCAAGCACTGCCTTGTGCCTTTCCATGATCCTTTGCATCCACTAACTTCGGTCATCCTGCTATTGTCTTTAACGGCTCCCGTAGCTCGTATGTGATCCAAGAGTTTGGGCACCTCAAGGATCCTGCCGTAACCATCTGTAGCTCACTCTACAAATCTATGTTGCCCCACCTCTTCTCTCGAGGTACATGAGAGCTCATGGCAAAATCATCATCGTTGTCGTCATCCCCTTTCACTGCTGCTGCCTTGGAATCTGAATCTTCCTTGCCCTTCTTAGGACAAGTATTAGCGAAGTGTCCCAATTCGCCACATTTGAAGCACCGGACCTTGGATAGGTCCTTCTTCTTCTTCCCTTGCTGCCTCTGTCCCTTTTAGATGCAAGGGTTGCATCTTCCTCCTCTTTCTTAATCTTGACTCCTCCGCTGCTGAATTCCCTCTTGGTTATCCTCCTGATCTCCTCTTGTCGATGGATTGCCCACATGTCCCCCCAGTTTGGGAGTTGTGCTTTCCCCAAGATACTTTGGACAAAGGTCTCCCACTCATCGATGACTGCATTCAGGGCAGTCCTCACCATGAGTCCATCATCGGGAGTCGCCCCCATGGCAATCAGTTAGTATCGGATAGTCTGCAATCTAAAGAGGAAAGAATCGATCTCCTCTTCCTTGTGCATTTGGAACATTCGCATCTGATTCTCCAGAAGCATCTTCCTCTGGACAAAGCTACCTTGATAAAATGTGGTTAATGTTGTCCACGCCTTGTTTGTCGTCTTCTCGGCAATATGCGAAACCTGGTGATCTTTCACTCCATCCATGATCAAGCGTTTAGTCTGCGCCTGATTTTCATTGAACTTCTCTAGAAGCACAACATCGGTTGGAACAGCCAGGACGTTCTCGACATGATTTCTGATGCCATATTCTTCAAGGACTAACAGGATTTTGGCTTTCCAGATAGCAAAGTTAGACACACCGTCTAACCTATCCTGATCTCTCAATCCATGTGGGGCCATCTCTGTTCAAACTGTCAAAGCAAGTGCTCTTTTCCCATCTACTACTGCTACACTCAGCAAAATACCAGATCTGGGTTTCTTGGCGATAGAAACCCTCTAGAGAATATGCTCCCTCTCACAAATGATTTCCCTCCCGGAAATCCTTCACCAATTCTGTCGAATTAGCACTCTACAATCAATCCAATTGATCGAATCTCAGACTCAACCCTACTAGGCATTTGTTGAGATTTTGAGTATTGGAATAGCATCGGGTGTGCTCTAGCCCTGAAATTTCGTCGAGGGGCTAAGACACACATCACCTTCAAAACCCAGAAAGCATTTAGAGAAATTTCATATAATGTGTGAGATATTAAAATAATTTTTTTTTTTTTAATGAGGACCCTAAGTCTAACTTAGGGAATTAGAAAAATTAATGTTAATTAATTAAACACATGTGATGAAATGTTCTAAGTGACGCGGATCAAGCAGTCTTTTAATCTTAGCCATCGATAAGAGATTAAATCACCATCGTTGATGTGTCAATGAAAAAGTATAAGAGAAAGGCTTGGGGGTCAGTTGGAGACACACACAGAGGCAAAGTTGAGAGACTAAGCTGGAATTCTAGGGCGGGTTTGCTAAGAATTTCCAGAAGAGTTTATGTGCAGTGAGGGGTAGTATTGGCTAAGGGGATGATCTGATCCTGGAGCCAAGAGTCAGAAAGAGGCAGAGGAGCAGCGCAGAGGAGGTTGAGGCTACGCAGCAGTTGCGCAATGTAGAGTGTTCCAGCCGCTACATAGGTGCTACGCAGGCCCAGGAGGGGTAGCACTGCAGCTTTAGGAGGCCACCAGGGTTACGCAGAGGCCATCCAGGGCAACGTAAGGATTGCGTCACCCAGTCTAGGGTTACGCATGTTGAGATTTTATGTATTTGGGGTAGCATCAGTTGTGCTCTAGGTCCCAAATTTTGAGGAAGGACTAGAGTTCACCTGATCTACAAGACCCATAAATGGATTTGGGAAATTTCATCTGGTTTAGGAGATATTAAATTAATTAATTATTTTAATGTATTTCCTAAGTTAAAACTTAGGAAAATATAATAATTAAAGTGAATTTAATTAAACATGTGATGAAATTGTCTTAAGTCACACAAATCAACTTTTCTTTTAATCTTAGCCATTGATTAAAGATTTAATCTTGGCCATTGATTTTTCAACAAGAAAAGTATAAAGGAAAGGCTTGGGGTCATTTGTAACAGACACAGAGGCAGAGCACTGAAGCTAAGTTGAGATTCTAGGGCGAGGTTGCTAAGAATTCTCAGAAGCGTTTCAGTTGCAGAGTGGGGAATTTAGACCAAGGGGATGATCTAATCCCGGGGTCTAGAATACACACGAAGCAGAGAAGAGATCAGCAAGGACATCGCAGAGAAAGGCAGCAGCGGCAGTAGCAGACGACAAGAGCGGAAGCAGCAGACGGCAGCAGTGGCAACAGCAACAACAGACGACAGCAGTAGCAGCAACAGCAGTAGCAGCAACAAACGGCAACAGCAGTGTCTTTCAGAGCCAGCACTGGGGTTTCTAGGCCTAGATCTGGCTGAGTTCTGTAAATCCCGTTTGAGGGTGTGGACCAGTCAGTATTTTTGGTCTTAGATCAGCCAGGAGCTGCAAATCTAGAGTTTTCTCTATAGGGTTTTCCAAATCTAGAACCCAGAGTTGTGTATCCAGAAATATTCTTAATAATAGAGCTCTCTAGCAGCCAGAAACCGGTTTTCCCACGTTGGGTTTTTCCGAGGACAGTTTGTCCAGAAATAACTGTCACTTTGTCTATGTGTGCATGTGCTTATTCTAGATCTGAATTGGTAGAGATCTATTATGTGTTTTGCTTTGATGTTAACTCGAATTTATTCAGTTGATAACTTGTATAAGTAGGAGAAGCTTAACCGGATTAACATAAATAATTTCTGCATAAGAATTAAGATTCATAAATTTCTACAACGCGGTCCCCTTTTGAGCAGTACAGAGGCACGCAAAGGCTAGCAGGGTTGATGCAGGCGGCTTCAAAGCAGCGCTGGGGTTTTTAGAGGCAAAACAGGGCTGAGTTCTGTAAATCCGGTTTGAGGGTGTGAATCAGTGCAGTCTCCAGAACAACAGGTATTGTTGTAGATCTATTTTTCTCTGTCGGGTTTACCAGTAAGGTGCCTAGATTTGCTATACTCAGATTCTACTTAATATTAATAAAACCTCATATTTGTTGCACCAGTTTTCCCGCAATGGGTTTTCCCGGGAAAATTTGTCTGAAAAATCTGTGTCACTTTGTCGAATGAGCATAATATTCAGTAAATGATTTGTATGTGTGTAGGCAGCTAGTAGTGTTTACTTCAGTATTTTCTGAATATTTCTGAAAATAACTTGTATAATTAAATCACAAGTAGGAGAACTAAATCAAGATACTGTAGTAGGAATTTTGTATTATTTTATTCAGAAATTTTCACATGGTATTAGAGCGATCGCAGATCAAGCTGAATCTCCAGCAAATCAGCTGAAGACATATTTTCTGCAGGGTCGCAACTGAAGCAGCAAATCCGGAGAGGGCAGCTTAGCAACAGGAGGATGCAGTCCCAACATAGGCTATGTAGGGGCTGATGCAATCCCATCTGGGTGACGCAGAGACAGCGTAGTGCCTTCCAGAAGGACACAGGAGCAGCCTGCGATGCACAGAGGCTGCGCTGGGCCATTGTGCTCATGCAAAGGCCAGCTAGAGGGATGTAGTCCAGATTACTTTTCTATTGCTGAGAAGTATTTCCGAGATCCGGAAGCAGTGCTTCAGATCTTTAGCAGTTGCTGGTGTGGTGGAGATTCTGCCAGTGCAGAATTGTGCCTAGCTAAGTTGACAAAGAGAGGGAGGAAGACAATCACTCAGCAGATCTGAGCCAAACAGATCTGAGATTCAATCAGGAGGTTGATCGAAGAGAAGTGTCCGATTGTTTTGGTTGAATATTTCCAGGAGGGAAATCAATTGACAGAGGGAGCATCTACTATAGATGGTTTCTTATTGCCAAGAAACCCAGATCCAGCATTTCTGTTGAGTTTTGCAGCAGGAAGAGGGAGAAGAGTATTGTTTCGTCAAATTTGAGCTAGATGGCTTCTCATAGGTTGAGAGATCAGGACAGGTTGGACAATGTGTTCAACGTCGTCATCTAGAGAGCCAAGATACTGATAGTCCTAGATGAGTACGACATCAAGAACCATGCAGAGAATTTCCTAGATGAGCCAGCAAATCCAGATCCTCTGAAGAAATTCAAGGAAAATCAAGCGCAGACTAAGTGTTTGATTATGGACGGAGTAAAAAATCACGTCGTGCCACATATTGCTGGAAAGAAGACGACAAATGAGATGTGGACCGCTTTGGAGATGATGTATCAGGAGAGCTCCGTTCAAAGAAAGATGCTTCTAGGGAATCAGATGAGGTTGTTCCAAATGTAGAAGGGTGAGGAGATAGATCCCTTCCTTTTCCGACTTCAGACTATCCGGGATCCACTGATTGCCATGGATGCGACTCCGGATGAAGGACTCTTGGTAAGGACTGCTCTGAATGCAGTCACCGAGGAGTGGGAAACGTTTGTCCAAAGCATACTGGGCAGGGCAGCATTACAATCCTGGGTTGACATGTGGGCAATCCTCCGTCAAGAGGAGATCAGGAGATTCACCAAGAGGAAAAACAACAGCAGCAGAACTGTTAGGGTGAAGAAAGAAGAGGAAGATGATGCAGCCCTTGCATCAAAGGAATGAAGGTAGCAAGGGAAGAAGAAGAGGGACCTATCCAAGGTCCGGTGCTTTAACTGTGCCGAACTTGGACACTTCGCCAACACTTGTCCTAAGAAGAAGGACAAAGGAACTTCTAATTCCAAGGCAGCAGCAGCAAAGGGTGATGGGAGTCATGATGACTTAGCCATGAGTGCTCATGAGCCACGTAAGTGGGGCGATATGGATCTGTAGAGCAACTACAAATCAAGTAGGCAAGATCCTTGAACAAGCCCGACTCTTGGATCACATACGAGTTACGAGAGCCTTAAGACGGTAGCAGGACAAGTAGGAGATGGTTGCAAAAGATCACAGTGAAGCAGAGGACAGTGCTGAGATGTTGTAGAAGGAGCAGCGCAGTGCAAAGGCAACAACAACGTAGAGGCAGCAGTGCAGAGGCTAATGTGACTTCAGCGAGGCAGAGAGGCAGTGCTCACGCAGTGTAGAGCTGTAGCAGCCCAGTGGCTTCAGGAGGACAGCGCAGAGCAGTAGCCAAGGGAGCTTTAGTGATGGGATGCAACCTAACTTGTCTGTCAACGACTGGGCAAGAGTCTTTTAGTTGCTTACTTCTCAGCAACTGAGTTGTAGTGCAGCAGTTCGCAATGGCAGTGCTATGGGCAGCATGATGCAACAATTTGAGAGGGAGTTGCAGTACAAATGTGGCAGTGACATGGGGCCAAGCATCAGCAGCGCAGAGACCTTGTTCAGATTTTGAAGAGATTCAATGTGATGGACTGCAAGTCCTTGGCTACAGCTATGGTGACCATTCTGAAGAAGCTGAGTGATTATGCTTCAGATTCAGATTTGGTGGATCCCGCGATGTACAGGCAGTTGATTGGATCCTTGATGTACCTGGTTAACACCAGGCCAGATATTTGTTTTTCGGTGAAAACCCTGAACCAGTTTATGGTCGATCCAAAGTAGATACTGTGAAAATTTCTTAATCTAAGAAACCCTACTGCTAACTATTGATTTACTTCTCCTACTTGATTATTTATACAAGTTATTAATCTGAATATTCAGAAAAACAGCGAAGTAAACACAAATAGCAGCCTACACATACAGATCATTTACTGAATATAACGCACATATGACAAAGTGACAGATTTTCCGGACAAATGTCCCCGGAAAAACCCAATGCGGGAAAACTGATGCGACTAGCTCTGGGAGGGTTTTATTATTATGCAGAACCTGAATACAACAATTTCTGGGCACCAGACATGGTTGGCCATACAAAGAAAATCACGACAGTACTACCTCTTTCACTCGGAGACAGAAAATATGGTTTGTTCACACCCTCAAACGAGGTTTACAGAACTCGAACCCTTTCTGGCCCACCAGAAACCCCAGCGTTGCTCCTTAGCCCTCTGTGTGAGCCTTTCTGGCCTGCGTCAGCCTCTGCATTGCTCTGGAAGGGCTTGCATCACCCTCTCTGGGCTTACGCTGCCCCTTCGTTGTCCTGACTGGGTCTGCGTCAGCCCTGATGTGCTCTTGTTGCCTCTGTGCTCCCCTCTGCGTGGCTCTGGCTGATCTGCGTAGCTCTGGCTGGCCTCTGAGATGCTGGGTATGCTGCCTCTCTGTCATTGTTGTATTCTTGGCCTTGGATCAGAATCCCTCGCCAATACTGCCCCTCACCACACTGCAAACTCACTTCAAAATTCTTAGCAAACCACGCCCTAAAATTTCGACTTAGCTTTAGTGCTCTACCAATGTGTGCGTTCTCCAACTAACCCCAAGCCCTTCTCTTATACTTTTCTCGTTGGAAAAACAACAGTCGTGATCTAATCTCTAATCAATGGCTAAGATTAGATGCTGCTTGATCCACATCACTTAGAACATTCTCATCACATGTTTAATTTAATTCACTTTAATCTTTTAATTTTCCTAAGTTAGACTTCGGGTCCTTAATTAAAAAGACTAATTATTTGAATAATTATCAAACCAGATGGAATTTATCCAAACGCTTTCTGGGTCTTGGAGATCTCATGTACTCCAACTCCTCCACAAAATTTCAGAGCTAGAGCACATCCAATGCTACCCCAAAATCTCAACAGATACACTGGAGGTTGCAGCAAAGCATGTGTTGAGGTACCTACATGGTACAGTTGGATATGGTTTGAGATATGTCTTAGGTGGTGAAGTCGAGTTATAGGTATATACGAATTAAGATTGTACCAGAAGTGCAGAGGACAGAAAGAGAACCTTGGAGTGTTGCTTTAGCTTGGAATTAGCTATCATGTCAAACTTTAGCAGGAAGTAGACTTTTGTCGCACTCAGTACAACAGAGGCAAAGTATATCACAGCGAATGTCGCAAGTGAGGAAGTAGTGTCGCTTCAGAAACTACTTACAGGACTATTTGATCAAGAGCTTGAGACAAACTTGATATATTATGATGATCAAAGTTGTGTAAAGCTTTCAGAGAATCTAGTTTTTAATGATAGGTCGAAACATATTGAGATCAAAGATCACTTCATCTGAGACATGGTGCAGAAGGGAGCAGTGAAGCTCTAGTATATATCCACAAACGAGCAGAGTGTGAACATTCTCAGTAATCCTCTATCTAGAGCGAAGTTTGTATACTTCAGAGACAAGCTTGGAGTGATGCTAAATGTCTCCCTCATTGAGAGGGTGTGTTGATGTCTTTGCAGAATCGACTAGACCATCTCGTGAGAAGCCATGTTGATAACTAATTTGGCTGGGTCATGCTGATTTGACCAGAGGAGATGGATATATTCACCTAAGTAGCCACGTTGATATGACTGGGGCATTTTGATCTGACCAGGGGTGGATAGCCCAAGGGTAAACCTTCTCCTAAGAAACCATGCTAATTTGGCTGGGTCAAGCTAATTTGACCAGGGTAATTGGATACATTTAACTGAGAAGGCATGTTCATTTGGTTGGGCCATGTTGAATTGGCCGAGAGTAAATGGCCCAAGTTACTCACATTACCTACTCTAGGATGGAGTGATCTATATCTATAGACGTGTATGTGAGGGGACACTACATCAACATAGCAAGCTCATGAACTTTTCTGGAGGAAGGAGAAACCTAGCTAAGGGGAAATATGTTTGCAGTTAAGGAGAATACCTCCATCGCTAAGAGGGATTGTTGATCTTTGGCAACATCGAGAGGTTTTCAACTTTTCCCGCATGGAAAAAGGGTTTCCAAGTCGGCCTAGAAAGAATTAAAATAAAATTTTAGTTTTTTGGAGTACAAGTTAGCCCAAGAAGTCAAGTCAGCCCAACCAAGTGAAAGGGTGTGTCCCTTAGATTATTTTATCCCATTTGACTACAATAAATAGATGATGTGACATCTCATTTTCTTCACCAAGAAAGAGTAAGTTTTCTTCTTTCTTCAGCATTTCTTTATCTCTCTTGGATAGTTGGACATATGAAGAAAGAGAACGAATTTGACTAAGTTGACCAAGCTGATCTTTTTTTGTTTGACTGAGTTTGACTGGGCATTGACCAAACTATTGACTTTTTGACGACAATACAGACCCACGTGCGAATTGACCATATGTTGACCACAAGGCCACGCGTGCCAACTGTTGATAGTAGGCAGTTGGCCACTGAGTCAAAAAGTTAATTGTTTGACTAGCGTTGACTTCTAGTTATTTTGGTTGGTTTTGTTGAGAAATATAGGGGCAGCTAGATTAGATGATTTCTCTTACTTTGATAACTACTTGTGATGTATTTTTACTTAACTTGATTAGCTTCTTCTTTCACTTGATTATTATTATGTTCTTATCATCAAACACCTACCAAACTATGAAGATCAAATAGACAAGAAGACACAAAATGTAGGTTGCAAGCTAGGGATAAAACCTCTGCTCTTGAGAGGAAAACCCACAAGAATTCTTCTCTTCTTATAGAATGTCCAGATGACGAATTCCAAGAGCTAAGACCATTGTCAAAGATCCCTCCAAGTCCAAGTCAAACTTCTCCTTCTTGATGAACTTTTCCAGCTACCTTGACCTAGCAACATCCAGCGATTTCGACCCATCAACATCCAGCAACTTCGACCCAACAACTTTCAACAACTTCAACCCAACAACTTTGACCCAGCAATTTTCTTCTAGCAACAACTTTGACTTTCCAGCAACTTCAACTTCCTCATCAACTTTTTCTGCAACTTTCACTTCCCCAACAGTTTCTTTTGTGACTTTGAATTCCCCAACAACTTCTACAATTTTGGTCTAGCTGCTACTTTAGAAACCCTAACATGAGAGAGAGAGAGGACCAAAACTTCGATCTTGCTTTTCTTTCTTCTTTTCCTTTATCTTCGTCCTTTTCCAGCGTCTATCTTGAGGAGAATGAACTCGCTTTCTTGCTTGAATGAATGTCTATAAATGAAGTCGAGGTTCCCTTATATATAGGCTTCTTAGGAGGTCAAATTGCTACCCATGAGGCCGACTTGATCCTTCTTGTAGCCCGACTTGTTCGACAAGGTCTTGGAGGGCCTTTATGACACATCTGACTTTACAAAAAAAAATTTTACAAGACACAACATTCCCAAAGGGGTCTTACATGTATGACAATGACTCTTTTGACTTCATAACTCTATGACAAACCTAGAAGCACTCAATGGGTGCTTGACCTATAAATAAATTTATCTTGAGCATGAAACCCGTGCATCAAGAATGACAATAATAACTTTATTTTCTCTTAATATCAAATATATAAAATCATGATTATGATAGACATTATGAAGACCGAACCTAGTTACGTATTTCAACATGTTTGACCAGCATTGACTTGCTGCTAATTTGAGCAAGTTCAACTTGGATTTGGACTTGTATTTTGGCACAAATTTCTAGACAAATTGCTGATTTGTAAACCTTGCTAAAGAATAATTTCTCCTAAAGAAAAGTTGTTGGGTTTTCTCCCAAGGTTGGGTTTCCTAGGGGTAAAATATTGTCTCTATTGTGCATGGTTGTCTTTCTATGATCCTCACTGTTTCCATTATATTTACTGTTGATATTTAATGAAGTGTAATTTCTCAATGGTATCAGTGGCATACGAATATTGTGTGAAAATCATTAGGAAGTAATCATCTGGCAGAAAATTGAATATACTATACTTCTTGTAGCAAATTCAACAGATTATTAGTACCATCCCTACCAATTTTGCTTCTTTCATCCTTCAACTTTTAAGCGTCATTATGCTCTTTCTAAAATGCATCCTTCATTTCCATATTTATAGTATATGCACAAACATCAACACCCTTTACCTCTTCATGCATCATGTGAGCCCTCACTCTTGTGTAGTATCCCTTCTAACTCTTTCCACTTTTACATAAATTTCGCCTCCATTCACATGAACTACCAACACACCCATTTGCTTGTTCTTGGTAACATACTTCCAAAGAGGATAGTATTCTAGCTGCTTGTTTGCTTGAAGAGCTCTAGTGGCAATAGAAATGACACGATGAGAATCCATGGATGCTGCAAAATAGTAAATAGATTTACTCACCAAATAAATCTGCTACCTGCAATTATCCCTTTGCTAGAAATGCACCAAAGCTTGTTCCCAATGCTCCAAACACAAGTAAAATGCATGTTATTACTACCAGAAGCTTTTCTTGCTGAAGAAAGTGTGAGGAATGAGTAAATAACGTGTTTTATTGTAGAAAAAAAGAGGTTGTTATGCATTCTACAAAATTCTAAATTTTTCTTCTTTCAAATAATGTGAAAATCAGTTAATTGAGTATGTGGAGTGATTAGATATCTTTATTAGTTGTAATTAAGCGTTCTTTGTAAGAATTCAGACCCCACTTCGATTAACAGATTTCCCTTATCACTCCATTCTTTTAATGTGAAATCCAAGCACGATTAAAACACTAAAATATGGAAATGAAATTTAATTCTGAAAATACAAATTAGGAGATTTTGCTACTATTGGAAATAAATGCACAGAAAAATTATAACAGCCATACACAGAAAATAACACTCAGATTTTTTGTCAATGCGACCTTGGAAAAACCCCCTACAAATCTTAGGGAAAACCAGTTTGAGAGCTCTTATTATTTCTGAAAACTGTTATAGGGGAAAATGAAATATACAGGAAAATATTCCAGCATTGACAAAACAGAGTTATCTCAATTTCCTTGCAAGACTCCACCTCAAAAACTGTGCCAAAAGAAAACCCAATTCAGACAGAAAACACAGCAATAAATGTTGTATGGCCAACCTCGAGAAATGTGCCCAGATCACAGCGTACATCCTGTACGGATCTGTATGGACTGTGCAGAAAAGTACAAGTTATCTTCTCAAAAATCGTGCCCAAATGCCTCTATTTTCGTGCCTTCAACCTATAGCCTATTTTCCTTGAAATCTATGTTGTCACCCTCCTTGGAATGTGTGCCAAACTCTGTTGTATGGTTCTGCTATAAATGCCAAGATCCTCCTTGGTTAGCGTGCCCAAAATGCTCCTTGGGATGCCTGCCAAACATCCTATTGTTCTTCTTCACTTCCTCCCTGCTCAAAAATTTCTCCATTTCTCTCTCTTGCTTTCTCTAAAATTCTCATGAAAGAATAGAATGATATTTTCCTCTTCTTCTCTCCTTTTGACCTAACCTGAGTGACTTTTGAGTGATCCCTAGATCCAATGGCTAAGAAAGCTTTAGATCAAGGGCTGAAAATAAATGTGCATTATTTTCACCTTTTTCTATTTAATCACTCACCCACTTAAAAAAAGACCCACTTAGCTTTTTATTTCCATAATCACTTTTCACTTTCTAATTCTTCATTGACTTTAATAAAGTCACTTTCAAATTAGAACGTAACTTTATCACTTATAAAGTCACTTTTAAATTAGACTGACTTTACCACTTATAAAGTCACTTTTAGAAGAAGAGGTATAATAGAGTGGACACTTTTCCCTAGGCAAAAGATCAAAGCCATGGGGAACCACTCGTCCTTGGTACCCAAAATTTAACACTCCCTCTTACTGAGGAAAGTGTTCCTCACCACACCCATATTGTCTCTAAAGTAGACATGTTTGCCCCGTGGTAAGGCTTTGGTGAAGATGTCTGTTACCTGCTCATTTGTGGAGATGTACTCAAGCTTGGCTGCTCCCATTTGGACATAGTCTCGAATGAAGTGATACTTGATCCCAATATGTTTTGACATGTCATGAAAAACTGGATTCTCTGTGAGCCTTATGCAACTCTGATTATCGCAGTGAATCACAGAAGGTCTCAATTAGTGTTTTAAAAATCGGACTCGGGGTCCGACTCGGTATCGACTCGGCTGGTTCAGTTTCAATGACTCGATTTTAGTAAAAAATACAGTAAATATTAATTTTTTTTTGTAAAAAAACATAATTTTAAAGATTTTCATTCATGTTTCCAAACACAAAGCATTACAATATAGACAAAAGACAACATATGATCAAAGTAGGCTCATGAATATATCCATTATATCAAAATTGCACCCAGTGCATTGTCCAATACATGATGATGATATAGAGATCAAAACAAAAAACATAAGCAAGGAGGCTCTAAGTGGCCTCTACAGAAAACATGAATAGTCACTACTGCTAGACATCTCACAAGCCAATGTCCTCTTCCTCAAACATCGAACCAAAGGGGGAAACCGTTCGCTCCTCCTCTGAAACAGCATCCTCAACTAGAACTGTAGCCCTACCACCCTGAGATAGACGAGTTATGCGCCTCCACCGTTGTTGACTAGAGGAAGTGCCTGCATCTGCAACTGGAGGGCTTGGGACTGGACCTGCTACTAGTGGATCTGCATTGAGCAGAGGCTCTACATGTGTATCGAATTCCATCCCCAAACCAATATCCTCATCAGAGTCAAACTCTGGTGGACAAGACTCCACTACCCAATCTGATGTTGGATCAATATCCTCCAACACAATGGGATCTGAATCAGGTCCTTTATTCAGCAATAGGTTGCGTCTTAGTCGGAGGTTGCACTGGACATACACTAGATCATTTAACCGTTTTTGCTCCAAACAGTTTCTCTTCTTTGTGTGAATCCTCTCAAAGACAGACCAATTGCGCTCACACCCAGAAGCACTGCAAGTTTGACTCAAAATGCAGATTGCAAACCTCTGCAATTCAGGACAATGGCTACCCAATGCCTCCCACTATTGTGCTGCAAAAAATGAGTTTCAGTTAGTTCAACAAATTATATCCAACTTTGAAATTGAAATTATAAACAATTATACAAAATAATAAAATATGAATTTGAAAATTGAAATTCTTTGTTTACCTGGCTCATTTGATTCCCTTGCAATCCTTGCAAGGTTCTTGCTAAAGGTACCTGTGGCTTGGCTGAACACAGTGATCTGATTGTGTATTTGCAACTGGCCACTCTCTGTGGGGATCATGCGATCAATGTAGTCAATCAATCCATCTCTAACCTCTCCGGTCAAAGCTCTTGCTTCCTGAACTATATAATGATACCTTGGGATCAGAAAATACCCAGCTGCATGTATAGGGCGATGGAGTTGATTGTTCCATATTTGATCAATGATTGCCCAAATGGGCCCACACTTACCCACTTTGTCCTTGTATGTTGCCCTTATTTGCTCCTTTGCTTGATCCATAGCCTCATAAATGAAGCCCATAGCCAATCTTTCCCTATCCACCAACCGTAACACCTTAACCAGTGGCTCAACAAGTTTCACAATCTCTGTTGCATTTGTCCAAAATATTTCTTCATTAACATTCTTTTTCACATCTTTGCCATCCTGTTTGTGAGCCCACTAACATTCATTCCATTCATCACTAGAAAACAACTTTTGTAAGTTTCTATGTTGGGCAAGCATAGATTGCAATGTCAAAATGTGTTGCAAATCTAGTGATGGCAGGCCTAATAATTTCCTTGCCCCCTGTGTGTTTCCTCATCAGATTCAAAATCCATGAGTGATTGTAAATATATTTTGTGATGCTTTTGGCATGCTCTATAGTGTTCTTGATCCAATCTATTTTGCCAATATCCTCAAGCATGAGGTCTATGCAATGTGCAGCACATGGGGTCCAAAAGATGGTTGGGTGTTTTTCTTCTAACAATTTACCAGCAAGAACATAGTTAGAGGCATTATCTGTGATGATTTGAACAACATTTGCCAACCCCACCTCTTCAACAACCTCATCCAAAAGTTGAAACAAAAAGTGTCCATCTTTCACCCTATCAGATGCATCAACTGATTTTAGAAACATGGTTCCCCGTGGGCAAAAGACAAGAAAGTTTATGATGGTACGGTTCCTCTGATCAGTCCATCCATCTAACATGATGGTACATCCTGTATGTGCCCATGAGTTTTTGAAATCTTTCAAATAATCATCAATGGACACAATCTCTTTTTGCAAAAGAGATCCTCTTAACTCATGCATAGTAGGGCCTTTAAAGCCCTTTACAGCAACATATAAGGCATCAAACATAGGTTCATAATATGGCGAACTGGTAGCATTGAAGGGAATATCAACATCATACCACCATCTAGCAATGTAATCACAAGCAGCATCTCTCAATTCTTTTTTCCAATGACCATCTAAAGTGGGCTGCACTTGACCTCTACTTGGAGGACTAGGACCATGTGCACTATCAGAGGGAGAAGAGGGTATGAAAAGACTTTTGATAGTACCCCTATTTCTCATTACCCTTTTCAGAAATAGACTCCATAGAGGGAAGAACATAGCAAAAGGGGTCTAATGCATTAGTGCAAGGGATAGATGAAGAAACGCTCGTAATCAAAAGTTGGGTTGGCAGCCATCATGTATTGTATATTTCTCTTCCTCCCAATTTCAGCCTCTATTTCTTTTTGCCTAACTTTGTCTTCCTCAGACTTTTGAAATTGCTCTTTCAACTCCTTCCTAATTTCCCCAATGTTTTCTGCTTCACATGAAGTAATTTGGCCTCTAAGACCAACCAAATGTAGTTTTAGTCTATGAATGCCCCCTCCACCCCCTTCAATTTTTCTCTTACAAAATTTGCAATGCATTTGATCATCAATCATTTTAGCATATTGCCAAGTAGCATCTTTCATTCCAAGGGCCATTTTGGACTGAGTTTTTGACTTGGAAAGAAAAGGTTTAAATCTAAAAATGAAAACAAAAAAAGACTATTCATTCTATGTTCATTTTTTTCACCAAAAACTATGTTTACCATTTTCAGATTTGCAAAAAAAATAAAAGAAGCAAAGGCAAATTTTAGAAGAGAAAAAAAATAACTCTAGGCTCTAGCCTCCTCAATGCAGCTCCAACAAACCAACTCCTCAATGCTGCTCCAAAGCTTGCCCAATAAGCTCCTCACTGCTGCTCCAAAGTTTGCCCAAAAGACTCCTCAAAGCTGCTCCAAAACCAACTCCACAACTCTTCACAAATTCCTCACAAATGCTCACTCAAATTCAATGAGATAGATCTGAGGTAATGAGAGGGGTTGGGTAGCTTAAATAGGATGGGGAGGGGTTAGAGCCTTGCACAAAACCCTAACAGCGACAAAAACAACGATTTGAAGTCCGTTTTTTACCTTTAGAGGGGCCTGCGGCCGGCTTGGAGTGGCTCGATTGGTTTAGCTCGAGCTTGGCCGAGCCGGCTGAGTCGGTGTATGGCTCGGCCGGCTCGGTCACAAACCGGCCTCCGGACTGGTTTTTCCACCGAATCAGATTGGCCAGGGGTCTAGCTCAGTCAACTCGGCCGATTATGAGCCGGTCCGGCTGTTTTTTAAAACTATGGTCTCAATGCCTGACCAAATAAACCAAACAACATCTTGCGAAGCCATATGACCTCACAACTAGCCAAACTAGCAGCCATATACTCTACCTCAACTGAGCTCAATGCAACTGAACTTTGTTTCCGGCTGAACCACAACACAACTACCCAACCCAACCCAAAACAGCACCTTGAAGTGCTCTTCCTGTCTAAAGCACATCCTGCCTAATCTGAATTTGTGTATCCTGCCAGTCTCACTCCATCACCCTGTCTATATAGTCCAGACCATAATCCACAGTACCCTGCAAGTAACGAAGAATGTGTTTTGCAGCCACCCAGTGCACTCTCCTGGGCTCACACATGAACTGACTCATAGTGTTAACTACAAAACATATATCTGGTCGAGTGTTGACCAAATAAATCAATGATCCAATCAGTTGCCTGTATAGTGTAGGATCCACCAACTCGGAATCAGAAGTGTGAAGCTTCTCCCAGTTACTGATCATAGGTGTAGACATGGGTTTGCAATCTTCCATGTGAAATCCGCTAAGAATATCCACTGTGTACTTCCCCTGTCCCAAGAAGATATGCCCCTCCTCCTGCCACACCTCCAATCCCTAAATAATGCATCAAGCTAATATCTTTCATCTCAAACTCTGAAGCAAGATCTCTCTTTCAACCCTCAATGAGTCTCTCTGCTCCAGTGATGAACAAGTCATCAACATACAACACCAAAATGAGAGGCTCCTCGCCTACCACAATGAAGTATAGGTTCGAATAAGCCTCACTCTTAGTAAACCCAACTGTTGCAAGTATGCATCAATACGAGAGTACCAAGCTCTAGGAGCTTGCTTCAGGCCATAGAGTGCCTTTTTCAACATGCATACATGGGTCTCTCGTCCATGCACCTCAAAGCCTTGTGTTTGCTCAAAGAAAACATCGTATTTTTCAACTCAACGATTTTATCGGCGATTTTTTCCCCATTTTTTGAAAAAATCGCCGATCGCCAAAAAATCGCGATTTGTGGAGATTTTTTTGGTAAAAATCGTGGGCCCATCAAACAGCAACCCTATAAGTTCAAAAATCGATTTTTTTTTGTCATTTTTGCAGCCCTCTCATTTTCCTGACACACCCTGTTGGCAGTTAATGGTAATGTTAAATTCTTAAAGTAAAAGTGATATTTCCTTTTACTTAAATTTTTAACATTACCATGAAATGACTCAGGATGTTTAAGAGTGGTTTCGACCTCATTGGATTTCATATGGAGAAACTAGAATTTTAGATTTCACTCAAAATTCAGCAGACTTAATGGTTTTCAGGGTTTCATGGTTTGGGGATTTGCATTGTTTCCATTTGATTCTATTATGTAAGGGTATGAGATTGGCATTTGATCAAGAGTATGAAGTCCTTTAAGAACCTTGATGTTGGTGGCATTGATTGTTGAACTTTGTTGATGTTGGTGGTATTGATTGTTGAACTCCCCTACTGTGGCCTTAACAAGAATGTACCCTTCACTCAAAGGAAAACAGCTGGTTAGGCATGTTAATCTTTTTCTACCGCATTTTAAGGTTGAGGAGATGAACCCTTCACTCAAACCAAAATCATTTGATTGTTGAACTTTGTTGATGTTGGTGGTATTGATTGTTGAACTCCCCTACTGTGGCCTTAACAAGAATGACCCTTCACTCAAAGGAAAACAGCTGGTTAGGCATGTTAATCTTTTTCTACCGCATTTTAAGGTTGAGGAGATGAACCCTTCACTCAAACCAAAATCATTTGATTGTTGAACTTTGTTGATGTTGGTGGTATTGATTGTTGAACTCCCCTACTGTGGCCTTAACAAGAATGTACCCTTCACTCAAAGGAAAACAACTGGTTAGGCATGTTAATCTTTTTCTACCGCATTTTAAGGTTGAGGAGATGAACCCTTCACTCAAACCAAAATCATTGGTTAGGCATGTTAAACTTTTCAATTTCTATCATGTTATAAGGTTGAGCAATCCAAGTCTAAAGACTTTGAGCTAGATGATGTTTATGTATCTCTTGTTGATGATCCCATTTCTAGTAGCGATGAATCAATGATGAGTTTCATGAGGAGGAGGAGGAGGAGCAACAACAGGAGGACGAGGTGACACCACCTACCCCTGCTACCGGTAGAGGACGTGGTCTGCCTACTTTAGCTCCTGGTGCTTCAAGATCTGGAGCACAACAGATTCTATTGCCAGCGCCGCCAGCTTCTTCGTCTAGAGGGAAAGCTGTTACATTTTCTTGTAAGAGGGGTAGAGGAAATCAGTACTATAGGTTATTTGGTGCATTCCTTTGTATATAACATTATGACTCATGATATGAGATACATTATTATATTTTTTGTTGATATTTTTAGGTTGAGTTGAGACTCAGGACTTAGTATTTAGGACATGATTCACTATTATGTGTGATGTAGCACTAGACATGATATTACACGTCTTATATATTAATTTTTTTTTCATATTTATGTGTCAATGCATTTATTTTATGTTGTGGGTGCTTTAGATATTAAAAAAATTGAAAAAAAATGAATATTTTTGTATGTGCTCATATTTTCCCTATTTTTACCGATTTTTTTCCCGATTTTTACGATTTTTTTCTGATTTTTTCCTCCATTGATTTAATCTCTGATCATTAATGTTTGTTTCTTTGACTTTGCTCAATATAACCTCCTCCCCGAATGAAGCCATTGAGAAATGGTTTTCACATATAGGTGGTAGACCTCCAACCCAAATTACAGAATCACATAATAGGGACAGACAGATGTATACCGCGCGCTTGTGAGGGAAGGTCTCCAAGGCACAACTTCCCATCGCAGAACCTCTCGCCACAAACCGAGCCAAATTTCATGCTATCATGTTGTGCTTTATCTTGTAGAGCGATCTGGAAGTAACAACTGATTTACCTTTAGGCCTAGGCACTACCTCCCAAACATCGTTCTTCATAATAGAAGAATACTCCTCAATCATGGACTCTCTCCAGACCTGTTGGCTCAGTGTCAACAATGCTTGTTACCAATGCCATGTAACTAAAGAACCGCTCAGGTGGTCTACTCTATTTGACCCGTCTCTTTGGACCTGCAACTGATGTGGCCTCGTGCAGGGTGTCTAGAAGCCACTTGAGCTTCCTCTTCCCTGAAACTACTTCTTCCACCAGAGTGCAAGAATCCTCATCATCATCAAAAGCCTGAACTCCTGAAGGCTGGCCAACTGACCCCATAACTGTACCTGTGCCTGTAGAACCTGATGTACCATGCGAGTTGTCCATTAGTGGGCTATCCTGTGAACTATTCTACGGATTGCCCTGTAAGCTGCCTAAAGATCCACTCACCTGACTCTAAGAGCCATTGCTCACTGATGGACCCGTAACTGTAGTAGATGTACTTCTTGATCCCTAACCTCTTGCACCCTGTGCACTGGATCCTTGTGACTGACTCGGCTGCTGCTGAGTGTCTGGCGACTCTACACACTGTAACTCCCGTGACCTCTTGAAAGCTCTCTCCTCCTCGAACTTTACGTCCCTCCTAACAACCACTTTCCTCTTTGCAGGAATGTAAATCCGTTAGGCTTTCGAGGTCTCTCTATAACCCACAAAGATGCCCTTGTCTGCAATAGGTTCTAGCTTGGTCCTGTTCTTCTTGGGGACATAAGAATATGCAAGGTGCCCAAAGATACGAAAGTGCCCAACATCAGGCTTCTTCCCTGAGAAAGCCTCCTCAGGAGTCACATTCCCCAAGGCACGATGTGGACTCATGTTCTGTAAGTAAACAACAGTGTTGCAGGCCTCTGCCCACAAAAATAAGGGTAACCCCTAATCGTGAATCATGGCTTTGGCAGCCCCTACAATGGATTTGTTCTTCCTCTCTGACACCCTGTTCCGCTGAGGTGTGAGGAACAGTGAACTCCCTCTTAATTCCTGCCTCGGCACAAAAATCCACAAACTCACCAAGAGTATACTCACCTCCACTGTCCGACCTTAGTACCTTGATCTTCCTCCCTGTCTGGGTTTCCACGAGAGCTTTGAACTCTCGAAACCGCTTGAAGACCTCGCCCTTGGTCTTCAAGAAATAGATCTAGATCTTCTTGGAGTGGTCATCAATGAATATGACATAATACTCAAAGCCACTCAAGGACACATGAGACATCCGACCACTCACATCGGAATGAATCAAGTCAAGGATCCTTGGTGTCCTGCTGTCACTGCTGGGAAAAGCAGCTTTTGCAAACTTCCCCATAGCACATCCTCTGCATACATCAAGGTAATCAGAACTGAAATCTGGCACACCAATGGTGATCTCCCGCAATATCCTCAAGGCCCCATGATACATGGGGCCCATCCTGCGATTCTAGATCTCCCACAACTCTGAACTGCTAGAACTGTTGTCGGTCCTGTCCTTGGTACTGCTACTCAATGCCATCAGTCGCTGAAATGAGAACCTGTAAACCTTAGCATGGCACACTCCAATCACTCTAGTTGAAGCAGATGTTGTTCCCTTAGGATATATGAGCACCTGTCCATTCATGAACAACACCTCATACCCTTTGCCCTCAAGTGCTGAGATAGATATCAAGTTCTTCTTCATTCCAGGCACATATAGAACATCTGACACTTTCAAGGGAGGTTTGGTTCCCTATCAAATGTTAATGTTCCAACACCGACTGCTCTAACAATGTTGTCATAACCAAGTACTACCTCAATATCAGTATCACTCTCTGATAGCTCTGAGAAGTACTCCCTAACTCCTGTTATATGGCGAGAAGCGCCACTATCAACATACCAAACACTAGAAGATGCTTTGCTAGTAGAGGCGAGTGCATATTCCCTCTAAACCTGTATGGCAGGTGATACTGCACTGGAGGACTCCACACTCACGGTCTTTCGCTCTGCCAACAATGCCACATTGTCATTCTCATCCCCCTGTTTGGATGTCCCTAGATGGTTCTAGGTGATCTCATTCTGAATGCAATTGTCCCACAACCTTTCCCATCCGGGAAGGTTCTCTCGTGCGACAATACCATCTACAAAACTCTCCCAAGTCTTGGGAAGACCATGCAAAGCTATCCTCACCAACTCAGTGGTTGCAATGGTCTCTCCTGCAGCCACCAACTCATCTCTCACCGAAGTGATCTTGGTGAGGTATGTTGTAACACTGTTAGTCTTAGCCATTTTTATGGCCTTCAGTTTCTTCTTTAGGACCATCTTACGTTTCTCATTTGAGCTCTAGTAAAGCCCGGTCAAGGCAGTCCACATTTCATGTGCATAAGTCTTTCCTCTCACATGAGGAATAACATGATCTTTGACTCCGTCCAAAATTAGTCTTTTGGCCTTAGCATTCTTTTTAGTGAACTCTGCTAACTGTGTTGCATCAGCAGGAACTTGTACTGGGTGTTGGGCGATATGTACCATAATGCCCCAGACCTCTGCTTCCTCAAAGATACATTGGATTCTCTCCCTCCATGCACTATAGTTACTCTGCCCATCTAATTTGTCTTCAACCCTCAAACCCAAAGTCATGATTCACTGTCCCATAAAAATGAAATTTCAAATCTGGGTAAATGCAACCTGTAACACTCTGTAATAAATATTTCTTGTGTAAAAATCAAACTGCTGTAATTTACACACTGTTGTCCCAAAAATACAATTTCCTACTAACCGTGTTCGATACTCATGTAAGAATTCACCCCACTCAATTACCGTATCTCCTTATCACCCATTCTTTATGTGAAAGCCAAGCATGATTAAAACACTAAAAACTGAAATGGAATGACTCAAAATAAATTAGGAGATTTTACTATTGTAGGAAATAAATGCAATGCAAAAATTATAACAAAATGCATAGCTACGTAAAATAACACTAAGATTTTGCCCCACGACCTCAAAACCCCCCCTACAACTCTTGGGAAAAATCACTGAGAGCAATCTATTTATGAAAACCTAAGTCCCCCGATATGGGGATACAGCCCGAGAATCCGATTCTGCACAGGACCCCGTAATAGGCATATATTTCAGATATGATACGCTATATATTATTTTATTAAAATATATATATATATATATATATATATATTAAAAATTAGATATTTTTTACACAAATTCATACAAATTCATTGATTCAAACATAGATTTAAGATCTTAGATACTCATACATGATACATTGATACATCATACAATTGTCAAATTTACTCAGAAAGACAAGATAGTAAGATATTGTAGTTTTCTCATTAAGTCATCAGAATCAAAATGTGTTACATAAGTACACTGCCAATGGCAAATAGAAATAGAAAATACGAAAAAACTACAGTCTCCAAGACTACAAGCTTGAAGCCTCAATGAGTCAGAGTGAACGAGTCATCAATCCTCATCATCATAATCAGCATCACTGTCCTCATCCCGATCATCATGCTCACCACTGCTCTCCTCTGGCTCTGATGCATCCTCCTCCTCTGTCATCTTTGCATCTGCTGGTGTGGAGGATGACGCCTCTACTCTATCATCAAATGTGACAGGCTCTAGCACTGGCGCATTGAGATCCAAGTTGGCCAATGCCAACTCAACACTGCTGTCCAGACCCATATCATCATGAAAGACATCCCACATCTTTGTCTTTCCCTTCAACCAATCCTCCCTCTGCCTGTAGATGAGACGAAGGTTGGTGTGCACATACACCATTGTCTCTGCCCTGGACTGCTCAAGCCTGCTCTTCTTCACACTATACAAATTTCCATATGTGCTCCAATTCCTCTCGCAACAAGAGGATGAAGTCACCTGAGAGAGGAGCCTCATGGCTAACTGCTGTAGAGGAGGGCTTGTTGCCCCATGAGTTTCCCACCAAGAATAGGGCTTCTTAGCCCCCCTGTCTCGAATCACATCATAGCCTGCAAATCGCCCAGTGCTAGTGGAAAACTCTGCAAAGGCATCCTCCACCTCATCAAGGGTTGCTCTATCCTGAAAAATCCGTTTGAATGCATCTTTCCTCCCTTGTGAGATTTCACCATCCATGTGAGGAGGGAATCTGCGGGAAGGTCCACCATTCAACCACTCATGGCTGTAGTATTTTGGGTTCAAGGAGTGAGCCAAACAATGTAAAGGTGTGCAATTCTTGTCCCATCTGCTGACAAGAATATCCTGTATGATGGTGAAGAAGGCCTCAGGTGATGTCTCATACTCTGGGCACTGACTCTGTAAAATAATGGTCCTCACAGACTCAATCATGGAATCCCATCCCTCATAAAACTCTCCTAGGATGGGTTGGTCTGTATCCGCAAATCTGAGCAAGGAAATGATAGGCTCCATGATCTGAATAATTAGATCTACCTTCTCCCACCATATATCATCCAACACTATGTCCTTCACCTTCTTTGAGGCTGCTTGATCCGTCTTTCTCCAAAAAGACCAAAACTCTGAAATAACCATGGACCCAAGAGCGGTCTTGACCTCCCTCAACCTCTTCAACATGATGAATGAAGAGGCAAACCGTGTATCTACAATCTTCAACAATGATAGATTGTTGTACTCCTTGTAGATAGTGAGGGCATTTGTATGGTTTTGTACAAAGTTGCGGATATGCCGTGCATCCTCAATAATGGCTCCAATCCAAAGCACATCAGAAGCAATAGATTTCAGTGCCAAGTTCAATGAATGGACAATGCAAGGTGTCCAAAATATTTGTGGATATTTTGCTTCCACAATCATGCCAGCAGCCTTGCAAACAGGTGCATTATCTGTA
Source organism: Pinus albicaulis (assembly GCA_034641835.2). Lineage (NCBI taxonomy): Eukaryota > Viridiplantae > Streptophyta > Pinopsida > Pinales > Pinaceae > Pinus > Pinus albicaulis. Next base: position 60,574 of record JAXQQM020067130.1, read on the forward strand.
ATGATTTGCACACAAGAATCCACACCTACATCTTCAATAACTTTAAGAAATAACTCACCCATATATTGTGCATCCTTGTACTGTCCAAGTGCATCCACTGATTTCAAGAAAACTGGACCATTCAAGGATGACACCATGAAGTTGATGAGTGGGTGGCGTGTTGGATCTGTCCATCCATTAGAAACAATGCTAACCCCAGATGTTGGCCATGCTGATTTAATAGGCTCAAGCATTTTGTCCACCTCTTTCTTTGCCTTTGTCAACAATGTGGTTCTGAGCTTCTCTGACCCAGGAGGCACATACCCTAATGGAGCCCCATGACTAAGAGCTCGACACATCTCAATAAATAGAGGTGATCGTGCAACATTAAAGGATATGAAGTTCTGATAGAAAAAAAATGCAATGGTGAGATCAAGCTCTTCCCTCTTCTCTTTTTGGAAAATCTTGTCCATTGGACCAACTGCAGTTGCCTTTCTCTTTGCTGATTCTCCCCTACTAAAAGTCTCAAAAGGGAGCTTGTTGCTGCTTTTCCTTAAGAATGGAAGGGGGTCATCATTCTTGTTTTTTTTTAATTTTGCTGCCACATTTGCCTCACCAATCCCCTGCTCTTTCTCCAATTCCTTCCTCTTTGGCGATTCAATTGTTGTACAACATTTAATGCCACAACCTCGAATACCCAACAAAAGAGCTTTCACACGGAAATATGTGCAAGTGAACTTGCCGTGGCAAAAATTGCATTTCCATGAACAATTTCCTCCTCCTCCTTTTTTTGCTGCCCCTTCCTCTCTTGTCACATATTTCCACAATGGGTATTTGGGGTCAACAATTTGTTTTCCCTGCACATTTGAAGCTACTGTTGCAGCCCCACTTCCAATGGATGGAATACTTGCAGACCCTGATGAAAGAGGGACAAGAGGGGCATCTCCAATGGAGACATTCTTCCCCTTTCTTTGCCCCTGTCTTGTTGCCTTTGATTGAGCCATGAATACTGTAAAAAATAAACAAAAACAACTAAATATATAAAATATATGCACATGCAAACACTAATGCCTAATGTTTTAAAAACCGGAACCGGTGACCGAACCGGTGGCCTAATGAACCGGGTTTCTAACCGGAACCGGTCTAACCGGGAGCGGTCAGATGCCAATGAACCGGTTTAAAAAAAATACATTAAATAATTATTTTTTTAATAAAAAAAACTATTTTTAAGATTTGCAACCATGATTCCAAGCCAATAGAGACAAAATATGCAAAATTTGCTCATTTATATACCATGCAAAGGTGAATATATCAAAATGGCACCGAGTGCAATATATATCATCGAAAAATACATAAGCAATGAGGCTCCAAATGGCCCATAAAGTCCAAAAACAATGCTACAAGCTATGAGGCCATTGGCCTAATACAAGACTACATATTAGTGATCATCAACATGATCACTCCTCATCATGATCAAAATCATCACCACTACTAGACAAGGGATCATCAACATGAGCTACATAAATAATATGGCTCAAAGTTTGAGGACTCCTAAAACTCCTCTACAACTTTAGTAGTAGTAGTAGTAGCAAAAATAGACATCAAAACTACAAATCATCGAGCAACATGGTCTCTCATGAAACTCATCATTGATTCATCGCTACTAGAAATGGGATCATCAACAAGAGATACATAAACATCATCTAGCTCAAAGTCTTCAGACTTGGATTGCTCAACCTTATAACATGATAGAAATTGAAAAAGTTTAACATGCCTAACCAATAATTTTGGTTTGAGTGAAGGGTTCATTTCCTCAACCTTAAAATGCGATAGAAAAAGATTAGCATGTCTAACTAGTTGTTTTCCTTTGATTGAAGGGTACATCAAGGTTCTTAAAGGACTTCATGCTCTTGATCAAATGCCAATATCATACCCTTACACATGATAGAATCAAATGGAAACATTGCAAATTCCCAAACCATGAAACCCTGAAAACCATTAAGTCTGCTGAATTTTGAGTGAAACCTAAAATTCTAGTTTCTCCATATGAAATCCAATGAGTTCGAAACCACTCTTAAACATCCTGAGTCATTTCATGGTAATGTTAAAAATTTAAGTAAAAGGATGAAAATGAAAAATAAAGGAAATGTCACTTTTACTTTAAGAATTTAACATTACCATGAAATGTCAATGCTTCCCTTACCTCCACATCAGCCCTAAAACTCATTTCTGGCCGTGCGTGGGTCCACAGAGGGAAAGAGTAGCTAAATGAACCCTCCCATTGGCTCCAAATCAGCCCTAAAACATAACTGTCGCCGAAAATGTGGGTCCGAGGATGAGTTAGCACCTAACCTACCCTGCTAGGTCCGGCTTTTTTCAAAAACAAAGTAAATGCCCTAGGTAGTCGCTGCCCTCGGCCGGCTTGACTTGGCTATCTAACCTACTTGCTTTAAAACACCGCTAAACAGCAAAATAAATGCAAAATATAGAGGGACAGTGCACTTACCGGATGCTTGAATCTCTTCGAAAGAACTCCCTTTCTCCTTGCTCACACTTGCTCCTTGCTCACCCTAGCTCCTTCTCACTTCACAAAATGAAATGGGTGAGAAACAATGAACAAAAACCGCACTTTATAAAAAAAAAACAGCGATTTTTTTGACCGGCAGGTCCGACTGTACCCGATTCACCGAGTACGGCCGTATCCGTATAGGGTACGGTCGGGATACGCCGTACCCTGTATGGATACGGCCGTACCCAGTGAATTGGGTACGAATCGGGTACGAATCGTATCCGATACGGGGATTCGGGATTCGGTCACCCTTTTTGACGAATCCGGTTTCTTAGCTGAAAACTATTACAAGGAAAAATGAAATATATAGGAAAATATTCCAACATTGACAAAACAGACTTATCTCGATTTTCATGCAAGACTCCACCTCAAAAATCGTGCCAAAAGAAAACACAGTTCAAACATAAAACAATGCAATAAATGTTGTACGGCCACCCTCGATAAATGTGCCCAGATCACAACGTGCAAGACTCCACCTCGAAAATCATGCCAAAAGAAAACACAGTTCAGACAAAAAACACTGCAATAAATGTTGTACGCCCAGCCTCGAGAAATGTGCCCAGATCACAGCGTATGACTTGTATGGATCTGTACGGAATGTACTGAATAGTACATCAGGTTCTCTTCTCGAAAATCGTGCCCAGATGCCTCGATTTTCGTGCCTTCAACTTGCAATTTGTTTTCCTTGAAATCTGTGTTGTCACCCTCCTTGGAATGCATGCCAAACTCTGTTGTACGGTTATGTTGTAAATGCCAAGATCCTCCTTGGTTAGTGTGCCCAAAATTCTCCTTGGGATGTGTGCCAAAGATCCTGCTGTTCTTCTTCACTTCCTCCCTGCGCAAAAATTTCTCCTTCACTTTCTCTTGCTTTCTCTCAAATTCTCATGAAAGAATAGAATGATCTTTTCCTTTTCTTCTCTCCTTTTGACCTAACCTAACTGACTTTTGAGTGATCCCTAGATCCAATGGCTAAGAAAGCTTTAGATCAAGGGCTGAAAATAAATGTGCATTATTTTCACCTTTTTCTATTTAATCACTCACCCACTTAAATAAAGAACCACTTAGCCTTTTATTTCCATAGTCACTTTTCACTTTATAATTCTTCATTGACTTTAATAAAGTCACTTTCAAATTAGAACGTAACTTTATCACTTATAAAGTCACTTTTAAATTAGACCGACTTTACCACTTATAAAGCCACTTTTAGAAGAAGAGGTACATAGAGTGGACACCTTTCCCTAGGCAAAAGATCAAAGCCATGGGGAACCACTTGTCCTTGGTACCCAAAATTTAACATTCTTTGTGCCACCTAAGGGTCATGTTGCCTCAAAATATAACAAGCCTTGTGACAAGCCTCTCAAGAAAATAGCCAAACTAGGATACAACAATTAGGTGGTTTCCACTATCACCTTAGCACTTCACCTCCTCTTTAGTGGAATTTCACCACACGGGAGGCTTCCTAGTTTATCACATAAAGGATGATCTAATTCAATTGGTTCAAGGTGACATATTTGATGTTGATTTTTGTGTAGTATCGAGAGGCATTCTCGCATGCCAAGAGGCCTCCTAAGTTAGCATAGAAGACTTATGTTAATAAAAATTAGAATTCAATTTTTTATTGGGCTTCATGTAGGCTCAAAAAGGACAAGTCGGCCCAGCTCAAGAAGGGACGTGTCCCTTGGGGTAAATGCACCCATTTGACTTGTATATATATACAATGTGACATCTTGGATCCTTAATGATCAAGGGTGGTTTGATGATGTGTCTTCCAACAATGTCGATTAGGCTTCAATATCAAGAATCTTTGATGGTAAATATTACCTCCTCGATGTGTGGGTCCTTTGAATAAGGTTGAAGGTCTTCTTGAGATGGCTTGAGGGTTTCCTTGTAAACTGCTTTGACTCTTCAAAGTAGACTTTGACTTTTGCCTTGATGCTTTCTAGAAAACTGATTCTCGATCTTTGATCCTTGAGTGTCTTCTTGTCAAATAGCCCTTTGTCTTTAGCACCTTAGCTTTGAAACCATGTTGAGATTTGGAAGGGCAGAGTTTAACTCAATTCTCTACTTGATAATTACTTGTGAACTTATTTCTTTTACTTAGATCTTCTCTTTATTAGCTTATGCTAGGTCTCTATATTACTAGTATAGTCCCTTATTGTTGTTAGTGTAACCCCCTTATTGTTATTGTTGTACCCCTATAACCCCCATATTGTTATTATTGTGCCCTTACATTATTATTGTTAGGTCGGCTAGGATTACATTGCGGCCCCATGGACTCCTATGCAAGGAGATTTTGTCATTTGTATCATCCAAGACTTGTTCATTTATGTAATGTATTGGAGGTTGCCCCCTCGAAGTGGCTTATTTCTAAGGCGTTGATCTCTCTTTTCTTCTATTTTTGGAGCTGGTTTCATAACATTTGGTATCAGAGCTTTGGATTCTAGGGTTTCGCTGCTCCAAACAGGTCATCGTGGCATTTTTGCTATAACTTTTTTTCTACGAAGGTTCGGAAGCTGAAATTTTTACAGAGCGAAGCCGAAATCCTGAGGAACGTCGTGTAAAAATTTCAGATCTTGGTTCGCAATATTTTCAGAGATATCATCTGTGGAAGTTGGGTTTTTTTAGGCTCCTGAATTTCACCTAAAACAAGTCATCATGGCATTTTTGCTATAACTTTTTTTCTGCGGAGATTCAGAAGCTGAAATTTTTATAGAGCGAAGTTGAAATCCTGCGGAACCTCCTGTACAAATTTCAGATATTGGTTCGCAATATTTTCGGAGATATGATATGTGGAAGTTAAAGTTTTTTCAGGCTCCCGAATTTCATCTCAAAGAGGTGACCCTGGGAAAATCGTCATAACTCTCTCTCTGAGCGTCGGATTGAAATTCTGTAAAAAGTAGACGCAAGTACATGGACTGTAGTTTCTTGCGTAGCAATTTTAGAGTCGAAGGAGGAAACAGTGACACGTGGCACATCGTACAACTTCGCTTTACTGAACCAGTCCATAATTAGGTCATTGTGGGAGATTGGGCATAACTTTGCCTTGAAGAATCCAAATCAGGTCAGACCTGTGGCATTCGAAAGAAGATTCAAAGTGCTACTATAGCGCCGAATTTCAAATATTGAAGATCCGAAATCATAGAGATAATTCAATTTCAATATCGAGCTCCTCAAAAGCAAGAAAAATGTGTGTATTTTTTTTTCCGAATTGCATAAGTCTTGTCTGAAGAATCAATTTGAATTGATTCCAAGGGCATATTGTAGAATAGATATCAGTATTGGGTTCTAAAATGCCTCCTAAAGAGAATTCAACACCCATTAAGCCTTCAGAAGTCTCTACTATGGCTCATGAAGATGAAGAAATGCAACATGACATATCAAAATTACAAGAGCAAGTGCACCAAATTTCGCTCTCGCAAAGAGCCACAAAAAATGAAATGGATGTTTTGAAGAAAAGCGTGGAAGCTAAGATGGATGGTTTGAAGAAAGATGTGGAAGCTACGATGGATGGTTTGAAGAATGGTATGGAAGAAAAAATGGAAGGTTTGAAGGAAGACATGGAAGGTTTGAAGGAAACTCATGATGAGAACAAAAGAAATGTTAATCATGATTTCATAAACTCTAATGTTGGATTGAAGAACCACCATATTCCAAAGATGGATATGAGGAAGTTTGATGGCAAGGATCCTGTAACATGGATACAACTTTTGATCTCAATAATGTGCAAAACACACAAAAGGTACGCATTGCAACTTTACATTTAAAACAAAATACATTTGTATGGTATCAATGGCTTTGCTCCCGTAAAAAAATTGTCACTTGGTCAATTTTTATGGAGGAAATGATAGCACATTATGCGGATACAAAGAGCAACACCTTCTTTAGCCAATTGATAAATCTCAAACAAAAGGGTTTAGTGGGGCAGCACATTGAGGACTTCCAAAAATTGAATATAAGGGTAACTGATATTCTAGAGGAACACAGGATTGATCTCTTCATAGGCACTTCAAAGGATAACATTTAACATGAATTTCGCGTTCTGGAACCTGATTCATTGGAGAAGGTATTCAGGTTGGCAAGAAAAGTTGAATGTAAAATTATGGCAACAAGGAAGCCTACCACTCAATTCTATAAAGAAGGAAGTGTGGCTACGCCTAGATTTCCACAACCTACAAGGTTGACACCACAACAATTGGAAGAAAAAAAGAGCAAAAGGGCTTTGCTACAGTTGTGATAGCAAATACACTAAAGGTCATAAGTGTGCTGAGAAGAAATTATTTTACATAGATTGTGAAGAGGAAGAAGAAAATGAACAAGAAGAGGATATACACCAGAAACCAGCCCTAGAAGAGGAAGAAATGAATCCGACCATATCGTGTAATGCACTGGCAGGAATTACCACTCCTCAAACTCTCAAGATAGAAGGACATCTCAAGAAGAAAAAGGTAATAGTGTTGATTGATTCAGGTAGCACCCATAATTTTATTCATTGTAAGGTAGCCAAGGAATTAAATTGTTTCCTATACCCAGCACCAGAATGTCAAGTGATGGTTGCAAATGGAGGAACTATAAATTTCTCTGGAAAATGCCATAATATCAAGCTCCCACCTATTCGTGATCATGATCATGCTATTCATTTGATTCCAGGAAGTGTTCCTCCAAACATAAGGCCTTACAGATATCCTTATGTCCAAAAGAGTGAAATTTAACATATGATTGCATAAATGTTTGAGGCTGGTATAATTCAACCTTGTCAAAGTTCTTTCTCTGCTCCAGTAGTATTGGAGCGCAAGAAGGATGGATCATGGCGCATGTGTCTAGATTATAGGGAGCTCAATAAGCTCACTATTAAAGATAAATTTCCCATTCCTCTGATTGATGAATTATTGGATGAATAACATGGATCAATTTATTTTACCAAGTTGGATCTCTATTCAGGATATCATCAAATTAGAACGAATACTGAAGATATTCCAAAAACAACGTTTCAAACTCATGAGGGTCATTATGAATTTTTGGTCATGCATTTTGGCCTTACCAAAGCACCTTTTACATTTCAAGGGTTGGTGAATTCCATTTTCAAACCTCTTCTTAGAAAATTTGTGCTAGTATTTTGATGATATACTAAGAAAGGCAGTGTCTTGGAAGGAGCATGTCCAACATGTTGATAGGGTGCTCAACTATTGGAGGAGAAACAATTATATGCAAACATCCAAATGTTTTCGGGATACAAGAGGTGGAATATCTGGGTCATATTGTATCTCAGGAGGGTGTTAAGGTAGACCCTAACAAAATTAAATCCATTAATGAATGGAAAGTCCCCACAACCATAAAGAAGTTGTGAGGATTTCTCTGGCTAAGAGGGTATTATCGCAATTTTGTTAAGAAATATGGGAGAATATCAGCACCTCTAACAACATTATTGAAGAAAGATGTATTTTCATGGACTCCTGAAGCAACTAAGGCCTTTGAACATCTTAAAGAGGCAATGTGCTTAGCACCGGTCTTAGCTACGCCATACTTCATAAAAACCTTTATTGTGGAATGAGATACCTCGGGAAATGGAATTGGTGTTGTTTTAATGCAAGAAGGAAGACCTATTGCTTTTGAAAGTGGTCTAATCAAAGGAAAGTATTTATAGAAAGCTATTTATGAGAAGGAAATGTTGGCAATACTACATGCACTAAAGAAATGACGACCTTACCTAATGGGAATACACTTCAAGGTAAAAACTGATCATGATAGTCTTAAATAATTTTTGGAACAAAGAATATCTTCAGAAGAGCAACAAAAATGGGTCACAAAGATGTTAAGTTATGACTTTGAAATCATCTACAAAAAGGAAGCTAGAAGTGTTGTTAAAAGTATGCACTCTCAAGAAAGGATGAAGAGGTGGAAGCTCGGCTTTGTGTTACTTTCCCATTTCTATTATCTAACCAGATTGGATAACCGAAGCAAGGGATGAATGGAAGAAGGACAAAGAAGTGTGGACACTCATTCAAAAGTTGCAACAAGATCCTAGTACATCTGATACATTTAGTTGGAAAAACTATTCCTTATGGTACAAAGATCGCTTATATATTTGCAAGAATTCCCAACAAAAACAAAAGATTATTTTGGAATTGCACACTTCTCCTTTAGGAGGACACTCGGGATCTTTTAAAACTTACCACAGGGTGAAGAAAGAATTTTTTGGGGATGACCTTAAATCTGATATTCAAAAGTTTGTGGCGGAATGTTTGGTTTACAAGCAAAATAAAGTTGAGACAATTAAGACCAGATCTTCTACAACCTTTATCCATCCCAAGTCAACATTGGGATGGATATCATCCACCGTCCATCACATCTTCTTCAAGGGGAAATTCTAGGGCTCAAGCAGTGGAAGATCACATCAAGCATCAACAAGAAGTTCTCCAACTCTCAAAGGATAACCTAAATTTGGCACAAAATCGAATGAAACAGCAGGCAGATCAACATCGCAGTGAGAGAAGTTTTGATGTAGGAGACTAGGTATTTTTACGACTACAACCAAACAAACAAATGTCCCTCAAGCAAGATAAGAAGGATAATAAATTATCGCAAAAGTAATATGGTCATTACAAGGTGTTGCAAAAGATTGGTACTATGGCATACAAATGGAGCTTCCTGCTTCTTCGCGAGTGCATCCAATTTTCCATGTTTCATGCTTAAAGAAGGTTATAGGGGACAAACTTCCAATTCAAACAATATTGCCAGAACTTGATGAGAAAGGAAAAACCATATTGGAACCTGAAGCAGTCACGGAAAAAGAGACTCGACAGCTACAAAATTGATCACTTTCAAAGTATCTCATCAAATGGAAGAACTTACCCACTAAAGATTCTACATGGGAGGATGAGAATTTTATACAGAAGCGTCAAGAAATAATCAAGCGTTGACGACAACACTTGTTCGAAGAAGAGGGGTATGTTAGGTCCCTATATTATTAGTGTAGTCCCTTATTATGTTAGTGTAGCCCCCTTATTGTTATTGTTGTACCCTTGTAACCCCCATATTGTTATTATTGTGCCCTGATATTATTATTGTTAGGTCGGCTAAGATTACATTGTGGCCCCATGGACTCCTATATATAGAAAGGAGGTTTTGTCATTTGTATCATCCAAGAATTGTTCATTTATGTAATGTATTGGAGGTTGCCCCCTCGAAGTGGCTTATTTCTAAGGCGTCGATCTCTCTTTTCTTCTATTTTGGAGTTGGTTTCATAATAGCTTATTATGTCTTTCATCAAGTCAATTATCAAAACACAAGAGACACAAGATTTAGGCTCTTCAAGAGGCTCTTCAAGCCAAGGCCAAAACCTCTCCCTCTTCAAGAGGAAAACCCGCAAGTAAGTCTTCTTGTAGACTTTCAGTTGACAAGTACCATGACCATGACAAAGACCCTTGACTCTTGTATGCCTCCAAGACCTTGTCACTGCTCCTTTCTTGGTTTCTTATGTTGATCTCTCTTTTTTCACCGTTCTGCACCAGTACTAGAGAACTTTGTCTCTAAATTGTGTGCTTCTTCACCTTCTATCTTGATGCCCTAGACTGATTACGCTTTATATACCTTACACCTTTGCTGGCTAGACTTCTTTCCTGAAATGACCCTCGGCAAATCTCAGGTATGCAAGGTGGATACTAGCCCAAAACATATGTATATACTTCGCTGGAATGTGTCACTTTTTCAGTGGTAAATCTGTACTCCAATCCGCACTCTTATTACAGTTGTTAATCCAAAACAATGGACCTCATTTTTGCGTTGTGCTTCCCTTGTCCTACGCTGGAGTATCTCCTCTTCTTACGCACCAATAGACCTTATATTCCTTGCATATATGTCTTCTGAAATGTCACAGATCCAAACTGTCTCATGTCTGAGATCTCAGAGATATTGTCTCATGTCTGAGATCTCAGAGATATCCAAACTTGTCTTGTTGTAATTTTTGTGCAGTTCACTGGGTATTTAGAGTTGTTCGTCCCTATAAGTAGCCAACCTGACCCAGTGAACAATTGTGGCTATTTCTAGGAGCCGACATGATTGTTAGGCCGACTTGATCATCTGTTATCAGGCCGACTTCTCAAAGGATATTTCGAGCATCTTCCAAGCCATCTTCAAGGAGTGCTTTCACAAGGTTAGGAGGCATACATTTACATCAGTCATAAGTGTAGCAACACTTCATATACATGACTCTAAGTTATATATATTTCTGACAAGATGACAAACCCTAAAAGACATCAAGAAGAAGTCTTTGACCTATAATAAAAACTCCTTGCTCATGAAACCCATGAAGCAAGCTTTACAAAAATATATTTTATTATCTTTGTCTTCTTCATTACATAAATTCATAATTACTAGCCATTATGAAGACCGAACCTAGTTACACTTTCCAACAACCTCGGCCCTACTCCTAATGCATTCAGTCCTCAAAACAGTATTGAAAAGGCCCAACCAAATTCCTTTTTCTCCTTTTTTGAGACTGCTTTAGGTCTGCGGCTAGATCAGAGGTAATCTTGTGATATCTCACACTTGGATGGATGACAAATAAGCCTCCAAACAACTCTTATTTATATCTTTTTCTAGGGAAAATTCTGTA
>JAXQQM020066076.1:0-65425 GCA_034641835.2 Pinus albicaulis
GGTGTTTCCAATTCTCCTCGATGGGATGGGTTCTTGGAAGTCCTCAGCACTTCAGATCTATCATTTCTCTCTCCTGTTGGTGTAGAAAACCCAGACAAAGATAGAATTCAAAGGGAGCTCACACAGCAAATAATGGAAAATATGACAATGATAATGGCTCAAATTCAGACCAAGAGTTTAGATCCAAAGTGATCTAATAGGCAAAAAAATGTGAGGAATGGTAGGAAAAACCCTCCTATTTATAAAAAAATATTGGGGCATTCTAGATCTTGGTGTATGATTAAAATAAGATTAACCAAATCTAGATCCACCTTTTATGGAATATTTTATTATATTTGTTGGAGGGAAAAAGTATTTGACTTGGGTCCAATCCCTTTATTTGTGAATAATAAATAAATAAATGATTTATTTATCATTTTAAGGCGGTGGTTAAAAGATAATCAAATAAATAATTATTTATTTAATTATTTATGGGTGATTTAGTCATATTTAACAAGGAATATTATTTAAATAAGGTTTAAATAATTATTCCTAGAAAATAATAAGATAAATAAATATTTATCTAATTAATTTCCTTGTTTTGGGTTAAACATGACTAGGAAAATAAAAAAAATATAGGTTTGTTTAATATTTCCTTTTGGGGTTTCCTGTTTAGACCATAAACAACCTAATAAATGTGTTTTATTAAGTTATTTTACATAGTGAAGGCAATTTTACTTAGGATAAAATTGGTCTTACATGGTGTACTTCGGTTCATCTAATGATAGTAGGTTAGATGACCAAAAAATGGTGTAACAATTTATGTTTAAAGAAGGAATTGTTTATTAAAAGAATTGCATTCTCTAACTTTTCCTTAATTAGAATTTCATTGAAAGAAAACAATTTGATTATCATTTTTAGGTGCATTTTTAGTGTCTTTTGGAAATCAAGTCTTCACACCATCAGAGTTTCATTTCCACACCCATTGACTTAAGAAACAACTCTTAAAAGTAACGCTTAATTAAAATTCATCTAGCAATCTTTTTATTTTCTAGGGCTCTTATCACCAACATAGCTTAGGCTAGTATCTTGGAGTAAGGAGTAGTTAACTCTCCAAGATAGTAAAAAAAAACAAGTAGACAAATCTTGCGGTAGGAGATAAATCCAATTGTAATTTTTATAATCTGGGAAGCTTCTCTTAAAGAAGTCAATCACGAGATCATGTCCGAACCTTTGAGACAATCAGTTCTGTTTCATTGGGGAAGATAGAAGATTTTGCGCATATTACAAATGGTAAACCTCAGATTAACCATTGTCGAGGAGCCTGGGGTCACTTGTCGGTAAACCTCGGATTAACCATGTCGAGGATCCCTCAAGGGGATTGAGCTTGCTACTCTGCCCTTGCACGTGAAATCGGATCGTAGACTGTTCCCCCAGTTATATTTGTTATTGTTGGTAACCTTAGTGTCTATTATCTTAATATTATTTCCTAAGGTGACGGTGAAGGAAAGATCTCACTGTACCTGGAGCAGACGTCGACTAGACTCACTTGGACTATCTGGGGGGTTCTCTTCACACGAGATGGTTTTGTGAGGAAACTTGTGCCAGTCTGTTTCATTAAGCAGGTTGTTGGGGTAACTGTTCTAACCACCCTTTCTGTGATAAATTTCTACTAAGTTGGATTTCATCACCAATTAGTGTTTTTAGTACGGAAAGTTACTGTTTGTGTGTGGTTTGAACTCTTAGATTTTTAAGCGTGTGATTCAGCTGTCTGTTTCTTTAGAGACTTTAGGTGTTTTCATTGAAATTTTCTTTGTTTGCATGTGATTAGTTAATATTTAATCGTGGTGGAATTATCGAGACAGTCCCGGAGACTACAAGGGAAACCCCCTGAATATTCACCAAGTCATCTTGAAGGGCTTCGTGCTCTGGTATCATCCAGTAGTGGTAGGATTAGATCAACAGAAATTGGAAGTTCATCCATAGTTGTCCATCCTGATCATCAGATACCTACAACAGAATACATTCAAGAACTGATTTTAGTTTTAGAAGTTACTAGTAGTATTCCTGCTTCCAGTGAACTCGCTGACGAACCTGAAATCTCTGAACCTGAAACTGAACTTTCTGTTTTAGAAACATCCTCAGGATTTATTTCACCAACTTCTAGCGATCTTGGTTCACCTAGGGTAAGAAATATTGTCACTGACGATCTTTCAGCTGGTCTTATTTCCATTGAAGAACTTACTAATCCAGATGAAGATATATCTCTTCCCGACTCCCCTCAATCCTTAAATCTTAGGGAGCGTGAATCTATTTTCTACAGCCCTATTCGAACTAGTTCTTGGTATCTATCTTTACAAAAAAATTTAGAGAATCCAGGTCTTTCTTTTTCTCCACCTCGAGTTCCATTTCATCCTACACCCAGAGGTTACTATCCACCATCCATTATGGCCAGAGAGTCATCCATGTTTTCTGAGACACTGGAATCATTTTTACACGGTGCTCCTTCTGTTCCTTCGGGATATCACGCTCTGTCTGGAACTTTCTCGGGAACAGCTCCTCAACCCATCGAACAAATGTTGTCATCTGGTAATAGAGGTGTTAAAACTGAAACGTCGAACACAGCGCAAATCTATATGATGTCCGGTAATATTCTGAATCCTCAACCTCAAGGCAATCAGTTACCGCCTGGAGGGCCAATACAGGGAAATCCGTTACCGCCTAGGGGGCAACCTTAAATTAGTCAATTACCGCCTAGAGGGAAACCTTCAGGTAGTCAATTACCACCTGGGGGGCAACCTTCAGGTAGTCAGTTACCGCCTAGGGGACAACCTTCAGGAAGTCAATTACCACCTGGGGGGCAACCTTAAGGTAAGTTTTTCCCAGGACAAACTATCGAGTCATATTATTTTGGGGGAAAACCCCAAGGGCAGTACACACCTCAAGGGTATCAACCTACAGGACAGTATATGCCCCAAGGTCAACCTCAAAATCAATATGCTCCTCAGAGTCCTTATCAACCCCAACTTTAGTACGCGCCTCAAGGTTAGTACCCGATTCAAGGTTTCCAACAGCCTTCTGGTCAGCCATCTATTCAAGGAGCCGAAAATATACCACTTACTTATCAACCCTACATTCAACCAGGTTATGGTCCTTGTGCTCAACCTTCTGTGTGACAATACCCTGGAATGAATATGGTGTGGGATCCATCCCAATATCAATAGCCTGTGCAGCCTAATGTGCGTTTGCCTTATCAACCTGGACAGCCTTTAATTTCTGGTCCAACTCAGTAACCTGTCCAGCCTACTATTCAAATTCCTGCACCTAGTCCTGTTCAGCAAGCTGGTCCTAGTTCACCTAAGACTCCGCCTCAAACTGCTGCAACTGTTGTTATGCCTGTTCAACCTGTAACACCTCCTTCTAGAGTATCTATAACCCCGATTTCATCTATCCCTGCATCCGTACAAATCCCTCAAGTCTTTGTACCCCAGTCAGGATCTTCGGTTCAGACTTCGGTGCAGATGCCTACGCGACAAGGCAGTACAAGTACAGTTGTCACAAGTCAACCATAATTCACGTATCAACCGTACCAGGGGCAGCCGCAATTCGGTCCCTATATACAAAATCCAAACTATCAGTATCAACCGTACCCTGGCTATACTTATCAACAGCCTCAACAACCCCAGTTCGGTCCAGTTAATCCTGGTTTTCCAGGAGGTTATACAATTCCTAATGCTAATCCAATTCCCAGTTATCCTGGGTATCCACCTCCTGGAACTACTTTGGCTACTCAAGGTTTTCGCGATCCTAACCGTCAGTTACCATTTATCGCAACTTTGGATTTACCTGATTTGATGCACCTTACAAATGATCCGATTTTCTATTATCAGTACTGGCCGCCAATGCTGCATAAGTTGTCCAGTGATATACCAAAATTTGAAGGTAAGTCAAGAGAGGATCCATCAAATCACGTCATGACCTATCACCTTTGGTGTGCGTCTAATTCAATCTTTGATGATTCGATTTGCTTACATCTTTTCCAAAGAACTCTTATTGGTCTTGCAGCCAAATGGTACATTGAGTTACCACGAGGATCGTTTCATAATTTCAGTCAGTTAGAAAATGCCTTCTTGACTCATTTTCAGTTGCCGGTCAGATACGACAATGACACGGAATTATTAAATTCGCTGAAACAATCCTCGTCTACGTATATTAAGATCATATTCATGAATGGCGACGTAGGAGACGTTTGGTGAAATTTTATATTTCACATCAAATTTTGGTAGAATGGTTTGTTAAATCATTGTTACCCAAGATTATTGAAGATGTAGCTAAGGCTGGTGTTGTTACTGAAGAGCAAGTAATTTCTCAAGCTCAGTACCTTGACCTCGTTTATACGCAGTCAAGTACTTTATGTGAAAAAATCCCAGAACTTCTGAAACAAGGTCAAATAGCTGCTCCTCCTTTAGGGTCTCATGCCGTTGACGGTATGATTGGTACAGTCAATACTAAAAGTAAGAAGAAATCTTCAAATAATTCTTCTCCAATTATAAATTTACTTGATTCCCCGAAAGGAGAATCTTCCCCCGAATTTTTTGCTGATATCCATTTTGTGGAGACATCTACAGCTAAATCTAAATCCGGTAGTAAAAATAAAGGGAAGAATAAAAACAAAAAGAATTCGAAAGAAAAAACTGATAAAAATGAATCCAATGACGAAAAACGTAAACAATGTTATCCTTGTTACATTTGTGACGAAGATCATTTTACTAAGGAATGCCCACATCAGGCCGAGGTTGCAAAATTCGTCAAAGGTTCACAACCTGCTGTCTTGAAGGATCCCTTTCCGACTCAAGATAGTAAGATGGTTGGTTCTACTTCGACCACTTCAGAAGAGCCTATTTTAATGATGTCTCATGTAAGGATTGCGACGCGATCGCAAGATTATGGTACTAAGAATCCTGTTGATGGTAAAGAAGCAGAATATTCTAATGCAAATACATCAACTACACCTCCTCCTGTTTCTGGTCCGCTACAAATTGAGAAACCAAATCCAGACTTAATAATCAAACCGCCTGCTAAAGGTGTTGTTCATAAATCAGCTTTCAATCCACATGCGAGAGCTGCTCAGAATTACAACATTGTTGAAGACTTAGCTATTTCTCCTTCAGCAATGTCGGCTTTGAAAGTGTTGCAATCATGCCCAGCACAGCATAAATTGCTTTTTTCTGCTATAGGAGCTATAGATATTCAGGATTCTAATCTTATAATCTTCGATTTAGAAAATAGTACACCTCGTCTACCTCATTAGATGGCTTTCCAGATACCAGTGTTACTAAAAAATAGACCGATCTTTCTGACTGTGATTGATGACGGAGCTTCAACGTGTATTATGTCGATTCAGTGTTGGAAATAACTTGGTTCTCCTATACTTAACCAATCTCCGACGATTCTTAAGGCTTTTTATGGTCAAGGTTTCCACCCTTTTGGTATTTTGCAGGATTTACCCATAGGGGTTGAAGGTAAAATTATAAATCTAGATGTGGAAGTGGTTGATGCCCCTCTTGATTACAACCTTCTTCTGGGTCGTAGTTGGTCTTATGCTATGACTGCTATTGTTTCTTCGGTTTTACGACTCATAAAATTTCCATATAAAGGAAGGATCGTTACAATAGATCTGTTAACTTATTTTTCTTCCGACCCAGCCTCTACAGAAACAATCCAGCATGTTGGTAAAGCGACTATCCTGTACAAGGATGTTGGAGTAGGTTTGATTAAGGATTTTGGTTTGTTAGAAACTTTTTCCATTCCTCCTCCTAACGTATCGCCTTTTGTTGCAACTATTCATATGATTTCCTCAAATTCTGTTATGTTTGATGATCCTTGAATCGTACCTTCCAAATCCGAGTTAGATTCAATTGATGGCATGATGCCTTTGAGTCCATTTGAACTTGCATATCAGGCTGTACAGTCATTTTTTGACCCCTCTTCAACTGAAATTGATCCATTGAATGGGATCCATGAGGAATCACTTTCTATATCTAGCTCAACCACAATGGCATTTCCCGAACCCGTTCATTCTGATGAGCAGATTCGTGAATTATTGTTTGTTAACGATTTACCATGGGAAGATCTACATCATCGATCTTCATTTTTACCTGAACTAGATCATTTTGAAGGTGATTTTGCTTCAATTGTTACTGCTGAATATGTCAAAGAACCGCAGAATCCATTGAAAAATCTTGATTCTGAGTTAAATCTGGAAAATATTTCTCGAACGATTCCAATTGAAATTTCAGTAAAACCTGGAATAATTGAAAACATTCATAGAGGTGCTTCCTGTACTGAAGAATAAATTCAAACTTATAAAGCCCTATTTCAAGAATTCCGTGATGTGTTTGCCTGGTCTTATGAAGAAATGCGAGGAATTGATTCGTCAATTGTCGTACATGAAATCAAGACTTACCCGGGTGCCAAACCTGTCCGTCAACGTCTACGTCAAATGCATCCTAGAAAATCTGCTGCTATCAAAGCAGAGGTTGAAAAATTACTTCGTGCAAGTTTCATTTATCCGATTCCCTTAACGGACTGGGTATCTAATATTGTTCCTGTGACTAAAAAACAAGGAACGATACGAGTATGTATCGATTATAGGGATATTAATCAAGCTTGTCCAAAAGATAATTATCCAACTCCCTATATGGATCAAATAATCGATGATTGTGCCGGTAGTTAAATTTTTTCCTTTATGGATGGATTTTCAGGTTATAATCAAATAAACATACACCCTGTTGATCATCCAAAAATAGCTTTTATTTGTCTGTGGGGGATATTTTCTTACTGCAAACTACCCTTTGGATTGAAGAACGCTGGAGCAACTTTTCAAAGGGCAATGTCTTATGCGTTTCATGACATTAAGCACATTGTGCAACCATATCTCGATGACTTACCTGCTCATTCATCACGCAGGTCTGACCATCTTACACATTTACATGCTATCTTTATGAGATGTCAGCATTATCAAATTCGGCTGAATCCACAAAAATGTGTTTTTTTTGTTGAGTCAGGTCATTTACTGGGATTTTTTGTCTCGAAAGAAGGTATTTGTGTTGATCCGTCGAAGGTCAAAACTATTGTCAAATTGCCTCCTCCTTCGACTTTACGCCAACTCCAAAGTTTGCAGGGGAAAGCAAAATTTTTACGTCGATTTATTCCTAACTACGCCGAGCTTACAAAAGGTTTTACCCGGTTTCTCAAATAGAACATTCCATTATTTTGGGATGAGATCGCTAATCGATATTTTGATGCACTTAAACACGCGTTAACCCATGCATCGTTATTGGATCCTCCCAACTACAACCAGGATTACATTTTATATCTCGCCGCTTCTCATTCCACCATTGGGATGGTGTTAGTTTAGGAAGACGAATCTCACACTGAACATGTGATTTACTATCTTAGTTGAAATCTGCATCCAACTGAGATTAAGTATACGCATGTGGATAAATTGGCTTTGGCAGCTGTTCAAGCTGTCCAATGATTTAGACATTACATATTGTTACGCAAAACTACAGTAATTTCTTATTGCAACCCTATAATGTACATTTTAACCAAACAATTGCTAGGGGGCAAGTATTCCAAATGGATAGTCATCCTACAGGAATTCGACTTGGAATTTGAAAAATCCAAGGCGAAGAAATCCTTAGTCTTTGCAGAACTAATGTGTGATTTCCCCTCTACTGATACTTAAACTGTGGCAGAGCAACCCATTGCGGACGAATCTCTGTTTCTTATTGTTTATCTTCAAATCCAATCTTTTTGGCCTGAAATCTCGCGGTCTCAGTGACGGAAGATACGTTTCCAATCCCAACAGTATAATGTTATTGGTGATACATTTTATCGTCATGGAGCGGATTCTATTTTCTGACACTGTCTTATTCATGAAAAAGCTGAAAAGGTTTTAAATGACTACCATTCTGGAGCATGTGGCGGTCATATGTCTGGGTATGCCACAGCCCAAAAGATATTGCGCGCTTGTTATTTCTGGCCGTCGTTATTCAAAGATTGTATTTATGCAGTCCGAAAATGCCACAATTGTCAACTTTTTGATCGTAAGATGCACGTTCCTCCCGCTCCTCTTCATCCCATAATTGTTGTTGGTCCTTTCGCAAAATGGGGTATCGATTTTATTACATGTAACCCTCACTCGGCCAGGGGGCATGCATATATTATCTTAGTAGTAGATTATTTTACTAAGTGGGCCGAGGCGATGCCTACATTTTCGGCTGACGGCCAGACTGCTGTAACTTTCGTATTTAATCACATAATTGCTAGGTTCGGTGTTCCTCAAGCCATTATTACTGATCATGGAAGCCATTTTTGGAATTTCATGATGACTGAACTGACAGAACAGCTTGGCTTGTGCCACGATAGTTCCACTCCATATTATCTGCAAGCCAATGGTCTGGTCGAAGCCATAAATAAAGTTTTAGTCACCATGATTAGACGAATTATTGGTATTCACAAGTCCAATTGGCATTCCATGTTATTTTCAGCACTTTGGGCATATCGAACCTTAGTCAAAACGTCAACTGGTTTCACTCCCTTTCAACTCGTTTACAGTTTGGAAGTTGTGTTGCCGATTGAATGCGAAATTCCATATTTGAAATTAGCCACAGAGTTACTCCCAGCTACATCTGAAGAGGAGAAATGTTTTTTTTACTTGGCTCAATTAAATGAGAATCGGAGAAACGCTGCAATAGCAAACAAGGCTCATGTCAAAACAGTAAAAGCTCAGTATGATAGAAGTGTTACCCCTCGAAATTTTTCAGAAGGAGACCTAGTCTTAGTTTATGATCAAGCCAACAATAAGCTAGGGGCTGGGAAATTCATGCCCATGTGTCATGGTCCTTTTATTGTTAAGCGAAAGCTGGCAAAAGGGGCCTATGAGCTGATAGATTTTTATGGTATCCCTTTAGATAAGCCCAGAAATGGGTTATATCTAAAGCGATATTATGCTTAAACCTGGTGTGGAGATATTTTATTTTTTAAATTAGATTTATTTACTGCTGGTGTGTCTTAGATTAGAAAGGTGTGCCTAGTTTAGAAGTGTGTTTTATCACTATTCCTGCTTATCTGAGTTTTACTCTTGATATTGCAGATGTCAACATCTCTTCAAACCTACATTGGTTTTGCTGATGGTGCTTGTCATAGTACATAGAACATTTCTTTCGCAGCTTGGGTTATCTATTCACCCTCTGACGAGTTAGTTTCCATGCATAGGGTAAGCCTTGGTCAAACAACGAATAACATTGCCGAGTATAGTGCAGTGATTGAGTTATTATCTGAGTCCATATCATTTGGGATTCGGAGTTTGATAGTGAGTTTGGATTCTGAACTTATTGTATTACAGCTTAACAGGGTTTATGCCATTAGAAATCCAGTGTTGTTACGGTTATTTTTAAGATTTCGTCTCTTGGAATGTGAATTTGACTACATTGAATATCAACATATTCCAAGACATTTAAATACATTAGCAGATGCAGTTTCTTCTAGTATGATAAATCAACATTTGCAGTGATCAAAACAGTAGAACAAACAACATTCATAAAATGTACGCAGATAGCTGGTAAATAGTGATATATATCATAGGATAGAAGTGTTTTCAAAAAATATACATCGTCTTCGATCATAGGTTGGAAACACCTTATGATCGGCAAATGATAACACAAAAAGTCAAAAATATGAGTCTACAACATGATCATCCCATCACTAATGTTGATCACGAAAAGAAACCACTGCCTGAGCCACCCTGCATAGGAACCTCCTAAAAGGTCCTAGAACACCAATCACATATCTCTGCAATCTGAGTGGAATGTTGTCTATGTCTGTCTCCGGAATATCTAGAGTCAAACGCTCTAGATGATGCTCTAAATCAGTCAAGACTTATGCTGATTGGCCTTCTAGAGCTGGTGCGGCTGCAACTGGTTGTCTTCTTTCATAAGGTTGGAGATGGGCTGGTTGCCGTGGGCCCACATCTGTATTAAAAAAAAAAAAATTATTATTTGACAAGGCGATCGAAAATAAAAAAATTTAGAAATTAGAAACTGTTGAAGAAAGATTTTTACCTGAATCATCCCACTGTTCCCCTGCTGGGAGAGTCATCTCTCGGTCACCGCGGAAATCTATCCCGACGTACAAAAATTCCTCTATGATAAAAAGTTGGCAATCTAGCCAACGAAAATATGAATAAGGAAATCGAACAATCTCAGCGCCCTCAAGATCGTGACGGTCCATCAGTGCAGACCAACGAACCATCCTAGGTTCTCTAAGTCGACAGGCATCAACAGGGATACTTTGTGGAGCTAGCATCGAAATCCTCTCTAGAGCAAAGGAGACGATGATGGATCCATATCCAAAGTTATTCATTTTCCCATTTTTTTCTCTAGTTAGTTGGCCTTTTATATTAGCCAACACAGCGTCACACCAATTGAAAATGGTGCCGCGAAAACAGTCCACAGCAATGCGCATCTGAGAACCGGTAGATACATGCAATGATGCACTCCTGCACAGCTTGGTAACAGTAAATGCAATAACTTTCAGCTCGGGATGGATGATATTTTTTATATCAATCCGTTTGTCCCTGGGGTCTGCTTCATTATTACAGAATTCTTGACGAAGACTAGCGACAGTCTGGCCACCTGGCCTAGTCCCAAACAAGGAGAGTTGTTCGCCCCTCTTGGACAAACCAGTCAGAAAATAAATGTCCTCCATCTCGATTTCAAGCCGGTAGCCGCCCATAACGAAACACTGGTCCTGCACGTTCCACTTGTTTACCAGCCATGTCAAGAGCTCTACCTGTGCACTCATGCCTTGGATGGCCCATAATTTATATAAACTGCATGTTCTTAATCTTTGCATCGTGGGCATATCGAGCATTGTGGTGTCATCCACATCCTCATGTTCACGTTCTCTCCAAATCAACATCATGTTAATCCTACAATACATAGAAAGATAGATTAGAACAATATAATTTGAAAAATTTTGGGCGGCAAAAGAGAAATTTGAGTTTTAAACTTAAACGGGCGGGGACTGCACTTTACCTTCGTAAAGAGTGCGTAGGAACACACGCGCTCTGTAAGGAAAGTGTGGACCCACGACTTTTTTCCTTGTAGAAAAAATTTGGGGTCCGCAGGTACCATGTGTGTCACTTGCGGACCCCCGCGGGCAATTTTCGAACCATGTTTTTCCCTTAAAAATAAGATTTAAAGCCTAAAAATGAATTGTAAATGGATGAAATGCAAGATTAAGAGGTCGTGGATTACCTGGGACTAACGGTTCTTAATTTCAACAGATGGATTTTCCAGAATATTCACAGGAACTTTTTTACCCAAAAGCTTCTACTTTTCACTCTGAACTTGAATGGTAAAAATGAAGTTGAAAAAGTCCTTTTATAAGTTTTTTCGAATAGATGAATTTTTAATTTATTTATTTTTCACTTTAAAAAGGGTATTTTTGAAACATTTTTACTCATATTAAATAGGTATGTGTAATGTTTTAAGTTTTTGTGCAGAAATTGGATTTTTCAGGAGAATTGATCATTTTTCAACAAAGAGCATACTTTAATCACGTTTTCGGACTCTTTCAAAAATTCATGAAAAAGTGAAACATTAGAGTCCTCTTTTAAGCCCATTTCAGACTCTCTAAACATGAAAATATCGCCGAGTACTTGATTGTTCGAACTCGTTAAAGTAAATGAATGATCGTCCCTTCAGTATAAGTTTACCCCTTTTACGGACTGAAATGGACTATTTACGAAAAAGGTATACGTTGACTAATTACGGTCAATAGAGTTCTCTCCCGCATTATTTTATCCTTTTTCGGGCCTGAGAGACTAAATTTATGAAAAATTACACCCATGGAGTTTTCTTAAGTTTTTTCTTCTGACTCCCTAAAATTGAAAAACACCGAGTTTCTCCTATACTGGACTCGTTAAAATTTAACGGTAAAGGACCTGTTCAATTTCAAACAAGAATGAACCACTCTTTCTTAGGGTTCGAATCTTAAACTAAGTTAGACTCATCCAAGGATGAGTTTATAAACAAGCAAATGTTATCCTCCTCAAGCTTGTCAAAAATAAAGAGGTACTTGCCAGAAATGGTGGGGGAAAAGAGAGGAAAATGGGCGTGTTTGTTGTATTTTGATTCTTCAAAAATTTAGTCAACCACTCTTGAACATGACACTTCCATTCACCTGGGTTGGGAAATCCTTTGCCTAACAATTAATCAAACTTCATTTGAAAGTCTTCATCCGGTTTCTGGGTATTAGCTTTGGGTCAATTGTCACCAAGCCATCTGCAGTGTCTTTATGTGTTCGAGAGAATAGTTCAAACAAACCATTCATCTGCAAAATATCTGTCATCCATTTTGACCATCCTTGAGTCGGTCCTTACTGATATATTTTCAAAATTTGATCTATGATTTCGTGTTGTGGGCTTGCCTACGACGGATCGCTTTCTATCGACGACAACTCATTATCTAGGAAGTTGATCTAGAAATCTTCAGTAACTTGAAATCTGCATGCCTTAATGGCAGGTTTCTCGCTTTCGACAACGGGTTACATCATCAACCTTCGATCGAATGATTCCGTGAGATGTTCGACTTCAGCTCATTCATTCACATTTCATGGATTGTACTGGGTACTTTGAGAGCCATTGACATTATTGGCGGTTAATCTCACACTTGTTAACAGTTTACATCATTGACTAGTAATCAAGTGGTTTCTACCATGTTTGACTTCGACACATTCATTCGCATGGATAGAATCGTACTAGTTCGAGATGCGGAAATCAAGACCCTGGATCTAGTTTCTACCATCCAGGCTGGGAGGAATTTTGTTATCATTTATACAGTGGACTATTTATAAACAGATGGCTGCGTCCATACTATGTTCACACATGTCTATACTGTCATGTACTCAAAATCATTCCTGTATAAGAAAAGTTGAATCGGTTTTTAGTTATTTTAATCTGAGTATTGGAATGCCTACCTCAGTGATGATATGTACACATATATATTTTGCATTGAATGTTTTTACAGGTACTGACTGGGGTGACCACGGGATGATCCTTGAAATGATAAAGTACTTCACTCTTCATATATGATAGACTTCAGCATCATCTATTCTAGACTTTGCACTTTAGGGGGCGATCTGTTACACTGAAAATTGTCACCCTGAAATTTTTTTGTGTGTATGAGCTCATTATTTCTCATACTTCTCCCTTTTGCAAGTCTAACATATCAGTTCCTCATGTCAAGCCTTGAAAATCAGAAAAATTCCTAAAAGTATCCTAAACTTTGGTGTTGCACTTTCTGGCTATCTTGCATGTGGTCCCGCACCCAATGTTCAGCTTTCCTGCATTCCTAAATGCACTTTATCTTTGTTATAGGTGCAGACCCCTGTAAGATTAAAAAGGCACAAGTAAATCCTAAAAAGCTCAATAAAAGTGAATTATGGAAGCTTCTAGAATGGATTTTGTGGTGGCAAAACTACTCTTGTAAGGTGCATGAATCCCTTACCTTATAGAGCTAACCCCTTAATGTGAGGAGCTTATCCCCTTGAAGGAGGATTCTATCCCTTCATACTTGGAATAGAAAACCTTCTCCTTTCCACTATAAAAAGAGGCATTGGGTAGCCTCAAAGGGAGTTCAAGCTTTTAGAATATTTGAAGTTAAGTGTTGTTGAGATTTAGACTCAGTTAACTAAGACTTTTTGGAGGAGAGATTGCATACCTCTATTTGTATTAGTTGGAAGGGTGCAGAGCTTATCAAAGTAAAGGAGACTTCTTGTGCAACATCAAGGCTCAGGTTGTAAGGATTTTCTTCTTTTGAAATTAATACAAATATACTCATTTTTCTCAATAAGCTTTAAATCAATGGTTTATTTCATAAATTCCTTGATAATTATGATAAGCATGGTTTATGATGATTTCTATACAAGTTCTATGTAATATTTTGCTTGTTTGTGACTCCAGGTTTACGAGGAAAACTCCTTCAAGCGCGCGTGGGAAATTGACAACTTCAAACAAACACTAGACACACAGTAATTCCTTAACACCTCTGTAGAGCTTTTTGTAAACCTTACATGCTTAGAGAAAGATTAGTATGTTTGGCTATTTGTTGCTAGATACTTTTAGTACTAGGGAGATCGGTCTTGTCCACAAGATGGATTAATCCTCCAAACAAAGGGAAACTCATTCGGGCGGGGCGGGTCAGTTTGGGTCATGTGAGGGTGCTTAGGGATACACATTCGGGCGGTTTGGATCATGTTGGGTCATGTGAGGGTGGCCATATAAAAAATGGTAAGTTGTGATTTCCCTTGTTCCTTGTGCACGTTTGTGCAATCCATTTTTTGTTTACTCCCTCATGCCATCATTCAGGCAGGTGATGTCATGCTCTGTGAGGGCACCACAAAAAACATGTTCTAGTTGGATAGTGTGAGGGAGGTTGTATCAAAAATTATAATTTGTAACCACTTATGTGCCTTTTGCAAGTTTGTGCGACCCATTTTCCATTTTATCCCTCGTGCCTTCGAGGTTTTTGCGAATCAGGTCAGGTCGGGTCGGGTGGTGTGATGGTGCCCAAGGAAAAGATTTTGGGTCAGGTTCGGTCGAGTCATGCCATGTGACGGCACCCAACGAATCGAGTTCAGGTGGTTCGGGTTGGGTCAGTTCCTATGAGGGCGCCCAATGAACATGTCCAAGTTGGGTTGTGTCGAGTCATGTGAGTCGTCCAAGGAAACACATTAAAGTGGGTCGGGTTTGGTTAGATCTTGTCATGATAGGGTGCCGAGGAAAACTTGTTCGAGTGGGTCGAATCAAGTTGGGTCATGTGAGCACACCCAAGACAATGCGTTCATGTGGGTTGGGACGGGTCCTATGAGGGCATCTAAGGAAACACGTTCAAGGGGGTCAATTCGGGTTGTGTCATGTGAGAGCGCCCAAGGAAACACGTTTAGGCAAGTTGTGGTGGGTTAGGACGGGTCATGTGAGGGCACCTAGGGAAATGCATTCATGTGGGTCAGGTCGGGTCGGGTCGTGTGAGACCACCCAAGGAAATGCATTTGGGTGGGTTGAGTAGGGTCATGTAGGTCATTTAAAGGAGGTGGTATCAAAAATGCTAATTTGTGACTGCTCATGTTCCTTGTGCATGTTTGTGCAATCCATTTTCCCTTTGCTCCTTCACGCCTTCGTTCGGTCAGGTGGGTCAGGTCATGTCATGTGAGGTCCCCATAGGAAACACGTTCGATTTGGATAGTGTGAGGGAGTCTATAACATAAATACTAAGTTGTGACTGCTCGTGTGCCTTGTGCAAGTTTGTGTGACCTGTTTCTAGTTTTCTCCTTCATGCCTTCAACATTGCGGTGGGTCGGGTCAGGTCGTGTGATGGTGCCTAAGAAAAAATTTTCAGGTCGTGCCATGTGAGGGTACCCAAGAAAACACATTCGGGCAGGTCAGGTCAGGTCGGGTCGTGTGAGGGCGTCTAAGGAATGCATCCAGGTCAGGTCATGTTAGGTTGTGTGATGGCGCTAAAGGAAATGCATTTGGCCGTGTTGGGACGGGCCATGTCATGTCGTGTGAGGGCGCCCAAGGAAATTCATTCAGGTAGGTCGAGTTGGGTGAGATCGTGTCGTATCCAAGGGTCTTCTTTTCTTGCAGTTATCCTTAGTTGCTCCATAGGATCTGCATTGGTTCGTCATCCTTTCTTGATGGGGATCTTGATGCGCTGGGCTATTTTTCCATTTTTTGACTTGGCTCTAGTACAAGGTTTTGGGTTAGCCAATGGTGAATTTATAGTACATTAGTGTGTGACTTCAAATTTATCAAGCATGCAGAAGAATGTAAAATTAAGGTAAGGTAGACATTTTTTTTGGTGGACAAAATTAGAGTTTGGTTGGATTTTTCCTGATTAAAGACAATGGTAAACAACCTAAATGTTGTGTAACGAGCTCCAAAAATAGAAGAAAAGAGATATCAACGCCTTATAAATAAGCCACTTCGAGGGGGCAACCTCCAATACATTACATAAATGAACAATTCTTTGATGATACAATTTACAAAACCTCCTTTCTATATATAGGAGTCCATGTGGCCATAATGTAATCCTAGTGGGCCACAATGTAATCCTAGCCGACCTAACGATAATAATTTAAGGGCACAATAATAACAAAATGGGGGTTACAAGGGTACAATAATAACAATAAGGGGGTTACACTAACAACAATAAGGGACTATACTAGTAATATAGGGACCTAACATGCCTCTCTCCTTCAAAAAAGTGTTGTCCTCAACACTTGAGTAGCTCTGGGTGCTTCTGTATAAAATTCTCATCCTCCCATGTAGAATCTTCAGTTGGTAAGTTCTTCCACTTGATGAGATACTCTGAAATTGATCGATTCCGTAGTTGTCGAGTTCTTGTTTCCATGACCGCTTCTGGTTCCAATATGATTTTTCCTTCCTCATCAAGTTCTGGCAATATTGTTTGAACTGGAAGATTTTCTCCTATAACCTTCTTTAAGCATGAAATATGGAAAACTGGATGTACTCGCGAAGAAGCAGGAAGCTCCAATTTGTATGCCATAGTACCAATCTTTTGCAACACCTTGTAAGAACCATAGTACTTTGGCGATAATTTATTATCCTTCTTAGCTTGCTTGAGGGACATTTGTTTATATGGTTGTAGCCGTAAAAATACCCAATCTCCTACATCAAAACTTCTCTCGCCGCGATGTTGATCTGCCTGTTGTTTCATTCGATTTTGTGCCAAATTCAGGTTATCCTTTAAGAGTTGGAGAACTTCTTGCTGATGCTCGATGTGATCTTCCACCGCTTGAACCTTCGAATTTTCCCTTAAAGATGATGTGATGGATGGTGGATGATATCCATAAAGTGCCATAAATGGGGTCATTTTTGCCGCAGTATGGAAGGAAGTGTTATACCACCATTCAGCAAGAGGTAACCACTTGACCCATTGTGTTTGTTTATCAGATACAAAACAACGAAGATATCCTTCCAAACATTTATTTACTATCTCAGTTTGACCATCAGATCGAGGATGATAAGATGAGCTATGAGCTAATTGAGTACCCAAACAAGAAAATAACTCCGTCCAAAAATTTCCAGTAAAAATGGGATCTCCGTCGCTCACAATAACCCTTGGGCTTCCATGTAGCTTTTGAATTCTATCCATAAATGTAGTAGCAACTGTACTTGCTTTAAATGGATGAGATAATGCACAAAAGTGTGCATACTTGGTAAGTCTATCAACTACCACCATGATGACACTCTTTCCTTCGGACTTAGTTAAACCAGCGATAAAATCTATTGAAATATCCTCCCAACGTTGACTTGGAATGGATAAAGGTTGTAGAAGACCCGGGGTCTTAATTGTCTCAACTTTATTCTGCTGGAAAACCAAACATTTCGCCACAAACTTTTGAATATTAGATTTAAGGCCATCCCAAAAAAATTCTTTCTTCACCCTGTGGTAAGTTTTTAAAAATCCTGAGTGTCCTCCTAAAGGAGAAGTGTGCAATTCCAAAAGAATCTTTTGTTTTAGTTGGGAATTCTTACAAAGATATAAGCGATCTTTGTACCATAAGGAATCAATTTTCCAACTAAATGTATCAGATGTACTAGGATATTGCTGCAACTTTTGAATGAGTGTCCATACATCTTTGTCCTTCTTCCATTCATCTCTTGCTTCAGTTATCCAATCTGGTTGGATAATAGAAATGGCACAAAGCAATGCTTCCACCTATTCATTCTTTCTTGAGAGTGCATCTACAACAACATTAAGCTTTCCTTTTTTGTAGATTATTTCAAAGTCATAACCCAACATCTTTGTGACCCATTTTTGTTACTCTTATGAAGATAGTCTTTGTTCCAAGAAGTGTTTAAGACTATCATGATCAGCTTTTACCTTGAAGTGTCTTCCCATTAGGTAAGTTCTCCATTTCTTTAGTGCATGCAGTATTGCTAACATTTCCTTCTCATAAATAGGTTTCTGTAAATACTTTCCTTTGATTGGATGACTTTCAAAAGAAATGGGTCTTCCTTCCTGCATTAAAACAACACCAATTCCATTTCCCAAGGCATCACATTCCACAATAAAGGTTTTTGTGAAGTCTGGCGTAGCTAAGACCGGTGCTAGGCACATTGCCTCTTTAAGATGTTCAAAGGCCTTAGTTGCTTCAGGAGTCCATAAAAATGCATCTTTCTTCAATAATGTCGTTAGAGGTGCTGCTATTCTTCCATAATTCTTAACAAACTTACGATAATAGCCTGTTAACCCGAGAAATCCTCGCAACTGCTTTATTGTCTTAGGGACTTTCCATTCCTTAATGGCTTTAATTTTGTTATGGTCTACTTTAACACCCTCGTGGGATATAATATGACCCAGATATTCCACCTCTTGTACTCCAAAGAAACATTTGGATGCTTTTGCATATAATTGTTTCTCCTGCAATAGTTTGAGCACCCTGTCAACATGTTCAACATGATCCTTCCAAGACTTGCTATAGTTTAGTATATCATCAAAAAATACTAGCACAAATTTTCTAAGGAAGGGTTTGAAAATGGAATTCATCAACCCTTGAAATGTAGAAGGTGCATTGGTAAGGCCAAAAAGCATGACCAAAAATTCATAATGACCCTCATGAGTTAGAAATGTTGTTTTTGGAATATCTTCAGTCTTCATTCTAATTTGATGATATCCTGAACGAAGATCCAACTTGGTAAAATAAATTGCTCCATGTAATTCATCCAATAATTCATCAATCATATGAATAGGAAAATTATCTTTAATGGTGAGCTTATTGAGCTCCCTATAATCCGGACACATTCGCCATGATCCATCCTTATTGTGTACCAATACTATAGGAGAAGAGAAAGAACTGTGACTAGGTTGAATTATACCCTCCTCTAACATTTTTGCAATCATACGTTCAATTTCACTCTTTTGGACATAAGGATATCTATAAGGAGTGATGTCTGGAGGAACACTTCCTGGAATCAAAAGAATAGCATGATCATGATCACGAATAGGTGGAAGTCCTTTGGGAGTTTCAAACACCTTGGAATGATTGTCTAAGACTTGTTGGAGATATGCAGAAATAGAGGATTTTGATGTTGGAACTTCTAGTGAGCATAATTGTGCAATTACGCCTTGTTGTTCTTTCTTTAGAAGCTTTGTCATGACATTAGAGCTTATTGTCTTTCCCGGCTTCCCCACAATACCTCGTAATTTTAATTCCTTTCCTTCTGAAAAAAATTTCAAGAAAAGTTCTTGAAAATTAAAAGCTGCCATCCCCAAATATTGTAACCATTGTACTCCTAGTACAACATCAGCACCTCCCATAGGAATGGAAAGAATTGGACTAGTCAATACATAATCCCCCATGGTTAGCTTGATATTATGGCATTTTCCAAATAAATTTATAGTTCCTCCATTTGCAACCATTACTTGACATTCTGGTGCTGGGTATAGGAAACAATTTAATTCCTTGGCTACCTTAAAATGAATAAAATTATGGGTGCTACCTAAATCAATCAACACTATTACCTTTTTCTTCTTGATCTGTCCTTCTATATTGAGAGTTTGAGGAGTGGTAATTCCTGCCAGTGCATTACACGATATAGTCGGATTCATTTCTTCATCTTCTAGGGCTGGTTCCTGGTGTATATCCTCTTCTTGTTCATTTTCTTCTTTCTCTTCAAAATCTATGTAAAATAATTTCTTCTCAGCACACTTATGACCTTTAGTGTATTTGCTATCACAACTGTAGCAAAGCCCTTTTTCTCTTTTTTCTTCCAATTGTTGTGGTGTCAACCTTGTAGGTTGTGAAAATCTAGGCGTAGCAACACTTCCTTCTTTATAGAATTGAGTGGTAGGCTTCCTTGTCGCCATAATTTTACATTCAACTTTTCTTGCCAACCTGAATGCCTTCTCCAATGAATCAGGTTCCAGAACGCGAACTTCATGTTGAATGTTATCCTTTAAAGTGCCTATGAAAAGATCAATCTTGTGTTCTTCTGGAATATCAGTTACCCTTATATTCAATTTTTGGAAGTCCTCAATGTGCTGCCCCACTAAACCCTTTTGTTTGAGATTTATCAATTGGCTAAAGAAGGTGTTGCTCTTTGTATCCTCATAATGTGCTATCATTACCTCCGTAAAAATTGACCAAGTGACAATTTTTTTACGGGAGCAAAGCCATCGATACCATACAAATGTATTTTGTTCTAAATGTAAATTTTCAATGCATACCTTTTGTGTGTTTTGCACGTTATGGAGATCAAAATATTGCTCCATCTGTACTATCCATGTTACAGGATCCTTTCCATCAAACTTCCTCATATCCATTTTTTGAATATGGTGGTTCTTCCCACCAAAATTAGAGTTTATGAAATCACGATTAACATTTATTTTTTTCTCATCATGAGGTTCTTCTACTATATTTTCACCATTAGGAAACACTTCTTGTATCAACTTTTTCAAACCTTCGATGTCTTCTTTTAGATCATTCTTCATGTTTTCCATGTTGTCTTTCATGTCATCCATCTTAGCTTCCATGCCAGCTTCCATGCCATCCATCTTCACTTCCACGCCTTTCTTCAAAACTTCCATTTCATTTTTTTTTTCTCTTTGCGAGAGTGAAATTTGTTGCACTTTCTCTTGTAATTTTGATAGATCATGTTGCAATTCTTCATCTTCGTGAGTCATAGTAGAGCCTTCTAAAGGCTTAATGGGTTTTGAATTATTTTTACAAGGCATCTTTTAGAACCCAATACTGATATTTATTCTACAATATGCCCTTGGAATCAATTCAAATTGATTCTTCAAACAAGACTTATGCAATTCGGAAAAAAAACTACACACCTTTTTCTTTCTTTTGAGGAGCTCGATATTGAAATTGGATTATCTCTGTGATTGCAGCACTTCAATATTTTAATTTCAGTACCAACATAGCCCTCTTAATTATCTTTCAAATGCCACAAGTCTGACCTGATTTGGATACTTCAAGACAAAGTTGTGTCCAATCTCCCACAATGACCTAATTATGGACTGGTTCAGTAGAGCTAACTTGTACGACTTGCCACGTGTCATTGTTTCATCCTTCAGCTCTGAAATTGATAGCCACAAAACTAAAGTCTGTGTGATTGTGACCACTTTTTACAGCACTCCAATCCGATGCTCACAGAGAGAGTTATGAATATTTTCCCACGATCACCTCTTTGAGAAGAAACTCAAGAGCCCGAAAAAGCACTACCTTCCACAGATCATATCTCTGAAAATGTTCTGAACCAAGCTCTGAAATTTTTTGAAGATTTTCCTTAGGATGTTGGCTTTGCACCCTAAAAATTTCCACTTCGAAAACTTAGTAGAAACAAATTTATAGCGCAAATTACACGATGACGTGTTTAGGAGCCTGAAAAAATACCTGACTTCCACAGATCATATCTCCTAAAATATTGCGAACCAAGCTCTGAAATTTTTTGACGATGTTCCTCAGGATTTCGGCTTCGTACTATAAAAATTTCAGCATCTGAAACTTCGTAGAAAAAACTTTATAGCGAAAATTCCACGATGACCTGTTTGGAGCAGTGAAACCCTAGAATCCTAAGCTCTGATACCA
This sequence comes from Pinus albicaulis, assembly GCA_034641835.2. NCBI lineage: Eukaryota > Viridiplantae > Streptophyta > Pinopsida > Pinales > Pinaceae > Pinus > Pinus albicaulis. Next base: position 21,673 of record JAXQQM020066076.1, read on the forward strand.
AATGTTGTGTAACCAGCTCCAAAAATAGAAGAAAAGAGATATCAACGCCTTATAAATAAGCCACTTCGAGGGGGAAACCTCCAATACATTACATAAATGAACAAATCTTGGATGGTACAATTTACAAAACCTCCTTTCTATATATAGGAGTCCATGTGGCCATAATGTAATCGTAGTGGGCCACAATGTAATCCTCGCCGACCTAACAATAATAATTTAAGGGCACAATAATAACAAAATGGGGGTTACAATGGTACAATAACAACAATAGGGGGGGTTACACTAATAACAATAAGGGACTATACTATTAATATAGGGACCTAACAGTGATGGTGCCTAAGGAAAAATGTTCAGGTCGTGCCATGTGAGGGTACCCAAGAAAACATGTTCGGGTGGGTCAGGTCGGGTTGAGTCATGTGAGGGAGTCTAAGGAATGCATCCAGGTCAGGTCATGTTAGGTTGTGTGATGGCACTGAAGGAAATGCATTTGGGCGAGTTGGGACGGGTTATGTCGTGTCGTGTGAGGGCGCTGAAGGAAATGCATTCAGGCAGGTCTGGTTGGGTCAGGTCGTGTCGTATCCAAGGGTCTTCTTTTCTTGTGGTTATCCTTAGTTGCTCCATAGGATCTACATTAGTTTTTCATCCTTTCATGATGGGGATCTTGATGCGCTGGGCTCTTTTTCCATTTTTGGACTTGGCTCTAGTACAAGGTTGTGGGTTAGCCAATGGTGAATTTCTAGTACATTAGTGTGTGACTTAAAATTTATCAAGCATGCACAAGAATGTAAAATTAAGGTAAGGTAGACATTTTTTCTGGTGGAAAAAATTAGAATTTGGCTGGATTTTTCTTGATTACAGACAATGGTAAACAACCTACATCAATGTTTCTTTCCTTTATGCAACAACCAACATCAATGCCTTCCAAAAACAACTCAAAACAGAAGCAAACAAGTATCCATTCTTATCAAGTCACGTTGGGGCAGTAGGTAGCTGAATATAATCTATAAAAGGGAACACCTCCAACATTCCAGAACGAATTATGAACAAAATGAACCATTACTTACACTGCATTGTAAGCCAAGAAGCCAAATTTATGAATGTAAGGATCTACAATCCCAGTTTTTTGCAGTCTGCTCCATCTAACATTGTAAGCATACTGGTCATTTATAAATGCAGTATGTTGACATAAATTGAAGATTCCTTGATGTGAGTTCATGATATTGAAATTAGTAGAACAAAAAGGGTAATATTACAGACACAAGTTCAGCTACGTAATGACAGATTTTAATTTCTTTCTTGATTTATCGATGGCAAGTTTTTGTGGTGCATCAATTGTTTTTTTTTTTTAATAATTTTTTCCTAATCAGTACATTGATGACTCCTCTAGAGCTACTCTAAAATCTGGTGAATAACAGGCTCCAGGATTATTATTATATCTCCTTTATAAATGATAAGCACTCTTTTGTGGGCTAGCTTCTTATGGGCACCTTATAGCCCTCTCAATTTGGGAGAACCAGATTTTTCATGGGTGAACTATTTTTTAGCCTTGCAATTATTCTAAGGCTCCATTTCATAGTCATAATTGTTTTTCCCTCTATCCCCAAATATTCCATTTGAGTGTTTTCCACAATTAGTCTTAATTTTTAGTCAATATATTTTTGCCTTCAACTTTGTGGTCACTTCTCTCCACCTTTCAAGATGAACTACTTGCTACAAATAAAACTTTGGAATCCTATATCCAATGATTTTTTCTATTAGGAAGGTATTTTACAAAATTATTCAAAACCATGAATTTTTTCGATGACTTTATATTTTTCCATGGAGCTTGAATCCTTATCCACAATCCCCAACCCATAACCCATTTAACACCCTAAACCTCTAAACACCTAAACCAGAAACCTCTAAACCCTTAACCCCTAACAACTAACCCATTTATCTACCTAAACCCATAAACCCATAGCCCATTTAACCTCCTAAATCCCTAAAACCCTAACCCATTTAACCCCCTAAACCATAACCCCATTAACCCATAACCCCTAACCCCTATAAGTGTCCTCTATCATCAATGTCTGCAAACTCCACGGTCCTGGTACAACGTGTTCATAAATTTATTCCTATATCATCTACACATCTATAACTTCCTCTTCTTGAGATATCTTGACTTGTTTTGTAATATCCCAAAATAAGGAATTTCTACAACAATAAGAATATCTTAAGATATTCTAAAGTTGGAGATCCAGAAATATATAAACATAAAAATGAGAAAGCAATGTTGCATCAACTTCAAAAAATGTAAGAAGAGCTCATATCCATCTTATTAATGTTATATCAGCACAATGTGTACAATATCTTGAGGAAATGATCACTCAATCTTAGGCAAACCAACCTTCAAGGAACATTTACAAGAAATATGAAATACACTGCCACATATGAAAAACAAGGTTATGACAGCACGGTTTTATAAGGAGAAACTGCTGCTAGCACATCTCAATACATAGATATATCAATACACGGCTCATACAACATGGGTAGCAAAGATAAACACTCCCAAAGGAAATTTCTAGACAATCTTGGAAGGATTGGCTGAAATATGCAAAATACCAAAATGCCGGAGTTGCAGGGTAGTTGTTTCAACTCAAGATCTGGAAATGGATGATGATAATTGATGATGTTGCATATGATGAATGGATATCATCTAATGTATATCTCAGGTGAAAGGTTGATCCAATCCCTGAAGATCTCACCCTCCAAAATAGTGGTGCAAATCCCCACTTCAAATACTCTCAGAAATAACGTAGTCAAGGAGAGGGACTGTGCTGTAGGTGATGATAAATTCTTGGCCTGATTCCAAAGATCTACAATCAGCTCCTAAAACTTCCTTAGTGGCCTCCTAGAGGATTAGAAGCTCCCTCCTTAGAAATATAATCTCTAGAAGTGATGTTGTGGAACTCTCCACTGCAACACCCTACAACACAACGTTTCCTGCTATAGGAATAAAGTTGTAGCTAAAGGAGGTGGCTTGGCCTTGAGCCCGAAATGTGCTAGAAATGAAGTAAAATCCCTAAAGATGCCTCTCAATAAGGGAGAAGGATTCCTAAATAGGAAATCCCCTTGTGCTAAGCAACACAACAATCTCAGTTAAACCACTGGATAAAGCAAATAGTCATGCAAACCAAATTCTATATTCAATAACATATCCTTTTATGGCTGCCTTGTCCTCCATTTATACAAATGAAAGCCTCCTTGCCTTGGTCCCCACACATTAGGGTTTTCTCCACCAAATTATCTCTTCCCCTTTCACACTGCGCTATCTTTCAAGGTGATCCACTCCTAGTATGGTAGCGTTGTTCACTTGGTCAAACTTGACCTTGTCCTCATGCATTTGCCCCTTTTCACATTTGAGGGTGAAAAATAGAGCTAATATGATGATCCCTTTCACATTATGAGGGATTTTATTCCTACCCATGGGCCTCCTTACCCATGTATTCACTTCCTAGATGATATAAGAAAAATTAATGTTCCAATTAGCTTTATGCTAATTTTGGGAACATTGCAGTCCTCCCCTCCCAAATGTTGCTTGTCCTCAGGAAACTTCAAGGATAGAACTGAAGGGCCTTCTTGAGGCATGCATGCTGAAATGAATTGGGATCTTCCATCCCCATATGAATCTCCCATCCCCAATCAATCATCCATACAAAATGAGTTACCCTCTAACATGGCAACTCCTGAAAGTCTTCTTCCACCTTTGGCTCATGCAAAGTAGGTGTGCTGAAAATCTGATCATGGTAGACAAGGTAGTCTACCCCACGTTGTCCTTCTCTCCAATCATGATAATTTTAGAGTATGTGCTACTCCTAGGCTGCAAAATTATTTCCCTCAAGTGGCAAAATGAAGAACAATCCTCCAAGGATCTCCTCTCCAACATTGAAGAACAACTTGGCCCAAAACATTTAATCCATGATGAATAGGACATGATCATCATAGGGTATCGAAATGAGAAGTTTTCTAAATGTTTTGCATGATTCTGCATGATACAAAAAATGCCTCAAGTGGACACAGCGTAGTCTCTCCCACTACAACTTCAGAAAGTAGCATGGCAAGTGGTGTTTTGACAAACTGCTAGTTGTGTGAATCATCACATCTACTAGTGAATATAAAATGAGTGGATGTGTCAACTGAGCATACAATAAATAATTAAACACTTGCCCATGGTTATACAAAGGATGCCTGTCTCCATCATAATAGTTGGCAAAATATTGTTTATGGGGCTCAACAATAAACTTGCCCTCTTGTGGAACAATGCATTGTATGATAATGGTAAGAAGATGCAAATACTGTGTTACATAAACAATAGATGCCAAAACAACATTCTCACCATGTGCTGAAATTAAAGTGATGCATGAATACATGAATAATTCCATGCTCCAAAATAACAACGTTGTTGGCCTATGCAAATAGGATCCTGCCAACCCATAGCTCAATTCTTTGACATGATTATTGCCAAATACTCCTCCAATAATGTTGCTACAAATATGGAATTTCTCCCAAAATGGAAGTAATTCCTGATCATAAAAGGCCAAGAAGTATCCTCTTTGCACCATGATAGTGCCATTTCCTACTCCTGCAACATCATACAACACGTGAGAGAAAATCTACCCTTGCTCTCTCAAGTACCACCAAAGCAACAAAAGTTTTTGCTGCTTCCTAATGCTCTCATCATACAAGACATGTGATGAAGACATAATGAATGATATGAATGCCACATCAACACCATGCATCCATCCTCTTTGCTGCTCAATGATGCCAACATCCTACCACATCTCCTCCATCCCCATACCCTTGGAAAGAGTATATGCCAAGTGATGGGAAAACTCCTTCAAGAGTAACCAGCGCAGCCAAGCCTCCTGGTGCCTGGTATCATAAATTTGGAGGTAGCTCACCAGCTTCTTTCTCACCATCCACGTCCACTCAATCATTTTTGGATGTCTCCTTCCATCCTCCATATTGGTACTCCTCCCATGAGGGCTACCATCATCCCAAATCAGATTTATATCTTTGCATTTCATGGGATTTTGAAATGCAATCTTCCCAAGGATCAATTTGATCCCATAAGGACTCAAATATGTGGTATGAAAAAACCTCCCATCATGATGTGTATGGCTCAAGAAGTGTCTAACACAACCATGAGAGATGTTATCCATCCGAAGATGTCCTCCATCATATATATGCTCCTCCTTGGATCCATGATGATCCAAGTGTCAAAAGGGAAGAACCTCCTAAAACTGTTGAAAAAACTTACACTCCATGATGTGTTGAAGTGCACCTCCCATGAAACCTCTCCATGAGATCTCCTCCTCATGCATTGCCTTCCAAAACCAAAGAGGTCTTGGATCTACTGCAAGTAGAAGTTTCTCTTTGAGCTGTGGCATGCTGATTGAGAGAGTGTCATCTAGAGAGGAGAAAGAGTTTCTTATCTCTAGATGTCTACTCCTTGTTACTGCTCCCTTCATGGCTTCCAGAATGAAGCTACCATTTGAGTGTTCCCATGAGTATTGGTTTGTCTTTTCTTCATCACTGTTTTTGTATAGCATAGTACAATCTGCTACTCTAAATCAACAGTATGCAGTGATGTGGACCCATCCATAATTTTTGCTGAAATGAAAAGAGATGGACATTTAAGAATACCTTGGTTAAATGTGGAAGCTTCTTGCAGGGCTGCAACAGTTTCCTCTTCATATGTGTTGGCTTCCAAAACTATTGAAGATGAAGGTTATTCCTCCATGGCTACAATAGCACTGGTACATGCCTCTCCAACTGGTGGTGAAGGATTCTCCTCATCTTTGCCAAATTTCTTGATCAATATTTGACAAAAATCAACAAGGGTAGATACCCTTGCACGGCTCCAATGGTTGAACCACCAAGTATTTGCTTCACCTTCAAGGTGCAGCGCTGAAATTTCTATAGCCTTTCTATCTACTATAGGATGTAGTAGGAAGAAAGCCTCTAGATTCTTCACCGAAACCTCTGCTGCACATGTGAGCAATCCATCACAGGTGGACAATAGAAATATATTGCCTCTCATCATCCCATAGTTGCGGGGTCTTCTTTCTTCTTCTAGTTGAATAAATTGTGGTAAAGTTAGAGTCTTCTTGAAGGCTCTAGGTTTAGCTTTGTATTCAGCAAGTTACTCACTTAGAATTTCGAATTCCAAGTGTTCTTCATGCTTCAAGCCTTCTTCTCTTTGAGAATAGGAAGTGCATGGTCCTTCCTCTTCTCCTTCTTCCATCTTTTTGACCTCCTTGGAGAGGTCCTTTATGGATCTGAAAACTGAAGAGAAAAATCTCATCTTCTTCATCATCTTCATCTCTTCGATCTTATTATGGCTTAAACTCACAGGCTAAGCCAAAGATCATGTTCTGGTACCACTGTAATATCCAATAATAGGGAATTTCTACAATAATAAGAATATCTTAACATATTCTAAAGTTGGAGATCCAACAATATGTAAACATAACAATGAGAGAGAAGTGTTGCATCAACTTCAAAAAATGTAAGAAGATATCATAGCCATCTTATTAATGTTATAGCAACAAAATGTGTAAAAGATCTTGAGGAAATGATCACTAAAGCTTAGGCAAACCAACCTTCAAGGAACATGTACAAGAAATATGAAATACACTGCCACATATGGAAAACCAAGGCTATGACAACACAGTTTTATAAGGATAAACTACTGCTAGCACATGTAAATACATAGTTATATAAATACATGTCTCATAAAACATGGGGAGCAAAGATAACACTCCCAAAGGAAATTTCTAGACAATCCTGGAAGGATTGGCTGAAATATGAAAAATACCAAAATGTCAAATTTGTAGGGTAGCAATTGCAACTCAATATCTTGAAATGGATGAAAATAACTGATGATGCTTCATATGATGAATGGATATCATCCAGTGGATCTCTCAGGTGAAAGGTTGATCCAATCCCTGAAGATCTCACCCTCCAAAATAGTGGTGCAAATCCCCACTTCAAATACTCTAAAAAATAACACGGTCAAGGAGAGGGACTGCACTCTAGGTGATGAGAAATGCTTGGCCTGATGCCAAAGATATGCAATCAGCTCTTGAAACTTCCTCACTAACCTTCGAGAGGAATAAAAGATCCCTTCTCTGAAAGATAAGCTCTAGAATGGGTGTTGTGGAACCCTCCACTGCAAAACCCTACAACACAACGTTTCCTGCTACAAGAATAATGATGTAGCTGAAGGAGGTGGCTTGGACTTGAGCCTGAAATGTGGAGAAATTAATTACAATCCCTCAAGAGTCCTCTCAATAAGGGAGAATGATTCCTAATAGGAAATCCACTTATGCTAAGCAGCACAACAATCTCAATTAAACAACTAGAGGAAGAAAATAGTAATGCAGACCAAATTCTATATTCAATAACATATCCTTCTATTGTTGCCTTGTCCTCCCTTTATACAAATGAAATTATCCTTTCCTTGGCCCTCACACATTAGGATTTCCTCCACCAAATGATCTCCTCCCCTTTCACACTGCGCTATCTTTCAAGGTGATCCACTCCCATTATGGCAGCTTTGTTGACATGGTCAAACTTTACCTTGTCCTTATGCATTTTCCCCTTTTCACACTTGAGGGTACGAAATAGAGCTACTATGATGATCCCTTTCACATTATGAGGGATTTTCTTCCTACTCATGGGCCTCCTTACCCATTTATTCACCTCCTAGATGATATAAGAAAAATTAATGTTCCAATTAGCTTTATGCTAATTTTGGGAACATTACATCTTTCTTCTTAATCGCAATCTGCAACTCCATCCTGCTCCATTGTCCAAAAATTCGAAGAAGCTCTACTTCAAAATTATCCTCCAAGACTTCAAGTTCAACATGAATCCATGGGTTCTCTTCTTTCATATGCCTTAACCTATACAAGGTCTGAAAAATCCTCTCGTGACATTCTTCCGAACTTGCGATGTCTTGTTATGCAACTTCGACCTTGACCAATGTCTTGCCCTTGCCAATGTTTCACTGAGACCAAGAAATATAATGTTGAATCTTCGATATCATCTACAGCCATGTCATAATATTACTACTTCAATATTCAATCTTCAACAAATCTGAACTCACCCTAAATCAAGCTCTGATATCATCTATCACGAAGCAGTACTGGTGCTAGTGCTTCACCCACGCGAGGGCGCCAAAGGAAACATGCTAAGGTGGGTTGATTCGGGTCATGCGCTCGAGCGGGTTGGGTCATGTGTTTGGGCATGTCAAGTCATGGCATTCGGTTTGTGCATTTAGGCAGGTTGGGTCATGCGTTTGGGTGGGTTAGATTGTGCACTCAGGCGAGTCGAGTCGGGTGATGTCGTGTGAAGGGACCGTGTTAGAAATTCTAAGTTGTGACCGCTTGTGTACCTTGTGCACGTTTGTGCAGTCTGTTTACCAATTTCTCCCCCATTCCTTTGTTCAGGTCGTGCATTCAGGTGGGTCAGGTCAGGTATTCTGAGGGTGGAAGTGTTAAATATGCTAAGTTATAGCCTCCTGTGTGTCTTGTGCACGTTCGTGCGACCCGTTTTCCTTTTACTCCCTTGTGCCTTCAATCGGGTGAGTCAGGTCATGTCGTGTGAGGGCACCCGAGAAATTAACATGTTCAGGTCAGGTTGTGTGAGGGAGGTTGTATAAAAAATACTAAGTTGTGACCACCCGTGTGGCTTCTGGCCCATGTTCATCGGACCCGTTTACATTTTTCTCCCTTATGCTTTTGTTCGGGTAGGTCAAGTAGGGTCATTTGAGGGCGCTCAAGGAAACGTGTTCAGGTCAGGTTAGGCCATGTGAGGCCACCCAAGGAAACACGTTAAGGGTGGGTCGGGTCTAGTCAAGTCATGTGAGGGTGCCCACGTAAACGCGTTTGGATCAAGTTGGGTCAGATCGTGATGTGTGAAGGCACCCAAGGAAACGTGATCACGATGGGTTGTGTGAGGGAGGCCATATCAAAAATGCTAAGTTGTGACCACCCGTGTGCCTTGTGCATGTTCATGTGTCCCATTTGCATTTTCTATGTTGTTCCTTCATTCGGGTGGCTCGGGTCGGGTTGAGTCATGTGAAGGCACCCATGCAAATGTGTTCGGGTTAGGTTGGGTCAAGTCATGCCATGTGAGGGTGCCTAAGGAAACGTGTTCGGGTTGGGTTGGGTCTTATGAGGGAGGTCATGTAAAAAATTCTAAGTTGTGACCGCCCGTGTTTCTTTTGCACGTTCATGCGATCCGTTTTCCATTAGCTTCCTTGTGCCTTCGTTCAAGCGGGTGGAGTCATGCATTGTGACAACGCCCAAGGAAACACGTTCGTGTCGGGTCAGGTCAAGTCATGTAAGGGTGGCCATATCAAAAATGCTAAGTTGTGACCGCCCCTATGCCTTACGGACATTCGTGTGACAAAATTTCCATTTTCTCCTTTGTACCTCCGTTCGGGTGGGTCGGGTCATGTCGTGTGAGGGCACCCAAGGAAACGCGCTCGGGTGGGGTCGGGTCAGGTCTTGTGAGGTAGGCCATATAAAAAATTATAATTGTGATGGCATCTATCCCTTAATTTCCATGTTCATGCGACCTATTTTAAATTTTCTCCCTTGTGCCTTAGCTTGGGTGGGACAGGTCGTGTCGTGTAAGGGCACCCAAGGAAACGTGTTCGGGTTGGGTCGCGTCATGTGTGTGGAAAGTTGAAACTTTTACATATTAGATAATTTTTATACACCTTAATGTCTTATTTATTTATATTCAATTTTTAAGTTAATAATATAAATAATTTTTTTTTAAATATTATTATTTACATTTAATTTTTAATTTTTTAATTTTTATTTTAATTCCCATTCCCGCTTGCAAAAAATACAGCCTTCAGGAGTGGCTCGAATCACTGTTCCGAATCCATTTTCACTGTTCTCCATGCAAACTCGGGTTAAACTTGACTCGACCCTGTCGAACAGCACGACGCCCTGCTGGACCCAACTCGCCCTGAATGTTGAACACATTTTCCATGTCTCAACCCTTGCGTTTCTTTGGACGCATTGGAGAAGAGTGTGGACCGAGTCCATGCTTTTGTGGGCTCTGAGGTGATGTATAATCAGGTGGCCCAAGGAATGAACTTGGAGAACTAGTTTCTATGGGCTATTAGGGAACGAGTTATCGACCATGTGCGCAAGCTGGATGATTTTATGCTTACATTTAGTCCGTACACTATTGATGGCGGAAATGTAACATTTATGGCGAGAGAAGAAATATATCTGAGTTCAATTCGAAGGAGTGTTGTAGCTTTACACACTGAGTATGTTGAGGAGGATGAAGATAATGGGGCCTTATCTTGTGAGCTGGGACAGAAAAGGCAGAGATGCTATAGGCGAGATCACTTCCATGCTTCCACTTGATATGCTTTCTTTCATTATCCCCTCATTTTCCACATTGTTTTAACTATTTTATTGTAATTTTTAATTCCTTTTATGTTATTTTACCCAATACCTTGACTAGGTTTCATTTGGCACCTTCAGTAGTCATGTGTTAACCAAAAGGTTGGGGTGAACTTATGCCACAGAGAGCTCATGACCCTAGAATGAAGTCCATCCCTTTTTCACCTTAAGCCTTACCTTTTATTTTTTATTGTGTTGGGGTATAATGGTAAACCAATGGAAATCCCCGAGGGCACATGTCCTAGGAGTTTGTCCTGCTAAAAAAGGGGTGATTTATGTACAAGAAATAAAAATTGCAAGTCCTTTTGCGTACAAAAATCCACAAAAAATATACATTAAAAACATGCTATATTCCACCATTGAATTGTACCATAAGGATTAAACCTTGGGTTTTTTAACTTGGATCATTATTGTTGCAAAAGCTTCAACTTGGTCCTAGACTACAACCCAACAGATATTTGATTTAGAGTAGGACATACTAAGGCCGTCAAACTAATTTCTTATGCAAGATCCATTGTTGTTGCTTTAGGTTGTGTAGACCTGTAAATGCTATGGATTTTTTTTTATTCAATATTTTGACCAGGAAAAACCTAGAGGAAAAATGGTTTACATTAGTCATGTAAATTTGAAGTTACACATCCCATATGGCTATTTCAATCCTTTCCCCTTGATGCCAACCAGGGTTCTGCCTCTAGAACCGGTTTGTGAGATTATATTTCTATGTTATCTTATATTGCCTCAACAATTTGTTAGTGTAATCTACTATAAGTTCAACACTATATATGGTTGTAGGTAGGGAGTGGTGATGTAGCAGGACTGGACAATATCCATCATGCAAAAAATTTCACATGTAAGATTTAGACATCTACCAATTGTTGCAACAGATAATGATAAAATTTGAACAAGGCTAAGAGTGATGAATATTGAGATTTCATAGAATGACTTCTTAATTTTGGATTCCTTTATAGTTGTAATATGACCAATTACCAATAATAATTGTTTCCTTCATTTATGTGCTAATTCTTTTCCTGAAATCCTCAATGCATTTTTCATTTTCATGGAAAATCCTTCAATTCCTCTCCTTCCAATTCTCCCATAAGACAAAACCTTGACGACATTTCTAAGCCTAATTAATGATTTCATTTGGTACCTTTTGTATCCCATTTTTGAGATAGTGGTAATGATGTTTCTATGAGTTTTTTTATATTTATAGAAGACATTAGATCCTTTATCCCACCATATTGTGACATTGGAAAATTCATCCAAGAGGTAATCCAATGTTTCTTTCTCCCTTTGCACAGGTTGCATCAAGAGGGCGATTCGAAACATATTTTCTAAATTTTTTCCCATGTGATGGTCTTTTGGTGGTCCAAAATCCAAAGGAACATACTAACTTTTGCCCAATGTTTCAACTTCCATATTTTCTTCCAAATTTGGTCCTCTTGGAGAGTTGCATATCTAATTGCTAAGTTGTATGCCTCTTTGAGGATAAATTTTCCCTCCATTTTATACCCGCATATGATTTTATCAACACCCTCCTATAATTTAATTGGTCTCTCTTGATTTTTTTTTAACATCGTTCCTCTAGGGCTTCTTGTTCCTATGATATTTTCACTGATATTTTGAATTCAATTTTCTCCACATATTTGGGTCTCTTTTGTCATACCAAATACTTTAAAATTCAACATTACCCTCTCTATTGTCAATTCCTTCAATTTCTGTCTATTGTCAATTCCTTCGATTTTTTATAACATCCAAAATGGGCGAGTATGGAAAATTGAATCCATGATTCCTCCCATAATAAATCAATAGTTTTAAATAATGCCGTTCTTGTTCCTTACATTGTTCCATATATGATATCCCCTAATATCCGATTCTAATCTTATCAATTGGTGCTTTAGTTTGTTCGATATATATTTGACTCTACATAGACTTCCCCAAAGAGAGTTGGGATTCATGAGCCATTTCCACCAACTTTTGGCTACCGTAATTCTCTCTAAAGAATCTAGATCTCATAATCCTAACCCTCATTTTATCTTTAGTAAGTATATTTGTCTCTAGGCTACTAGATACCACTTTCGCTCCCTTTCTGCACCCTCCCCATAGAAAAGAGTTTGTATGTTTCAGATATTTTGAGTGCCATTTTAGGGGAAACTATGGATGAAAATAGGTATAGAGGCATGTCTTCAAGAACATATTTTAGAAGGGTAATTCCGCTTAAAAAAAGGAGATCCATAAGAATCTAAATTAATAGCTTTTTTTCAAATTTGGAAAGTAATTATTCCCATGATACCATTCTCAATGATATCTCTAGGAGTAGAGAACCTAGGTATTTGAAAGGAAAATAACATTTCTAGATATGTTGAGTATAGGAAACATGCATTAGAACATATAGTGGGGTGTTAAAGGAGAAAATAGGAGTTTTATATGCATTTATTTCCATGCCTAAGGCTTCTTGGAATATTTGCATGTAAACCATACTTGCCATGAATTTTATGAACCTTAGAAACCCTAGTCTTCTACTGTTGGGATACTTTAACCTCCAAGATAAACCAATCAACATTTGTGGACTCTGAATTTTCATATTTCTATTCGACCATATAGAAGGAATAGGAGAAATGGACTTCAACACTCTCATTCGGCCCTGCCTCACTTGCAAACATCTCTCTTAGAAGAAACACATAAATAGAGGGAGGATTCTTTGGCACATGTATGATTAATTCCAGCATGAGTGACGTTCTAAAATATCTTCAAGAAGTTCCCTTTTAGAAGCTACCCAAGAAATACCCAAGTTTTTTTTTTTACAAACGTTTTCTCATTACGAAGGCCTATGGTTCCTTGACCAAGAAATATATCAACAATTTCATCATTTTTAAATACATCAGCGGTATTAATTTCCAAAGAAATATTTCTTTTTCAATCGAAAGATTCCTTATGTCTCTTCCTCTCTTTCTGTTGGATGAAATCTGAACATACACACTTGAATCTTTGATATTCTTCTACATACCTTACTTTTTTGTGAAGGTACTTGTAAGCATCACAATTAAGCTTCGTATGAAATCCTTTGCTCCCTACGTACTCACCAATAGAACAATGAAATTTTATTTTAAGGAGATTTTCATCGATATATTTAGGTTCAACACATTCAAATACTAATATAGGAACCATGTATGAGTACAGTGGTCTAGATGGTCATGTTGAGCGACCCTGTGGCATTAAAAAAAAATTCTAGGGAATATTTCATTAATATAGGGTTGAAGCCAAAAAAAATCCCATGTTTATTCTTGTCAAATTGGTTAATGTTTCATTATGTTTTACGGAGACCCTAGTGAAAAGCTTTCCAGCCTGAAATCTTATGGAAATGATACTATTGATTATGATCAATCTGGACATGTCTTCAATGAAAATGAGATGTTGAAGCTTAGTCCTGAGGATGTTTTCTTGGCTACAGGAACATAACTTTCGACAGACAAGAACATGGACCTTGATGAAATGCAGGGGGGCAATTTTGGATGTTTGGATGTAGAAGCCATTGCTTTTTTGAAAAGTAAAGAAGGAAGTCTCCAATATGTGAGAAATCTGTTAGTTTCTACTGGTTTTAATAATGACAACATTATAGAGACTACAAGATGGAGTCATCCTTCCCATCCTATAGATATTCATATTTTTGACCAACTTGAAGACAATTATAATGATGCACAACAAAATAGTCCATGTATGAAAAAATTAATGGAAGCTAGGTATGTAAGAAATCAAATATGGCTCTGGAATTTGTCAATAGGAAGTTGATGTTTCATCTCGTAAATGAAGTCTTGGGAAAAAATGGAAGCCATTGTTAGACTTTCGACCCTGGATAAATCCTACACAATTAAGTTGTAGATATATGTATACTGGAAAAAATTACTTCAAGAAGTGTGGGATCAGATTTCTAGGTTCCCCGAGGGAGATTGTATAATTATAGAATATGTGGATGTTTTTATTAGTAAAGACATGCAAATTAAAACCCCTTGGACATTGGACAATGAGACTTTTGAGAAAGCTAGGTTTGAAGTGGAACATATTATCTTTGATGATCTTCTTAAAGAAAAAAAAATTCACCTCATTCCTCGATAAAATTCAGTAGGCAAAGAATTCTAGCAGTGAACATGTGTATTTAGTCCAAAAAACTTGATTTAGTAGACTCCAATAGCTCCTCTGAATATACGAATGTTTTTTGTCAACATGGGTATATATATGGAAATATCACAAGCAACCGGATAAATTTGTATAGGGTTTTAATTCACAATGGACATGTCTCTCCATATGGGGCATACGACCCTACATATGGTCCAGGTTTTCCTAAAGACACCATTGTCCCATTTGCACACTTGCTAGTTTGCTCTGAATATCCACCTACGTGTAAACATGTTGGCTACCTTAGTCACAAGTTCACGTAGGTCCTCAATGTTGTCATGTCTATTCAAAATTTAATAATATTGGTGTTCACCCTTGGTTTTCATATAGATTGACCTAATATCTACTTGTTATGTTTAGATTATGTAAATATATTGACGAAATTGATAGGTTAGGTTGGCTCTTTTGTTCCAACCACCCATGCACATATCTATATATAGGTCAAGCTTATCTATTCTCTTTATCACTAGGTGTGTTGGACACTTTGATCTACAACATCTATTTAAGGTCTTGTCACATTTTGTTCTCCTTATTTCAAACTTTGTTTCTCAACCAGACAACCTCCTTCAACATATTTCACCAAAAAAAAGAGAAAATTATACCAAAATTATTTTCCATTGTTGTTTAATATCAACTTCAACGAATTAAGGCCATGGCAGTGAAGAAAATTCTTTGTTGCAGAATATGCACAATATAATAGTAGATCAGTTTTATGTTCGAATTTAGGATGAATGACAACTATGGATATTTGATGAACATTCATAGCTTCATGACATTATTTCAATGGAACCTTTTCATCTGGCATATATACCAAGCGTTGTTTAGCAATTGATATGCAAAAAGACTAGGCAAGAGTTTTAGTGCTCTAAAATTACATGGCTACATCTTGTCATAGTGGTAGTTATATATTCAATGTCAATTTCAGAATCTGAACTAACAACATATTTTTTGGAATTATTTAAATGTGCTATATATTTTATTTTCTCGTACTACTGGATCTATCTCAATTCCTTGTAGATTTGGTTGATAGTCTTGATTTTTTAAAATCCGAAGTGCTTCAATTATCTGTTTAAACCATAAAATTTTATCATCAGTTGAATGATTCTCCAAAAAAGGCCGCGTTGTCGACTCTAACACAACAATATCAATAAAAATATAAGTGTGTGATTTCAAATTTATCAAGCATGCACAGGCCTATAAAATTAAGGTATGGTAGACATTTTGTCTGGTGGACAGAATTAGAGTTTGGTTGGATTTTTCTTGATTGAAAACAATGGTAAAAAAAAACAAAAAAGTTTTAAGGACATTATACTAATCCTAGTTGAAAAAGGTAAAGAAAGGTTACAATCTCTCTCTGCTTTCCCTAATCCTCCCACCTCCAACCTTGGAAAATGGGATTCAGGGTTGGAGGTGGGAGGATTAGGAAAAGTACCTATGTACCAATTTAGTTTCACAAAGTTGTTTTTCCGAATGAGACAAGTAGTCTTTTCTATTGGATATTTCAGGATTTTTGTGTGTGGAAGTGGTTCAACATTATTTGATGGTCTCCATTATGAATTTATAGTTCATAAGACATAATATTGATTTCAAATATGGAAATTCTTTACTCCTTCTCATTTTTTTATTATTGTTAGGGTAAAGTATAATTTTGTCTATATTTCACAAGGGTCTATTTGGTTCATGTTTTTTTAAGGTTCTTTAGCCTTTGTGGTGATATGCTGCATAAATTTGGTATTCCTACTTTTGTTTCAAATGTTATAATTTTATTTGCTAAATCATCTCTATTTTTCATTAGCAAATCAAAGGTTTATAATTTTTAAATATCATGTTTTGTGCTTCCATCTACTATTGAAATGCATCCTTTTTTTGTTTTTTGTGATAAAATATGCATTGATATTGTAGAGTATTTTGTTCTCCATTGACCTAGAAAATAAGTATTTTCTAGTACCTTTTGTTATAGATGTTATCAATCCAATAGTTAATGCTCTATACTACTTTACGCATATTCTCCATCTTAATCATTTTATATAATTGCAGAATAATGTCTGAAATAATTACAAAAAAGTTTTCTTCTACTCGGAGAAAGCATATTTTATATAGGTTTGTGAATTTTTTACTTCCAAACCGAAAAAACTTGTTGATATTCGTCATACCTACTTTCTCTATTTTCAATCAAGCCAACTTTTATGAAACGTTTGAAGTTTCAATAATTGCAATTTTTGGCTAGGTGGTACCTAGACATTTCATGTTTTTATGAGCGTCACACTTTATCTCTTTGTCATTCTCTTCTTCATACATTTGTTGAAACAATGCACATCATTTTAAGTTTCTTTTGTGTTGGATCTGAGCATGCCTTTTAGTACAACTACTTGACATAAATGTTTCTATCTTGTCACTTGGGTGCCTCATTTTCTTGATGTTATTTATCACATAGAAAAATACTCAGTTGCTATATTTTTCTTCATGCTCTTTATCTATTGCTTCTTGGAACTAAAATTCAAGCTACTTTACATGCAATTCATTTCGAAATCTTCACATCTCTCCAAAGAAATTTCCAAATTGGAAGATACTTGTGTTCAAACTCTTTGTGGAATTATTGGAGTGAAAAAATATTTCAGAGGCTATAAAGCTCGTTTCCAGTTTAATAATCTAAAAAGAGAAATCATAGCCTTTAAATATTGTATGCCACCCCTCTCTTTAATTTTCAAATGACCGTAAACTTTGTAGTTCATAACACAATGGCATTAATGAGAAAGATTTAAGTAAATTTTGGTGTTGTGATTTTTGCGTATGCAGTTATAAGAGGTGAAAATGCAAGGAGAAAGTATCAAGTCTTGATAAAGAGGCACAGAGTCGTTGTTACTATTAAAAAAGAAGTAAGATGTAGAAAAACTAGAATGAAATACATGAATACTTGGAAAATGGTTATTCTTGTTCAGTGAGGTGAGATATGATATATATCTATTAGAGACAAAAGGACTACATAGTTCAAAATAAACTCAAAATTGACAGATGAAATCTCATTGGGAAGGCCTCAATGCTTATCATTATTGACTATTTATGTTCTTTTTAGTGATCTATAGCTGGCTTATGAGAAGACAGGCAGGAATGATGCGAAGAAATTTGTATGAAGAAATATGAGATGACAGGGTTGTTGTAAATGAGTCTGTCATTGATATAAGCTTCAACATAAATGATGAGATTTACATTGAATTTAAACAAGTAGAAAGGATCAATGGCCTGCTAAGTAAAAAAATCTGGTAAAGAAATTAAAGGTCTCTATAAGTTGGAATTTCCATTCTTTGTATTATAATTTCTCTTCTACTCCAGTAGTTCTCCGAATCTGGGATTCATGTCTATTTCATGTATCTATATCATGGACTTACATTCAAATAGCAGTTCTCAAAGAAGGATTCTATAACCAAAGGAAAAGTCAAGGTTCAAGCATCATACCTTGTAGGGCTTAAAAGGTGCGTCCTTGAAGAAGAGGAAAATTTGAGGGAGAAGGAGGATGATAATCTCCTCTTGCAACAAACACTTTATCAATATGAATTCTGATAGTCTGAATATGAAGGGAAAATGACCTCCATGGAGGAAATGTGGCAGAAGAAGATGGTTTCATTACAATGGAGCCTCGTTGTAGCTACAAAAATTTTGGTTGATGAAGTGATGATTAAGAAAACAAGGTAGGATGATGCAATAAGTAACCAGAAATTGGCCACCTAAACCCATTATGCCACATGATGATGATGAATTTAATTGGGGTGAATCTAAGCTAGATTATAAGCTTCCTTCTCACCATTCTCATAGTGGAATGGCAGGGGAACTTGATGTAAGGATGTCTGTTGTTCCTCACTTGGTTAAGGAGTTTGAACAAAGAACCCAGGTTTTCAATAATGATGCAAATTTCCTGGTTGAAGTGAAATCTGGTTAGGAAGATGCAAATATTAATCCTGATGAAGAACTTCAGAAGTAGAAGCAGAAGAAGGGATTTTATATTTGGAAAAATGATTTCAAGGTTAGTTTACGCAAGATAAAGGGTATCCTATAGAAACATGGGAAATTGGGTGTGGGATGTCCTTCAAAAGGTTTTCTGCCAAAATATTTTCCTTTATTAATGACTTGGAGTAGGGATAAGTATTATATTTTAAGATTTTTTTTGTCTACTTGCTATCTCCTACAAGAAACTCATGTATGAAGTTCCTGATGTCAATCCAGCTACATCCGGGATTCTTACCTCCCTATGTTTCAACATTCCTCTCACTTTTGCAACATCATCCCACTTTCGTGCAGTAACATAAATGTTTGATAGCAATATAAATGCGTCTACATAGTGTCGTTAAAAACAATAAAGGTGTTTTGCTGCACCAAGCAAGGCCTTCAACAAGATATCATTAGACACATAATTAATGGAGTTTATAAGGTACTCTTCCTCCTTTAGGTGCCTAGAACAACCGAGAATATCTACTCTGCAGACATAGTAGTATCTTCTTGGTTTAGCATGCAGGATTACATGCAACCTAAACATCAAGAATTGAAACGTGATTTGGATTCAAACCAGCTAGATGCATTTGTTCAAAGATTTGTGGTCCCTCCCTTCCATGTCCATCTTGAGCGTAGGTTGATATGATAACAATCCATAAGATAGTGTCAAGTTTATAAATTATATCAAATGATTGACATGCATCATTGAGGTTCCCTACATTTAGAAAACATGTCAATTATGGAATTTCTCACAAAGACCTCTAACTCCAATCTCATTTTAATCAATTGATCATGAACCTACTTGCCCAAGGATAATTTTTAATTTTTAAGAATTTTTTTTGTGAAACTACTCAAAGCATCAGAATTGTGATCATGCCTTCAAAATGTTGGACACACATCAGAAGAGAGACGAAGCCCTGAAAACGTCAGACAAATGTCACAAGAGCAATGAAGCCCTCAAAATGTCAGACAAACGTCAGAAGAGTGATGAAGCCTTAAAAATGCTAGACAAACATTAGAATAGTGATGAAGCTTTAAGAACATTGGAAAAATGTCAGAAGAGTGACAAAGCCTTAAAAACATCGGACAAATGTCTGAATAGTGATTCTACCTTAAAAACTTCCGAAAACGTCAGAATAGCGACGCTACCTTAAAATTATCATTCTTGTGACACTAATTTAAAAATGTCGCTCTTGCGCCACTACCCAGAAACATTGGAATTAGTGTCACTCTACCGACAGTTATAACAAGCGTTGGAATTGGACAGGAAACAACATTTTTCTCAACCTCAAAGCATCTCTTTTGCGACGCTTTTGTGTCGCAACAACGACATTTTGGCCGTTATAAATTGGGCCAAATGTGCTAGTGTACTGTAGATGCATGTGATAATCTGCTAGAGGTCCTATTGCCAATAGCCTTGAATC
The DNA here is from genome assembly GCA_034641835.2 of Pinus albicaulis. Classification (NCBI taxonomy): domain Eukaryota; kingdom Viridiplantae; phylum Streptophyta; class Pinopsida; order Pinales; family Pinaceae; genus Pinus; species Pinus albicaulis. The sequence goes on from JAXQQM020066076.1 coordinate 41,732, forward strand.
TGAAGGTTTTCAAGGGTTTCTTTTTTTCTTGTTCTTTCTGCTTCACATCCCAGGCTTAAATATTGGTGCTAAGATTTTCATGATGTGATTGTTGTAGTTGATTATTTTGTTTCTATACAAGTTTTCATAACATGATGATTCTTTTTTTTACTCATAAAGTGTTTTGTGTGTGCAATCTTCTCTCAATGTTCAATATTCTACTAATGGAGTGGATGGATTGGTTCCTAAAGAGGGTGTGCTATTATGAATTTCTGAAATGGCTTCATGATGCTTAAGGTGGCTAGATCTTCTGCTATGTGGTAGAAAAAAATAATTTATGCCAAGTTTTGATGTGACTGTACAAGCTACTCTGGACAACTTTCTTGTAGCAGAATTGATTTAGGCATAGCTCTCAAACAATAGATCAGATTGACCTAAAATTTTTTGAGCATATTAATATCATCATTATGAACCTCCTCGTGACAAATATAGGCCGTTGGATGCACGAATCATGAGAAAACGTAAACATGGATGTAAGTGATGCTAGTCGATTTCTCAGAAACGATGGACTAGAAGTTAATGAAGTTGTTTGATCATGTTACCAAAATATATATTCATCTTCCCCTAAGACATATCGGAAAATGGAATCATGGTTTCTGATATAAAGTAAAAACAAATTTCTGCTAAAAACTATTTCAGGACAACCCCCTTGTAGAAAAATTGCTTTAGGAATAAATCTCAAAAAGTAGATTATATTGACCTGAAATTGTTTATTCCTATTACTATCATCCTTATTCATCTCCCCATAAAACATCTCGACCATTGGATGCACAAATCTCGAGAAAAATGAAAAATTGTTGTAGGTGATGGAGGTCTATTTCTCACAAATAGTGCACCGAAATGTGATAAAATTTATTGATCATGTTACCATAATCTATATGCATCTCCCCATGAGAAATTTCATAAAAATGGATGCAATTTTTTCAATATATGATCAAAACATTTTTCTGCTCAAAATTAGGAGTTTCCTGTAACAAAAACAGGGTTTCTTGTAGCATTTTAGGACAACGAGGAAAATGAATGATAAAATCTTGGAAATGACAGGTGGATGTTGGAAATGGATTAGGGTGATGGATTTAAATTATCTATGTCCTTTTGGATCATTTGATCAAAGGAGGAGGAAGTCCATGTTTGACTTCCTTTGACTAGGGTTTTAACCAACTTTGTCTTTTGGTGCCATTTTTTTTTTTTGTTGCTTGCAAAGGTGGGAGAGCACCTGCATTCAATAGAGAGATATACATGGAGAAAACACAATTATTTTCTTTACATTTTTTCACTTTTTTTTTGTTTTTTAAATCCTACTAGTTGCCTTAATGAGGTTTTCAACTTGTAGGTTTGTCTAGGCACCTCAAAGGAGGTTTTCACCTAGTATCTTTTATTTTTTTCTTATTTTCTCTTTTTTCCCAACCCATTAACTACCTCATGGTGGTTTTTAATAACTGAGGCAATATTAGGTGCCTTAGAACATGTTTTCACCTCAGTTTTTTTTTTTTTTTCCTTTTTTCTCTTTTTCCAATTTTTTAGCTTTTTTTATCCTACTCTACTTGAAAAAAAAAATAACTTTCAAGTATAGGAAAACTTCCAATGGATTCATGTGCACATCAATATGACAGAAAAAATCATGTGTACACTTGAAATACATGATTTAACATGTATATGAATATAATAGATGAATTTCTTTGACTAAGATTATATCAAGTATTGTTGAAGAAGAGTGTGTTGCTGCAACTTAATGATTGTCTGGAACAATATTTCAATATAGCTTTGATGCCTTTGGTTTTATTTTTCATTGGGAACATTCTTCATGTATTTTCCTACCATGAATTTAATATCTTCCTCTTTTTTCCTATTATTCGCTTGAACACATGGAGGAAATTATGGTAAACATGAGGGAAATTTCTCAATACCTGATTTTGACGTCTTCTCTTCATCAAGTGTAGCCCCTGATCCTTTGATTTCCTCATTTGAATTTTCTTCTTCTCGATGTTTTCCTTCAATGAAATCAAGAAAATATCTTTTTTGTAATACCTTTCTTGAACTAAGATGCATACCATTTATACCAAGAGGATATGTTTGGTATTATTGTACCTCAACATTGTATGTGGGCTAAGATACTTCATTGTATGGGTTTGCAAAACGGTGGTATAGGTAGCTGAGTGATAGTGGATATATCAGATGGATGTGGTGGAGATTGTTATTGTGGTGGATGTGGATGGTAGGTATAGAATGAAGTTAGGTATGGAGGATATTCAGGAAAATATTGAGGATATTGTGGATTTCTTCCATAAGGTTCTTGCTAACCTTATTGTTGAGGAGGTAAATCCCCTCTGCGGACAGAGGCGATCCCTACTAGCCCAGCAGGGGTCTAGCAACAAACAAACAATGTTATGACGCAAGTTCCTAATTACGAATGAAAAGGCTGGAGATAGAAGCCTACCTCGATTCCAACGCTAGGATCTGAAGAAGAAGCCTCCCCGTTCCTCAGCCTTGGCAGATCACAATCCCTCCATGATCTCCGCGGATAAACACCTGCACATGGAAGAAACGAACAGATACAAGCATAGAAACCAGCATACGTAACTAAACATCAGTCAGAAAGGACGTTACTCACATTAACATGATGGAAAACAAAGTGGAACCATAATCATAATCATCTATTAAATAACCAGCGAAGAGAGATTACAACCAAGTTCTGACGTCGCGGTCTCCTTCGGACGGGTCTCCAGTCGTCCACGTCTCGCAAAGCTCGCCAAGGAAAGGGAAAACCTCTCCAGAGTCTCGTGACAATGGTCTCCTTACTTGAGTCAGCCTTAAGGGGAAGAGAGGATTCTTTACAACACAAAGGCTCTTGGGAATATGGAGATTCAGAGCTTAGGCACTTCAAGACTCTCACTTTCTTCAAGATTCTTCATCAATGGATGAAGGCTATATTTATAGAGGAGAGGAGGAGGTTGGGATCCCTACAATAGTGGAAGGGAGGCCTTATCCTTTGGGAGGTTCCCCATATGGTGGAAAAAAGAGGCCAAAGGAGGAAGGCCATGGTTATTCAGTCGAAACCACTCCTGATGACTCATCCACGAAGTTGTTGTAATTGAAACTTCGCCTCTTTTTTTAAAAAAATTTCCAAAAGCAGAGTGGCGCGGGTGCTTAACTGGGATAGAGCGCCAATTGGCGTGGGCTCAGTGTTAATTTTCCCCCATTGGCGCGAGTACATAATGGGCTACCAGCGCCAAAGCAAAAACAGGTGTTTTTAGGGGTCTGCTCAGGAAATAATCAACAGAACAAATGTTGTCCTCATGGAAAGGGATACAATGATGGTATTTTCAAGGCATGACACTGCTTATTGGTCACAGAAACGACCCTCCAATGGGTGAGATGGGAATTGCAGGGACGGTGACAAATTACTGTGTAACAGATGCCCCCTAAAGCATGAGGCCCGAAAGAGAGAGAGAGGGGTGAAATGCTTTACGAGAACGTGTCCAACAGAAGGCCTACCGTTGGAAAACCTGCGCAGAAAGATACAACTGATATCTCAAGTACATGATGTAAAAGTGGTATGGACGCAGCCATCCGAAACAGAGTATGCTATAATCCGGATCCAGGGTATGGGCGCAGCCATCCAACTAAGATCAAACAAATAGACTCAGGTATGGTCGCAGCCATCCAATCAATGAGTCATGTACATAATGATAATAATCCACAATCGTAGCCTGGATTACAACAGACACAATCCAGGGTCTTGCGCTCCATCTCGACCCAACAGAGTACAAGTTCAAGCATGTGAATATGTGAGCTGAAGTCGAACATGCAAGAACATCGTCCGATTACCAGCCAATGATGAAAGCTGTTAACAGACGCGAGAGAAACCACCAATAATGACAATGGTCCTCAAGGTACTATAGGTACAATCTACGGCGTGCGAATAAATGAGTTGACGTCGAACACCCGCAGAATCACTCGATCGGAGGCCATTGATGTAAACCTCACGTCGAATGCGACGAACCTGCCATTGAGGCATGCAGGCTCCAAGGTACCATAAGGAGTCTCTAGACCAACTTCCTGGATAATGAGTTGATGTCGACAGGAAGTGACCTTGATCGAAGGTGGGCCATAATGATTCCCACATCATCGACACGAGACAAAGGAACATGATGTTTTGTTGTGAATCAGGATCGTATGAGAAACAGAGGAAGGTTGATATTTGCAGAGGCCAACTTCTCTTGAACACATGAACGGCACGACAGTGGACTTGGCAGTATTTGACATCAACGAATCAGAGGTCATGGCGACGAGGCAGTGAACAGATGAGAGGTCAAAAGGGATTACCCAAACCCACAGAGGCAAAGTGAAGCAATGAGATGAGATGTCCCCAACCCGACACGAATGCAGACAAGTGCCATGTTCAAGAGCGACATACTGCCGACGACAACGACGATGGTTCCATTTTTCCCCCACCATTTCTGGCGAGTACCCCAATTATTTTTGATAACAAGCTTAAAGGGGATAGCATATGCTTGTGATATAAGTCCGCCCTTCGGGCGAATCCATCCTAGTGCATTTAACGAGTCCTAGGAAGGAGAAACTCGGAGAACGTCATTTCGACGAAATCCAATGTCATCAGGGTTTAACGAGTCTCACAAAGGAAGAACTCGGCGTCTTTTCATGTTTAGAGAGTTTGAAAAGACAGCGGAAAAGAAAACTCCACAGGTCCCTTTTCGTAAATAGTTCCCCAGATCCGAAAAGGTAGAAAACAATATCCCGGAAAACCTCCTAGTCGCGATAGGCTAGGGTATTCCTTTTTCGTAATCAATCCATCCCAGCCCGAAAAAGGGTTAAACTTATACTGGGTGGATGTCAATTCGTGTCCATTTTAACGAGATCGAAACGACAAGGGCCTCGGCGATCTTTTCATATTTAGAGAGTCAGAAAAGAGCTGAAAGATGACTCCTCCTGGAGGAACGAGTGGTATAAAGGGTAGCAACTGGTTCCGGTAATGATGGAACTACTCAAAACAACTAAAGGTCAAGAGGCTGGCTAACAAGACCACTCATCGCAGCGGTTCCTCAAGAATGGGTAAAACAACCAAGTGAAGGCATATGATCGGCCAAGCAGATAGTGACGATGGAGTGAGAAAACCAAGGCTCATCTGGAAAAACAGGCTGATAAAATGGAAATCACAAGAGGTAAAATGGGAAAGGTTTCATTTTTACGCAAGCTTGAAATCAGAAAACTCTGCTTGAAGTTGGTTTCATTTTTACACAAGCTTGAAACAAAGATAAACTATGCTTGAAAAATTAAGCATGCCCCCAGCATGGTGACTCAATTCGAGGTACATGCCCCCCAAGCTTCAGTCCATATGAAAGGCAGATGGAGTGAAGGTTCAAGTTACGAGATCAAGAAAAAGACTCGACTGGATTTTACGAGATCTTAACAAAGACTCGAATTGAACAGGAACGTGTTTCATTATTTTAACGAGGTTGACACATTAAAAGAACTATCCTCGGGACACCCTTGTTTCATTTTTTAAGGAGCTTGACACAAGACAAGGAACTCTGCTCCGACAACCTTGTTTCATTTTTTAAGGAGCTTGACACAAATGAAGGAACTATGCTCCGACAACCTGGTTTCATTTTTTAAAGAGCTTGACCCGGGGAGGAAACCATGCTCTAACCGACTTACATCAAAATGAACAAGAAGGCGGTGCTTCCAAGAGTTCCACTCCTGATGGAAGGGAAACATCCTGGAAGTCAGGACCCAATGCTCGCAGCACATTATGCACAACGGCATCATCACTGAGCACAAGCACGGGGTAAGTAGCCACATAGTTGACCTGCGGTGGAGCAGATACAACGGGTGGATAGAAACCAGGAGGGGGTGATGGCGGACCAGATGCCATATTAGGACCAAAGAACGAAAGCTGATCAATGGTCATGATCCGTCCTTCATGTGGAAAGCACATCACGCGAAAGAGGGAGGAGACAAGTGCTCCCATGGCATAGGTGTAATCGCGCCCCAGGAGCAGATTGAAATCCAAAGGGCCTGGAACGACCATCACGTCCATATGGATGGTTTTACCTCCCAAAGTAACAGGTAACCTTGGAAGGATCCCCAACGGTTGACTCGTTCTTCTATTGAATGTCAACAGATTCTGCGTAACGGGTGCAAGCGGCGGCGAACCGAAAGCTTGCCAGGTAGTTGATGACAGAATACTAACAGAGGCACCTTCGTCTATAATGGTGCTGGGTACGACCAGACCAAGAGCCTCTACTGTGATCTCGAAAGGCACGTAAGACGGAAGGCGGAATCCTGCGAATCGACTCCAATCAAAGGAAGCGACCAAACTACTCGGAGGGGCTACCATCGACATGCGAAGGTCTTCCCCTGGTGTTACGGTAGAAGAAGCATCCTCCATGACCTCCATCTCGAAGGCGGGAGAGATATCCTCTGGAGCCTCAACCATGGGAGGCGGAGGAGGAGCCTCTTGAAGTACAGGGACAGGAGAATCTTTCTCCAAGTCCGAAGAATCTGAAGAGATGAGAAGGACATGGGGGGTGTGAGGTCCACTCTCGACAGAAAAGACCTGGTGCACCGTGGATGGGGCCAGTTCAACCGATCCTATGACCAATGGTTGGTCAGGGATGGATTCGTGAATTTGAATTTCTGGGGGAGTGGGGTCGACCAAGGATGACTCTTGACCAATCATTGGATCAGCTGGCGGAGGACTCGAAGAAAGCCGATTATAACTAGGTGGAAGGTGTGGTGTAGAACCGGTCGGGTTGTCCAAAACTCGTTTGGCTTCATCCATATAAGGACAAAGGTGAATGGCATGGTGCCCTTCACACAACTTACAGGGATTGGTGATCTTACCTTGCTTCTTAGGAGCCTTATCAGTACCAGTTGAAGACGTGCCCCCAACCTGACTCCCAGAAGTCAAAGGCAACGGCGGACGGCCATCGGACCATGCTTCGAGCACCTTGGGGATGCCAGGGCAGTCTCGAAGAAGATGGTCTCCCGTGCACAACAGGCAAGGGAACTTGACTTTCCGTGGAGGGTTGGAAGGTTTATCAAGAGGAGACATTTCAGAAGCAGCAGCTGCAGATTTAGCCTCTCTCTTATCGGCCTTCTTCTTCTTTGTCTTCTTCTTCTTCTTCTTAGCCACCTGGTTACTCGAATCCAGACTTTCACCAGGCAAAGTAGAAGATGAGGACGCGGAAATAGGCGAAGAAGGGGAGAGGTCCACCTTAGAATCAACATGATGTTGTTCTGGTGGAGGAACTGATTGAACAGTAGTGGAGACATTCAGGACTACAGAGGTTGAGAACAACCAAACAGGCAACCCAACAGTTAACCCAGGAAGGGACAACGTTACCATGTATGGAGCACCAACATTCCCAAAAGGAGGAAACTGACCAGGATTCCCTTCTGAGGGGATTCCTTGGTTGGTAAACCCTGAAAAAGTAGCCATCGAAACCCAAAAACACACACGGGCTGAAAAAGAACCAAGGCACACAATCAAACGGCCAACAAGCAAAGTCTAAACGGGTCTGTAATCGTGGGCGGTTAATTTTACCACATTGGAAAGTAAGAAATTCTACCGTTTCATATTTTAAGAGTCGAGAAACGATAAAAATATGACTCTATCTCTTTCAGAGTTGACACAAGCGTGAAAGGACAAGCGCTTGACGGTCTTTTCAAGTTTAGGGAGTCAGAAAAGACCAAATGACTGCTCAGGAAATACTAGGCACAAAGGGTGTACCAAATATCCGTGAACTGCAATATACACCTTGGTTTCAATAATGAAATAGAAATCGACCAAGGACTTTCCGTACGTGCAGGTAGTCTCCCCGAATGTTGTGTTCGGTGTATCACGGGTATAGGGCGGCAGACTCGGCTTCCTGTGGATAAAGGATTGAAAACCTAGAGGGGTCTCCCTTTATATACGCGACGGTACGGGGAGCGCAAGTCCGTACTAGCGCCGTCTAAAGCCAACAGGCGAACGACAGCTGCTAGGTTTAACGACGCCGGAACACGTCTCTAGCCTAGACCTTCTAAATATGTTTCGTTAAGTTCCAATGTTGCCTTAGGTTAATTGAATAAATTTTACAGTTGATCTTCAATTAAGTTTCAATTTCCAGGCCCTATCGTATGTAGTGTCTCAAAAGACGCCTAAATGCAAAGCTACATGAGAAAAGAAATCTTTTCAATTCGATGAATGCTATCTAGTTAAGGGAAGAGCTTCAAAAAATGATGCAACAAACAGCAAAACTGAAAACGAAACTTTTCAAAACTAGATGACTTTCACTATCCAAAAGTATTCTAAAACATTCAGCGAAGCGAATTATGCAATGTAATCTATGCAAAATTCTTTTTTCGAAAACTATGCAATTGTAATCTATGCACAATTTCCTTTTTCTTTTCAAATGATAAGAATGCACTCAATGCATTTTTCGATGAAATGAGAATTTACTTAATGCAAGCTTTTAACAAAAGAGAATGCACTCGAAGCGATTTTTAGTTTTCAATCACTAAACAATGTGATCTAAGTCCAATGATGAATCTCAAAAACACTTTTCGATGCAACGTGATCTAATGCATTTAAACGAAAAGCAAACTATGAGATGAAAACTAAAAAAACGCAAATCTTCTTAATGAATGCAAAAGAGATGTAAACAAACACTAAGAATGCAATCGTTGTTTCAAAACACTTTGTAACAAAATTCCTCAAAAGGTGACAAAACACAAAGAGGATTTCCAAAGCAAGAGATCAAAACAAGGCATTCATTCCCTTTTACCTCAAACAATCATAGAAATAAGACATTCCAAATAATGAGCAATGTAATCTATGCTCATACAGAGGAAATACCCGAAGGGAAAGACACACTGGTGAAGGATTAAGGGAAAAAAACTCAATTTTCATACACCCTGAAATTGGCCCGACTTGTCCATTGACAACTAGCGCCAACTGGCGCGACTTTTACATTGACAACTAGCGCCAACTCCTGACAACAAGCGTGGGTTGATTGGCGCGGGTTGCTAACTGACAACAAGCGCCAATTCCTGAAAATGAAAAAACAAAGAATTTATCCCAACCAAAACCAGACTTCCCACTTCAAGCTGAATCTAAAACAAACCCAGAAGCAAAGTACTGACCAAAAGAAACTTCCGAACAAGGATAACCCTACCACCTATAGGAAATGGCGCGATTGTCTGGCTGTAATCCGCGCTAGATAGGGGATGGCGCGAGTAATGAACTGGCAACCTGTGCCAATTGGCGCGACTGTCAGGCTAGAAACCGCGCCAATCAAGCCAACCATGAAAAGATGAAAATTCAGAAAAACAGAGGTCAGATCTGATCCTCTGGGGCTGAACCAAAAGCCAAAACACAAGAAGAACCCAGCCCAAAAGGCTGACCAAGCAAGCAGGATCGAGAGACAAACGACAAGGCAAGACAAAACTCCAAGTTGTTCAGTCCGTAAACCAAACCGGAGATTGACTGAAGCAGCGTTGATCTACTCCGCTAATGCAGGGAAAAAGCGTTTCGAAGGCTATCTGGCTGTACTTCAGGCTCCGTCTATAGTTTACAAATCAAACAACAAGCTGGATCCCCAGTGGAGTCGCCAATTTGTTGAGGAGGTAAATCCCCTCTGCGGACAGAGGCGATCCCTACTAGCCCAACAGGGGTCTAGCAACAAACAAACAATGTTATGACGCAAGTTCCTAATTACGAATGAAAAGGCTGGAGATAGAAGCCTACCTGGATTCCAACGCTAGGATCTGAAGAAGAAGCGTCCCCGTTCCTCAGCGTTGGCAGATCACAATCCCTCCACGATCTCCGCGGTTAAACACCTGCACATGGAAGAAACGAACATATACAAGCATAGAAACCAGCATACGTAACTAAACATCAGTCAGAAAGGACGTTACTCACATTAACATGATGGAAAACAGAGTGGAACCATAATCATAATCATCTATTAAATAACCAGCGAAGAGAGATTACAACCAAGTTCTGACGTCGCGGTCTCCTTCGGACGGGTCTCCAATCGTCCACGTCTCGCAAAGCTCGCCAAGGAAAGGGAAAACCTCTCCAGAGTCTCGTGACAATGGTCTCCTTACTTGAGTCAGCCTTAAGGGAAAGAGAGGGTGCTTTACAACACAAAGGCTCTTGGGAATATGGAGATTCAGAGCTTAGGCACTTCAAGACTCTCAGCCCTTCAGCCTTTCAGCCCCTTCATCAATGGATGAAGGCTATATTTATAGAGGAGAGGAGGAGGTTGGGATCCCTACAATAGTGGAAGGGAGGCCTTATCCTTTTGGAGGTTCCCCATATGGTGGAAAAAAGAGGCCAAAGGAGGAAGGCCGTGGTTATTCAGTCGAAACCACTCCTGATGACTCATCCACGAAGTTGTTGTAATTGAAACTTCGCCTCTTTTTTTAAAAAACTTTCCAAAAGCAGAGTGGCGCGGGTGCTTAACTGGGACAGAGCGCCAATTGGCATGGGCTCAGTGTTAATTTTCCCCCATTGGCGCGAGTACATAATGGGCTACCAGCGCCAAGGCAAAAACAGGTGTTTTTAGGGGTCTGCTCAGGAAATAATCAACAGAACGAATGTTGTCCTCATGGAAAGGGATACAATGATGGTATTTTCAAGGCATGACACTGCTTATTGGTCACAGAAACGACCCTCCAATGGGCGAGATGGGAATTGCAGGGACGGTGACAAATTACTGTGTAACACTTATTGCCAAGATTGGTTTTGGGGTTGAGATGGCGAAGGTTTCTAATGAAAGAGTGTGTTCCAATTACTTTTAGATGGATGTAAATAAGCTTTAAATTTTGAAGTAGGTCCTTGAATCATATCAGGTTAACTAGGTTACCATGGTATTCTTGGAGCTACATAACATAGCTTCGGTGGTCATTGACTTGCTCCATTGTGTTCTTGGTAAAATTACTTAAACCTTGGTAATGATGGAAAATATTTAATAGCATATGATTCAGCATGCATAACACAAACATCAAAAGGTTCTTTTTTCTCATTTTTCATTCTTAAGATTTCTACATGTTCACATAGATTGCAAAAAATTTATGTTTTAAATTTATCAAGAAAATTGCAAATTTCATCTTGACTTACCAATGTTGATGTTGATTTACTTACTCTTTCCCTTCCTCTTGATATGCGCATGCATGTTTCAAAATTTTCTCCAAATGACAATTGGTATACATCTCCTCTACTCATGAGATCAAGGAGCTCAATCCACTCATCCCTTATTGTTCTAATTAAGAGTGCTTTTAGTGTGTCAAATCCTAAATGTTGTAATTTTTTCCTCTTAGCATTAAACATGAACCTATCTATTAGATCCTCAAGGCTCTCGTCTTATTTTTTATTCATTCCAAATATTTCTTCCTTAATATCACGGTTTGTATATTTTTCTTGAAATATATTTTGCATATCATTCCATGACCTTATCAAATTAGTACCTAAACTCATAAACCATTTAAGAGCTCTATCCTTCAATGTTGTATGAGAAAATCTCAATTTTTTAGTGAGTGATAAGTAGCCATAAGATCTAAAAAGTATTTCAAATTCAAAGAGAAAGCTTTTCGAATCCTTTGACTTCATAACATGGAAGTTGGGAATGAAATATGGAGGGATGCTCTTCATATGCACACTAATATCAATATCTTGAATGGGAAACCCAATAGGATCTTCTTCAATGTCATCATCTCCATCCATTTCTTCTACCTTTTCTACCACCTCTTCTTATTCGACGTGCAAAAGTGGATGGTGAAGTGGTTCTTAGTGAAACACATGATCAAATGGGGGGGTTGGTGTTGGATAATTATTTTTAAATATTTTTTTGAATAATAATACTAATGCAATGCAATTTTCTGTTTTGAAATGAAATATGGCCAATGCATTTTTTTTATTTTTGTAGAAAGAAACGAAATGAATCAACTAGGGAAGAAAACAATGCATACTTTGACACCTCCCCAGAAACAGTGTCAAAAAGTGATGATTCTTAATACTGCAACTAGAATGGTGCAACTCCCAAGGCTACCAACTTTAATTATCAACATGGGGTTCATACAAACTTAAGATGTATTAGCACTATATGTGAAACATGCAATGTGTCCTTCTTTTAGTGATCTAATGTAATAGAGGGAATTTCATGAAATCAAAGCCTAGAATTATTGTATAAATGGAACTTTTTCTTTGAACATATAATCCTAGGCAAGAACAACAATTTGTAATTGAAATCCTAAGAGCATGAATTCAAATAAATAAGAATAATCTAATTCGTGAAAATGCATGTCCTAAGTGGTGTTTATTATTCCTCAATCATGGATTTATATCCTAGGGGTCATGATTTAAGCCTAAGAGACAAAACCAACCTTTGGGAGAAAATCTAGTCAAGTTTACACATGTTATAAGAGTGCTACGGGCATCTCTGATTTTGCTAGATGAAAGTTTGTTTTGGAAATAACTCAACGAATGACTAAGTAAATAAAATTAAAATTGGATGGGAAAACTTTTTTTATTAAGTATGATGTATTAGGTCTCCATTCCAAGTGGAATCACTCCAAAATTCCTGTGTTCAAGCATGATAAAAAATAATAGAAAATTACTACTCTAAAATCTAGAAATTCAAGAACTAGTGAGTTAGTTAATCTATCAAATGCCTAACCTAATAAAGGGAAAATAAAATTGGGTAAATTTTGTTATAAATTTAACTTTATTATGACCTAATATAATTTGAATCAATTCAAATGGATCTCATTAACCCCTTTTAAAAATTATCATAAATTTACTAATATTTTGCTACAAGGAATTTCAAGAAATCTTATATTCGTTGTTAGTATGAATCTTTCGTCGTAAAATATCACTTTAGCTACGCATAAAAAGCAGCCCTAACAACGATTATGGCTGCAAAATATATTTAAGTTTGTTGCACAAATTCAGATCTAAGCATAAAAGATATTAAGCAGATAAAATATAATATGGCTCCATGCATTCAATGGACAAGACAAGAAATAATAAAAGAATTTTTATATTATATTAAAGAATGGGGCACCTGAGAGGAAAACAAGAAAGGTGTTTTCCGGTTCTCCTCAGTGGGATGGGTTCTAGAAAGTCCTCAGTGTTTCAGATCTAACATTTCTCTCTCTTATGGGTGCAAAGCAACAAACATAGAACTCAATGGGAGTTCACAAAACAAAATGGAAAATGGTGACCAAGAGTAGATCCAGAGTGATCTAATGCAATGAAGGTGACTAATGAATGGGGAAAAACCTCCTATTTATAACAAAATATTAGGGTTATCTAGAACTCGGTGCATGAATAAAATATTATTAATCGAATTCTAGAAGCACCCTTTTGGAATATCTTATTATATTTGTTGGAGGGAAAAGGATTATTGACTTGGGTCAATTCCTTTATTTGTAAATAATAAATAAATAAATGATTTATTTATCATTTTAGGGAAATGATGGAAATATAATTAAATAAATAATTGTTTATTTAATTATTTATGGATGATTTAGTCAAATTTAACTAAGAATAATATTTAAATAATGATTTAAATAACTTATTCTTAGGAAATAATTAAATAAATAAGGGTTTATTTAATTAATTTCCTTGTTTTGGATTAAATGTGACCGGGAAGTATGAATGAATAAGTTATTTTAGGTGGTGAAAGAAATTTTACTTAGGGTAAAATTGGTCTTACATGGTGTACTTGGGTTCATCTAATGATAATGGGTTAGATGACCAAAAAATGGTGTAACAGATTGCCCCCCAACGTACGAGTGTTAGGAGCAAATCGTATGACCAAAGTACGTTGTAAGAGCTCAATCACTGGACAATAAGAGGGAAACGAGAGAGAGGAATGTAAGGTAGATTAAAATGCTAAAGGACTAGACCCTGAGGAGACGAGACTTACAGGTGCAACAAGTCTCTAGTGTATGAAGGGGTACCTGTGCTAAAGGCGGCGGGGGAGGCCTACCTATGCCCACCAAGACAAATTACAAAGAATAAGGCACCCAGAAAACCATGGAACGCAATAATGAAGCATGTGCTGGCTGAAACACGAGCCAAATAAATAACATGATGAATCCCACATACATGCGATGCCTGGAATAATCGTCAGGACTTATACAATAATATGGTAGTACATGAGATATAAAGACACCCAAATGACCCCTACACGTAGGGAAGGGCTCGTAAAATCTGACTGATGTGTGCAAATCGAAGAGGCGCTGCAAGCGGTTGAGGCCGATATCGTCAAATGAGAGGAGCTGCATCAAGGGCGAGAATGAAGAAGTCATCCGGGCATGTGGGAGGCTACCTGCAGAGCCACCCTTTCATGGGGGTTGAGAAATCTCACACATGCCTGGGAATCACCAATAGCTGCTACTGCGTCACTAGACCATCGAGTGTATATATCACGATCATGCGCGGAAGAGCTCGAACCAAGGTACACTACCCCCTAGACCTGGCTTCTAGAGTAAATGGGCTGATGTCGATAGAAGTAGGTCCGTCACAGGTGAGGCAATAAGGGAACCCCAACTAAGGCACGGGGGAAAATAGTAGAGCGACGAACAAGTGGATACTACTAATGATGATGGAATGAGAGAAGCGGAGGAGCGGTTAGACGACTTCCCTTGTGAGAGCATAAAGTGTATAAATGGCTTGGCAGCGACTGACACCATATCATGAGGGATAGTGGACAGGGGTACTGAAGGCCATAATGTGTGACATGGGAGAGGGAGCAAGTAGGACAGGATGGAGAACCATGGCAGGGTACAAAAGGACTCGGGGTAGACTCCATGAATGTGCTGGTGACTCGACTCAGATGCTCTAAACAAGGGTGACTCAATGGTGCTGCCTCATAGTATAGGTCCAATGGGGAACCATAAAATCATGACTACAATGGGGTAGCTCATGATGAAATTCAACACGAATGAAGACGAGTAAGGAGGAAAAGTGGTGCCCCAAGTACAAGTGTCGTAAGTGAAGAAATTCGATTTTGGGAAGAGGTGAATAGGCCCTTCATGGACAAAATGTGTCGTGGTGAAGTAGAAAAACATAAAACAGTGACAGATACCCATTTGAGTGCTCGGTGAGAGCTTTCCAACGGTGCAGACGGTGTGTCAAACGGGGCTACGGTTTGGTCGCAGCGGGTGAAAGAAAAAACCAGGGGTTTTCTTCTAATAGGGCGTTTTCCCTCCAAAATTCTTAATTTGCTTATGTAGCTGTGGTGAATGTGGAGAGGAGAGAAGGCCCTAAATCTTGCGGCGATCGTAGCGAACAAACCGACCATTGGAATTATGAACCGTCATTTGCAGGTAAGTGGCCTAATCCTAAGCTTTTTTTTTATGGATTGAAATTGCAGATTAGGGTTTTAAATTCCAGTAACTGCCCCTACTACCTCATTACGGTCGGGTCACACTTTTTGGGGCAAAATCTGTGACCTGGGACGCAGGTTTTGGCCTAAAAAGTGTGACCTCGCCCAGGTTTTGCCCAAAAAGTGTGACCTTCTAGGTGTGGGAGGCTTCAGTGCTGTTATGGGCTGAAATTCTATTTTGGTGTAAGATAATGCAGTTTTGTTGATCTGAAGGTTGAACAAAATGATGGTTTTGTGCAGATATGGTAGACATACAGATAAAGTGGAGAGAGAGAGACTTAGGTACACTACAGATGGAAATCCAGGAAAATCAGGGTGTCCGTCATGCACTGGCTAGAAATGGGCATCTGAAATTTTTGGAGAACCATTTGATGAGGGTTGGAGAGCCCTTGTAGGCCCGGATTATCAGTTATTGGGATCCGGATCAGGAAGCGTTTGTAGTGCAGGGGCACAGGATCGAGCTGATGGTCTAGGATTTGTATTTATTGACTGGTCTCCCACCATTGGGGATGGTGGGAAATACACAGCCAGTGTTACCACGGGGGCATAACATTATGGAGTTTGTTGAGCGACATTGTCACCCAGGTGTTCGAGTCAAAGGGACTCGGATATCCATTTGTGATCTAGAGAGGTTGGAGACCTGGGTAGTGGGCGTGTCAGTGTTGCAGATCTTTGGCAACCAGGCCTTCCATCACATCACTGGAGGGCAGATGATGATTGTAGAGAGAGTGCTAAGTGGGACCTATTATGGGTGGGCCCAGATGATGTTGGTATCAGTGAAACGACAGTTGTCGCTATGCAAGCGGAAAGTGAATCATGATTGTGCCTATGGGATGGTGTTGTGCTCTTTCTTCTTTGAGAAGATCCCGACCTTACGACCTCGTGTGCAGTTACCTGATGGTGGGCCAAGGGAGCCACGGATGCGTCAGTGGGGACGATTACTATGTAGAGGAGGAGGAGGGGCGGTCGGACGGGTGTTTCGACCAGAATTCTTCGCCCATTGGGATCAGATGCCACTATACATAGACGACTATCCCTATAGTGGGATGAGTTATTGAGGAGATCCAGACTTGTCGCTTCCACCTAGTAGAGTATGGGGACTCGATGGTGAGTGACAAGTAACTAATTTTTTGTGTGCATTTTAGAGTTTCTGACTAGTATTCATGGTACTAATTCTGATGTTGTCTGGAATGCAGATATAGCTCCAGTGAAACAGGCCAGATATATGGGACAACCTGCAGCAGCGGGGGCTATAGGTGAAAGTGGATCAAGTATGACACAGAATGATGATATGGCTGCTCTAGTGGAGGACATCCATCGTAGATGTGAGGGGCTGCTGACCGGTGTGTCGGAGTGTGGTTGGCAGGATTTGGACGACCAGTACATAGAGTTATGTATTGGGCTACCCTCATAGTGGCGAGGTATCATGCAATACATGGCAATGGCCGGTTAGGCTATGCATTATCTACGAGCTACGGGAGCAGAGCCATTGGCTCGGGATCCTCTAGAGAGTGATTAGATGTAGGGCAGGTGGTGCCCCCCAGTGTCTAGGTAGGGGCGAGTGGCGCCCCCCATTTTGTAATTTTGTTATTGTAACATTTTATGGGCATGTTGTATGTTTCAGAGTAGATGGACTCTAAAAACACATGTTATATAATATATATGATGTATTTACATTTGGTTTATGGTGTTAAATGTTATTGTCTTGTGTGTGATAAATTCCAGTCTAGAACATGATTTGCGATTTGATCTACGTAGTGATTTTGATCTCTAGGTATATGGTTAAATGTAATGAATCTAAATTCACGGATCAAAACTTTCACTCGTAAATATTGTCTAAATAGGATAGGGTTATGCACACGATAAACACCATTAAGTTGTAAGACAATAAGCGGGGAATCCAAATGAACATGCAGATGGAGGATGTGATGAGAGAGGGCAGCGGCTAAGAGACCACGAACTGCATCATATTCAGCCTGATTATTAGTGGCATTACCAATGCAGACCCCATTTTCAATAACCAGGGAATGCAAGGGGGTAAATATGGCCCATGCTGCTGAAGCGAGATGGTGGGAATGATGACTTGCCCCATCAGCGTAGCCAAGATAATGGGTGGACGAGGGGGCCGATGTAATAATGTCATAAGGCAAGGAATGGCAGGGATGAGGAAAAGAATGGCAGCGTGAGGAGAGGATATACATCCATTAAGGGCTACTGGAGGTAGTAGTTCAGGTAGGAAGTCTAGGACTCATATATCAACGAGAGGGAGATGAATGAGAACTATGGGATGAAGAGCGAGCACTCAGGCTGCGAAGGAAATCGAAGATATGGATGGGATGATCGTGATTAGGAGAGGGGATGGAAGGGTCAAGGAGACTATACGACACTGCAAAGGTACCTAAATCATCAATATGGGAAGAGAGGCACAGATACGGGTCATCATGGGGAATGTCAGAAGAACGGGTAAAAATATGGTCAAAACATGAAGAACTTGAGAAATTGTCTGAAGGAGGGTTAAGCAGAATAGATGGAGTGGATTCAGAGGGAATGTACTCCGCGGGTCGTGCGGATGATGATAGGTAAAGGATGGGAGCAGCAAGTTTCGACATTTCAACATCAGGGGGAGGAATGTCAATGGTAGTAGGGGGATCCTGAAGCAGATCGGACGCATATTGAGCAAGTATAGGAGAGGTGGATTGATTTTGTTCCACTTCGTACTCGCGGATGACCTCTAAAGAGGCTCAGTAATGCGTGAGGTGAGGACAATAGTGAGAGTAATGGCCATGGACACCACACAGAGCGCAGGGTTTGTTGGTGCGAAGAGTCTTTGAGTTCTTGGCTACAGATGAGGAAGAAACAGAGATTTCAGGGACCGTAGATTCAGGGAATGCAACCTTAACGATGGGTTGAATACAAGGCAACTTAGGACAAGTATGGGTGGGGTGACCGATACCATCACACAAGGCACAAGGCTTGGCGGGTTGGGGAGGGGTAGGGTCATGGGTGGTGGCCTTGTCATTGGATGCCCCCATGCGATTTTTTCGTTTCTTGCCTGTAGTTGTCGCAGCATGAGGAGGGTTCTGCAAAGGGGCTAGGGGCACCGTGGTGGTGGAAGGAGCGAAGGGGATCGGTTGTACGGGTGTCACTGCTATGTATTTTTTAGGGTGGCCTGGTGGGGTCTCGGTTGGAGGAGTAAGATACGAGACGGGAATTCCCAAGGTTAGATTAGGAAGGGAAAGGGTGGCCATGACAGGGACCGAATAGACGCTGACGGGGGGGGACCAAGGAAAGGTATCTAACTGGCGGGGTAATGACCAGGGGGGATGGCTCCCATATGGTGGAGACCTGAGGGAATTGACTCACGAGGGTAAGGAGGTTCCTGAGTATGATGGGAAGGGCCGGGTGAAAAAGGTTCGGGTGACTGAAGTGAAGGGCTAGGAGCAGGTTGCGGAGGGCAATATTGAGGTTGCTGACTAACTGGAGCAGGCTGGGAAAGGCTAGCCTAAGATGATTGCATCATGCAAACATTCGCTAAGTTGGGGTCAGAGACAAGAAGAGGGGGAGGACCAGGAAAAGTTCCAAGCAAAGAGGATTCTTTATACACACCGGAGGAAACACTGGTCAAAGAATCAACAGTTGGTTTATTGGTGATAGTAGAAATGGTGGACTTAGGGGAGGTCTAAGATTTTGGTTCGTGGTAGGTCAACTAGTCAATGGTGACAATCTTGCCATTATGAGGGAAAAACATCTTGTGATGGAGTACGGATGGGACGGTAGACATGGCATAGGTGTAACTACGCCCCAAAATAATGTTGTAGTCAAGAGGGGCATCAATAACTTCAACGTCGACACAAACAGTCTTACCGGCAAGGGTGATAGGACAGTTATGGAAGAGGCCAATGGGCTGGGAGGCATGGCCATCCCACACATGAAGGGTGATCGTGGAAGGGGCCAATTCGGGAGATCCAAGTTGTTTCAAAACCGAAGTGGACATTACGCAGGTAGATGCCCCCTCATCAATAATACACCGAGCAACATTGGCATTTTGGATTTTAACTGGGATTTCGAAAGCAACTGAAGGAGGGAGAGGGGGATGATCTGACTGACGGGCATCGAAAATAATCAATTGGTCATCAGCAGGATCTACAGCACCCACGGCAGATAGTAGAGCCTTCTTTTGAGAAGGACATGACTGGAGGAGTTCCATTGTTGAAATGGCGGCAAGAGATTGGGCCAGATCATCTACTATGTTGTATGAATGGACAGACAAACCATTGGCAACATTTCAGCATAATGGTCCCTTAGGATTCTTGGGATGAACCTCTGCTTTGGGCGGAGGGAGTGGCAAGGGACCATTGGGTGTCGATAGAGGCTCTGTAGGACCTAACGATGAAGACTCGAAGACATATGGAACGGGAGGTGTGGAATACTGACGGGACCAAGTTTGAAGTTTGAGGTCGACGATGAGGGGTGGGTCAGAGGCCATCATGAGAATCTAGTAATCAAAGGAACCAGAAGAGGAAGTTTGGGTGGTTACCGGGGCATGAGGGGGTTGAGTGGCCACAAATCCTTGTTGGGGGAAAGGATCGGTAAACACAGCGGGTTGAGAAGTAGTTGGGGAGGGAGGGGAGGAGTGTTGTCCCCGCACGGTGGCCTGAGAATCCCACATTTGCCGCATTTGTGGTAATAATGGACAATCGTGAGTGTAGTGACCATAAACACTCCAACACGAACATGCCTTATTGGTGTGAAGTGGCCTATTCGGCTTGGGTTGAGAACCCTGTGGCTGGTTGGTAGTGTGAGGATCAGTACTTGAAGGATTGGGTCCACGATTACCAGGGGCAGATAGATTGCCTTTCATTTTTCTTGGAGAAGGAAGAAGATTAGGTGCCCCCTATTGCGCAAATACTTGCCCTGGAGGGGGTAGTAAGTGTGGTGGCAGAGGTGGAGAAGGCAAGGGAGTGGGAGGTCCAAATGTTGGAGGAGCTGGGACACCAGGCTATGGGTAAGGATAAGGGTTAGAGTGGGCAACATTGAGGTAAACAGGAGTGGGGGAGAAAGGAGGAGGCATGCCGTATCCTGGATACATGCTACCGAGAGGGGAAAAAATGTCGGAGGGATTGGCCCCTAGAGGAAAACCATGGCCCGAAGGAGGTTGGGCAGAGGAATGTGACAGGGCTCCAACGATACTGTTGGCAGAATGAGATGCCCCTGAGGCATTAGGGCGACTGGGTTTGGGAAGGTCAGGAAGGACAGTATAAACATAACCAGATTAGGCATAGATAAGGTCATACTTCAAGGCGATTTGGAGGGTGGCTTCTTCGGTTTGGGGAAAATGGGATGTGACATCTTTGCCAATGGGAGGTAAGAGAGAGCAAAGGAACTAGTCCATGTAAACCCGATCTTCAAAGGGGGGAGCTCAACATAAGCTTCGTCTGCGCCGCCATTCCTAGACATGAGCGGAAATGCAGGTTGAGGAGGATTGACGGAAGGAGGTTAAAATCTCAGTACCAGTGTCGTATCGGAGAGGGAGCTGGAAATAAGATAACAAGGCTTGGGAAATGGTCGCAAAATTGGTATGGGAGGAGGTGGCTTGTTCAACATACCATTTAGAAGCTTCGCCTGTAAGCGTGTGTTGGAAAAATTGAAGATGAATAGAGTCATCAGTAATGGAATTGGAGGAACACCACATATGGAAGGATCGGATATGGTTGAAGGGATCCTCACTAGCAAGGCCTTCAAACCTGGGAATTTCAGAGGGGAGCTTGGTTGGCATAGCAGGCCAACTAACATCGTGGTGGATAGGATCATTAATCAGCTAATTGAAGTCGGGGAGACTAAGGCCGGCCATATAAGGGAGTAATGGGGCAGTCGAGGTAGGTCTCGAGGTGGTTCCACTGGAAACAGACGCATCAGTAGTACTAGGGTTACTGCTGGTGGTAGGCCCTGAAGTAGACATGGTGAAAGTGACAAGGGGAGAACTAGGAGGGGGAGAACCTAAACAGTCAGAGGAAGAGTCGAAGTGCGGACTCGAGGAAAGAATTACTCGATGACGACGGGAAGGAGGAAGTCGACCAAGCGGAAACTAAGGATGAAGGCCAAGAAGTCTCCGGGAGAGGCGCCTTGGGGGTGCAATGATGACGAGAAGAAGAAAACCGACAAGGGCAGGGAGGGACAAAATCAAGTGAGTTGAAGGGCATAAAGGCGCAGTGACAATTGATTTTAAATTATTTGCCAGACGGTGTTAACCAGGCACTTCTTCACTTAGGGTTAGTGTGTGGTGTGCATTAATTTTATTTTTTTAAACCCAGATGTTTTGAGAGTAAAATAAAGAGTGTGCTGCGTAACGGAAAATAAATCTGTAGTAAATAAGACTAAAAGAGCAGAAAATTAACAACTAAAAATGCAGCAATCTAACCCAAGAAGGCGGGTCTCTCAAAACTAGTCTATAAGAGGGAAAAAACTAGGCAAAGCACGCTAAAAAGAGGCTAATAGATCGAAGGTCCAGAGGGACTGGGATCTAAAGGGTAAACCTGCTGAAAAGTGGGGCAGAGAACAGCAAATAAGCAAAGGCAAGGTTACTGCTAAAAAGGAGGAGATCAGCTAAAAATAGAAGAGACAAGGCATTGGCCTTAGAAATGAACCCAAAAAAAATGATATGAGGTGGGTTTGAGAGGGAGAAGAGTTGATCTAAAGGGATCTGCAAAGGAGGTATCAGATCAGAGAAAGAAAAAAAAAGGGGGCTGAAACTCTAGAAATTCAGACTTCTGAAACAGTAAAGACTTGTCCACAAAAAGTGGAGGGTACTAGAGCCCTAAGGGGAAAGATTCCCTCTTAGTTGAGTGAAGCAGATCAGAAACAGATCCAAACAAGCAGAGACAGAGGCTGGAAAACCCTGACAGAAGCTTCAGACAAACCCAGAAAAAAGTGTTGAAAAATTTGCAGAAAAATTGCAGGTCGCAGGTTCTGACCTGTTTTCGGTCCAGGTCGCAGGTTTGGGGCAGAAAAGTGTGTCCTGAGGCTTAGTTCACACTTTTTGGTCCGATAAGTGTGACCTGCAGATCCGGCTCTCTCAGCGGCAAACTTCAAAAAAAAAATTCGTCTCAGCTGCAGCTGATGTCTGTCACCTGCGTAATAAGGCCAAAAACACACGGAAGTTAAAAATTTGATGGTTTAAGGGTTTTAGGGGTGAAAATCACCATAAAAATAGGAAAAACAAAAAATGGAAGAGAAACCCTAGAGTCTGAAACAGCTGGATATGCAGGAATAGATAAAACGACAGCGGTCACAAAAGAAAACCCGTGTGGAGTCGCCAATTGTTAGTATGAATCTTTCGTCGTAAAAGATCACTTTAGCTACGCATAACAAATAGCCCTAACATCGATTATGGCTACAAAATATCTTTAAGTTTGCTGCACAAATTCATATCTAAGCATAAAAGATATTAAGTAGATAAAATATAATATGGCTCCATGCATTCAATGGACAAGACAAGAAATAATAAAAGAATTTTTATATTATATTAAAGAATGGGGCACCTAAGAGGAAAACAAGAAAGGTGTTTTCCGGTTCTCCTCAGTGGGATGGGTTCTTGAATGTCCTCAGTGTTTCAGACCTAACATTTCTCTCTCTTATGGGTGTAAAGCAAAAAACATAGAACTCAATGGGAGTTCACAAAACAAAATAGAAAATGGTGACCAAGAGTAGATCTGGAGTGATCTAATGCAATGAAGGTGACTAATGAATGGAGAAAAACCTCCTATTTATAACAAAATATTTGGGTTATCTAGAACTCGGTGCATGAATAAAATATTATTAATCAAATTCTAGAAGCACCCTTTAGGAATATTTTATTATATTTGTTGGAGGGAAAAGGATTCTTGACTTGGGTCAATTCCTTTATTTGTAAATAATAAATAAATAAATGATTTATTTATTATTTTAGGGAAATGATGGAAATATAATTAAATAAATAATGGTTTATTTAATTATTTATGGATGATTTAGTCAAATTTAACTAAGAATATTATTTAAATAATGATTTAAATAACTTATTCTTAGGAAATAATTAAATAAATAAGGGTTTATTTAATTAATTTCCTAGTTTTGGGTTAAATGTGACCGGGAAGTATGAATGAATAAGTTATTTTAGGTGGTGAAAGAAATTTTACTTAGGGTAAAATTGGTCTTACATGGTGTAATTGGGTTCATCTAATGATAATGGGTTAGATAACCAAAAAATGGTGTAACA